>CM021697.1:24714902-24775272 GCA_011074415.1 Stictonetta naevosa
GGGCCTACAGGAAAGCTGGGGAGGGACTCTGTTAGGGAGTGGAGTGAGAGGATAAGGAGTAATGGCTTTAAACTGAAAGAGGGTAGATTTATATTAGTTACAAGGAAGAAATTCTTTACTCAGAGGGCGGTGAGGCACTGGAACAGGTTGCCCAGAGAAGTTGTGGATGCCTGATCCCTGGAAGCATTTAAGACCAGGTTGGATAGTTCTTTGAGCCACCTGGTCAAGTGGAACGTTTCCCTGCCTATGGCAGGGGAAGTTGAAATTAGATGTTTCTTTAAGGTCCCTTCCAATCCAAACCATTCCATATATGATATCCTGCTCTACTCACATCTGAACATGAATTTGTGTGTGAATATATATATGCATGTCCTTTCTAGGTGTCGTGATTATTCTGCACTTCCAAATTGGTATTAGATTAGAGGGATGACTGTGTTTGTACCGTTCAGTCAGATGAAAAGGGAGGTCTGACTTGGATTAACCTCATAACTCATAGCTGTATGCATTGATTTTGGATGTTGTACATCTCCCTGTATCTCAAGCATTGTGCACTATTTATTTTTTATTTTCTATTAATAAACAAACTATTGTGTAAGGTACAACAGTCATCTTCCTGGAAATTTTGCTGTATCTCAGGGCTTTATTGCTCAATCTACTGGGATTTGAAATAATGCAGGAGAAAAAAAAAAAAAAAGAGAGAGAAAAAAACATACATGAAAAAATGCCTTCTTATCTAGCAGTAAATATTACTAAAACATTTTTACATTTACAATTAGAGGGAAAAAAAAAAAAAAAAAAAAAAAACGCTTGAAATATACTTTTCATTCACCAGCAATGGAAAAGACTTCCTGAGTTAGCATGCAGAAGAGCTGAGAAGTCTTCACCAAGCAAAATAGCAATAGAAGTGTAGTGCTCTAAATTATGTTAGAGCAACAACATAGACATTATTGAGGAAGATAGAACTTGTAGCCCATCTATAGAGGCTGGAAGAGACACAGCACTGAAGTCCAAGTGATTGCTTATGCATGTGAGTGTGTGCATGTACACAGACACACAGAGACATGTATTCTTTAGAATTTGCAGGAAATATCCAAGTATCCATTTTTCATGCATGTCAGAAGAAAAGATGTATCAGACTATTACTTTCAGCTGAATAAACACCAAAGAATAAAATAGCAGTTATAAAATGATGAATGTTGCCTACCAAGTAAATAAAAGAAGAATTTATATGAATAAAATATTTGTAATTGTGTTTTAAAACATTTGCAAATCATTAAGTATTGCATACCTCATTCTGTCATGTCTATTTTACTGTAATTCATTTGAGACATATTTTTCTTCATTACCTTAAAGCTCTTCAGTTCATTAATTTGTTACCCAATTACATATAATTACTCATTCATAGCAACATACCTAATTTTCAAGAACTAGTAAGTTTTATATTGTCAAATAGTCTGATAGTGTATGCACTACATAAAATTGTTTTACTTATTTTAAACCTCATCATATTGATTTATCAAAAACCTAAGTCAACATTCCCTAGTCTAGAAATATGAAATTATTATCTTAAGGTCTTCTTCTCATTATCTTAAGGCCCCATTTTTGCTTTATGGAAAGTAAGTAAGCAATAGGACATTTTTCTTTGCTTAGAGTTAATTGTTTAATCATAGTCTATTCAATATTAAGAGTGTATACAGGTGATCTATTTGAGAAGCAAAGTTCAAACAAACATTCTTTCTCTGATATCTCTTTTATATATAAGAAGAAAGCATATTTATTTTTGTAGGTTCATTTTTCAAAATCTGACTTATCCAAAACTCTAGATTTAAGATCGAACCTGTTGCTTTTAAGGTTTGCATTGTCTTTGCTTCCAGGTTGTTACACATTGTTTTCTTATTTATTTATCCGTCCATCCATCCATCTATCTCTCTGACTATCTCTCTATCTCTCTATCTCTCTATCTCTCTATCTATCTATCTATCTATCTATCTATCTATGTTTGTTTATTCTTAGTCTAAAAGCTTTCTAAGGTAGATCAATATTGTTCGTTTCTCTCCAGAGATATACATTTGGGTGATTTATGAAGTTTGAACTCTTTTAGTTGAATCTTGTTCTGAGAGGGGAAGGAATTCCTTTAAATTGAGAAGAAATTTGGTAGTATGTGCACCTTTGGTAAGTAAACTCTCAACAGTTACAGAAAATTCTTCTAGTGTAATTACATCTACATTAACTTTGTGTTCAGTTGTGTTGCCACACCAGGGAAAAGTCTTTACAGCCCATGGGATGATTATGAACTTGGAAATCCTAACTTTTTTCCTACTTTGCAGACAGCGTTTCTTCATTTGGAAGGTAGAGCACAGTCATTGAAAGAACTAGTCTGATGAGGACACCAATATTTTGTCATCTCTACTTCCTTAAAAGAGATTTGCATCTTGGAATCATATGGAGGTACAGATTAGCTACTTCTACTTATGAACTCTGGAGGGAAGGTGAATTCAAAGGCTTGGACTTGCTTAATTTTGAAGGCTGTGCTACCTGATACCAGAATTTGTAAGCAAGAGAAATGGAATTTTCAGTTGAGCAATCTTAATATGGTATCTAAATTAGATAAAAAGTTAGACTTTATTTCTATTAGGTGAAAAGAAAACAAAAATAATAAAGCAATTTTTTTTTTTTTTTTTTTTTTGCATCTGGAAGTCCAGAAATAAAGATCATAACCCACTATCAGCCACAGAGAAGCATCACCATTAGAATAGCAGCACCAGTGGGAAGCGGGAGTGCTTTCTAATCACAATACACCGATGTTCAGAAGCTCATAGAAAGATGTCCAGAAAGACTTCACAGGTAAGTCAGCCTCCATTTGAGGTAACTTTTACCATGATCTTAGGAAATGGAACAGCTATCCAATACAGATATGTACTTTAAGAATAAAATTTCCCAGCAGTATTTGAAAGACTATTAGCTTTCCTTTTGGTCAGCTAGTTTTTTTGTTTGTTTTGTTTTGTTTTGTTTTCCAAGAGGAATATACATATATTAGCCTAACAAATGCCAAAACCTTGAGAATTATTTTTTTTTTGGAATGTCCTCCATAAAGTTTACAATTCCAACCTCTTTATGACTCAACTGGTTACTGTTGCATATTTTCCATAACAGACTTGGTCATAGCAAGAGGTTTCCCATCTGTCTGAGGAAGTGTTATTTCCAAAAATAGCAGAGGAAAAGAGGGAAATATTATAATGGAAATGTGCTGCTGATGGCATCTCAGATTGTCAATATAAAAACTAGTGCCTTTTGTCAAATTCCATGGATTCAGAGACAGGTATCAGATACTGAGGGGGCAGGGGAACTGGGGGAAGTGGAGATACACAGTTGTCTAAATACAGATATTACTGCAATTTGAGCTGCTCTGGGGTTTCCCATCTGGCCAACAGTTTTTGTTCAAGGGCAAGTTTGCTTGAAGTCCTGTGCAATATTTTCCAGCCCCATACAGATATACTTGAGGCATATGAGGTGGTTCTAGAAAGCCATGTTTTGGTAAATGAATCCCATCTTAAGTATTTATCAGTTAATGTTCTGCTGTGCAGTTATCATTTGAAGATCAGGATTACTCTAAAGAGCAAGGGAATTGTATCCTGTTCCAAACATTAAGCAACTTCCAAACAAGAAATCTGAAGAAATGAGTCCACTTGTAAATGTCTCCACTGAGAGAGATATTGTAGCCCTTGCTTTAATAATATGTTGTGGGGATATTATGGATCGCCAGAGGAAGAAAAGTCAGCATGAAGCTTTGCTAGTTTATTTGTTACAGAGTTCCCACAGTCCAGGCTTGTCAGGCTCCCAAGTCCATTGCCACACAAACATATTGTTGGATATAAGAAAAGCAATGGACTTTAAGAGCAGTTTCTGAACAGTGGTTCAAGATTTAGTTGCTATTGTGGTATTTGTGACTAGGACCATGTTAGGAAAGGTGCTAGTCTGATTTTTCTGCTTCTTGTCAACCACATAAAAAAGCCATAATAAAGCTGGCTTAGATAAGCCTTGCAAATCCTGTTCCATTATTTTTTACAGGTTTTCAAACCTAGTGATGCAGCCAAACTTTCTCTGCTAAAATCTGCCAAATTTTCCTTATGAAACCTACAACCCTGATCAAGAAATTAAGATAAAAGACGTGAAACTTGGAAAAATATACTTCATGTGAAGTGAGACCTGATGGTCTGTGGCAGATAAATAGTGATTCAGGACAAGGAAAATATATTGGTTTCCTTTTTATTATCATTTTCCCCAGAAGTCAGTGGGGCAACATCTTTGCTGTTCCTAGCAATAGGACAGAATGTTATTCTTTAGGAGAGCTTTCTTGTAAAATGAAGATATTCATTTTTATCCATTTATGGGGCATTGTGAGACTGCTCATTGATGATCTTTAGTACCTGAGGAAGAAATAGATTTGGTTTCCTTCAAAAGTCTTCATTCTTCTACACATTTACCTAATGAAAAGGACAAGACTGCTCTGTCATTTCAGTCTAATATGATTACCAGTGGCTGCCTGGATTAGAAGTGTGCGTGTAGGTTTTAGAAAATACATTCAGTCTAAGTACTGCAGTCTCTTCAGAATTTTAGGATCCTGCTGAATTAGATAGAATAATTCATAGTAAATGAACGAAAATCCTTAGGACAACTTAGGGTTTTGGTTTATTCTGTTAATGGATGGCTGCTGAGAGAAACATTTTAATCTTAGATTTCTCTACAGATTTAACATGTAAGTAGAAACAGACACATATAAAACACTTTATTTGGTGTATAGGACACTGGTGTCATTGTCCTTATGCTTTAGAAACATTGCAGTGAAACAATCTATAATTCGCTAATTCTGATGACTTTTATCCCTCTAAGGAGATTGTTCAAAGAATTTCTCTGTAAGGCAGTATAAAAACACACAGTTGGAATGGTAAGTATAATACATTAATTAGCCTCTCACATTGCATTGGAGGAAAAATTAAGTCTCAGAGGTGTTTGTGATATTTAGAATAAGAGTTCTCATCACTTTTTGACATGGGATTACTCCTCTGGGCCTCATTTTCAGAGCATCATTTCTTATTATGGTGCCGTGGTGCTGGTAAATATCCAATAGTGGGTGTATGCTCCTCTACCGATGCCTGAAGGAGTTTAAGTGCTGCCTTGTTAATGTCATACAATATATCCACCATGACTCTTCAGTAGACTTAACAAGTTTATTTTCTCCCAGAGGACAAGAATCATAGAGTCATAGAATCATAGAATATCCCAAGTTGGAAGGGACCCATAAGGATCATCAAGTCCAACCCCTGCATTACATAATTTCATGGAGACAACAGAAAAATAAGTTGTTACAAACTGCTCATTTGACTGGAGAGGGGTAATGGTACTAGAAGCATAAAGGTAACTAGAAGCATGAATTATAACAGCACAATTATGAATGTGTAGTCCACTTAGTAAGCACACTCAAAGCTTCAAAGCAGCATTGTGAGCCTCTGTGACTAACAGAGTTCCCAAATGAATGGTAAATTGCAGCATAGGTCTATCAAGCTGTTGGATATGTGAGGCCACAGAATCACAGGAAGATAATGAGCAGTGAAAACAGTTATAGTACAGAACCAGCCATGAAGGAGGAAGAGATAGGAAACAATAGGAATATTGAATAGGATAGAGGAAACAATTCTAAGTCATGTTCAGTATGAGAGACAAGAAAACTCTGTATCTTGGAGGTTTAGTGCCTCCAGAAACCACACAGAAGGACTTTCCCATTAAAATTAACCCCATGATTGACAGTCTGATGGCAGAGATCAGCACTTGGAAGCTCGACTCCTTCAGTTTCTGGATTCCTTGTCAGCTGATGCTGTCAGTAGTGTACAGTTAATAATCTAGAAAATAATGCTGTAGTGCTTTCCATTGCAATGAAAATAAAGCATTTCCATTGTCTGTGACCAGATTTTTACCATGCATGAAATAGACTAGCATAGGACTCCATGGCTGTGTACAAGCAGAAAACATGTCTGTTAATATCAGATGACAAAGAATATGTTTAATGGTGTATTAAGAAGGATGTTACTAGAGGACCACAGTTGAATCCTCAAAACATTCAACTAGATTAACAACCTAATGATAAATTAGTACTCAGTACCTATGATCTTTGAGAAAATGTGAGAATTGAAAGTATTTTTTCTTAAATTCTTACATAGTGCTTGATTTAATGTCCTAGCTAATGTAAAATGCTCCACGTGAATTTAAACCTCTGAAAATATTCAGGAAAATAGCATCAATCTTTAAACTTATCAAAACTTATCACTAACTTATCAAAATTGTTTTAATTATTTCAGAAGATAGATTGGACTGAATATTTCTATTTGCTAATACAATATATTAAATTGTAAACTATTTAATTGCTACAATTTCCTTGTATTTTTCAACATCACTTTTCACATTCTGGGTACCACAGTAACTTGCATTAAATATATAAAAACACAATATATATATTTAGTTGAAAGAAAAATATACATTAATGCTATACCTCAAATTACATTGGAAATTAGTAGTGATTACAGCAATAAATAATCCAGCGAGGATGAATTTCCACATTCCATTTGTGCCTCGGTCTTGTGGCTTGTTGACGAGTTTCTTTGGAAGAAACTCGGAAGAACTGTGTGGTTCATTGGGAATGAAGAACAGATGTGTGTAATGAGTGTCTGGGGTGAAATGGAAATCTGTGCAGCTATATATTACATCTGATTTTTTTCCTATCATTCTCAATTAGCTTTTGGAGAGCATTGACTACAATTGTTCTTTCAAATGACTGTACAATTTTTACTAAGTAAAATGGACCTTATATAATGGATTTTACAATCCATTTCATTCCATTTTATACTTAAAACTGTAAGGATGGATGATAATAAACCAAGATATTTGTGCTTCTTCTACCCTCCTCCTGTGCTGGATTTTTAAACTCTCTTTTCCTGTTAACTTTATCAGCAAGTAGAGAAAAATGAAGTATATGAAACTTGAGCCCAAAACATTAATTCTTCTATTGGCTTTTACCTTTTAAACTTTATCATTCCTTTTCTCAAAATCTAAATCTGTAATTAAATTACAACCAGTAAATTAAATTACAGGATGTGGGGTATACAATTTATTTTCTAGGAACTGAGCTACAAATGAGTTTACATCAAGATTCCTACCCTAGGTTATATGAATGATTAGAGCAATCTTCCTCAGAAATGAAATGGCTTTCTTTTTTACCATACTATATTGAAAAAATAATAATAATAATAATAATAAAAAAGCTGAATTACCATAGAAATCTATTTGGTTTGATATACTTTATCAGGTTTATCAAGTAGGATCTCATTTACAAATCAATGCCTTGTGTCAAAGGCAAAATCCTTGATACATTCCTACAAATCTTTCAATTTCATCTCAGTCAATACATTCTTGTATTTAGTTTGAATTTGGGAGACAGAGGGCAAGACCCACAAAAGATCTTTGATCTGTAATTACTTTAGACTGAGCAGTAAGTGATTTTTTTGCTTGTTAAAGATTTACTGTAAACCCAGAGGCATCTGTTAACTTCAAAAATGACCTTTAGAAAAATATATTTGCTTTTCCAGTTGTGTATGTTATTAAATACATTATACCACTTTAATATAAACAGAAAAGGATTTGCAAGAATATATGGCAATAGTTTCAGAACAAATACATTTTAATTTAGGTGCCTTTCTCTAATAACCCAAGTTCAGATTGTTCCTCTGTAGAGGTACATGCTTTTATATTCCAATGCAAGTGGAAACACTAAAAGCATATGGCACTTTTATTTTTGAACAGTAGTGTCCAGTGGGTATCTAAATAACTTCTACTCATTGTAGTAAGGGGAAATTACTTCCCACTCAATGTACTGTGATGACTAAAAAATGTATGGAGCCACTGAAACTGTGCTGTAAGTTGTCAAACCAAGTCTGCACATGCATTTGTCAGATGCTGGGCACAATGGTCAGGAGAAAATATGTCCTAGTGATTAGAAATAAATAGTTCTTGTAGACATCAATTCCTTAATTCCTTTTGAAGGGATTTACCATCTTTTGAAACAGCTAGTATAAATATGCTCTAAATGGGTGCATTATTTCAAAGATATCACTGAAAAAGAAAGGGAATTTATGCAGTTTAAAAATCTTTAGGTCCCATTAAGAAGTTATAGCATTTTTTACCATCTATTCTGCCTTTTCTTTAATCAGGGCAGCTAAACATCAGGAAATATCTGCTCAGTATTTCTGAGGCAACACAGATATACATTGCATTCATCATTTGTCTAAGAACTAGTGGCAGCCAAGTTTTAATGTGAGGCTGGAAGGAGCGTCTAAGAAAGGGCATCTGATGGCTTGAAGTATTTGAGTATTGATCTGAATAACAAAACTACAGCTTCCTCTAGGAGAAGTAAACCTTCTCTTACAGGTTAAATGAGAGGTTTCCACAGTCCAAATATATATACATCTTTATATATGCTTATAAAACAACTATCACCATATTTATAAACACTCTTTGGAACCATTCAACCACTCGTATGGCAGAGGTAAGAACAAGAGTTGGCTTGTGAGTACCTCAGCACTCCTGTTTCCAACCAACTAAAAAACAAACACAAACAAACAAAAAAGCCACGAGACTTTGCTTTCTAAAGTAATTGTAAGAAAATGTATCTAAAGTAATTTAGAATACTAACAAAAAGAGCATGAACAAAGATTAACAATTATTTCTGTTTAATTGGTTACTTTGAAGTGATTTATGCTGCACTTAATATACAGCAATTTTTAATTTTTTTATTTTTTAATTTTCCCTCTCAGATTAAAATTGTGAATTCTGTAGTTGTTAGGGCTGGATTTTATGACAGCATGCCCATAGTCAATCACTTGCAATTTCTATAAGTGTCCCATCTAATATAAGTAATATTTTTTTTCCTTGCTTCAGATATTTCTATGATAAAAACCGGTCTTCTCTATGGCTGTAAACTGACCATGGGTCACCAAAAATAATGAGTTCAATTGTGTAAGTTGTTTAAGCTGAGTTAATATCTCCATCTGACATTGCTTTCTTTAGTTATGCTGTCTATGTCTGTGTACAAGTATTAATATTACTATTAATTATATTATTACTATACATCCCTTATTATTATGCACCCCTTACACTATGCTCTTTGTGCACAGCCTCTCAAGTAGAAATACCAGATCACCACAATTCATAACAGTTTAAAAGCATGAGAAAAGCCATTAAGAAATGTGTATATATATATATATTATAGTCAGGAATATAATAAAATATCCAATAACAGGAAAAAGTTCTCAGTAAAGGTACACATGAAAAGTTCATGGCTGTAATATTAAATATCAATCTGAAAGTCAGAATTTACTGTTTCAGGTGGTAGCAATTTTTTTGACATATTTCAAGATGAAGCAACTAAAAATCATTTTATGTTAATTCATAAAAGAAAGACTAGATTCACAAAATCACTTTTTTATACCACAGTGTTCAATGAAGTATAATGAATCCCAGGAAAATCCAGGGCCCTGATAGGTTTGTAATTTTCCAAAGTTTCTTTATAGGAAATATCCGACAACTTCTTACCTTTTGAATCTTACTGCGATTGAAAAACAGCCACTGATCCCTTTCTCAAATTACTTTTCAGAGGTGATTCTGTCAGATAACTTAATGTCTTATATTTAGTAAACTGCCAGATAGAAACTGCCCTGGGAGTCAAGTTCAGTTTATTCTTGCCAGCAATGAGAACATCAATACACATCTTCCAGAGGAGTGCAGACCCAGTTTGGTTTTCTTTGGTAGGTCTTTATCAGTCCTTTCAGATTTTGAATAAATAAATATTACTAATAAAGATAAATAAACTGACTGAGAACCTGGACTAGACTACATCAGCCTTAGCTTAAGCATCTAAAAATTATACATCTATGTCTGCTCTACTCGCATAAGTGTCTTTTTACAGACAGTGAAGAAATAGGTACAAGAAATCTGTTTATCTTTCTGTGGGAATGATCTCCAGCATCTCGTCCCCCAGTCTGTATGTACAGCCAGGGATACCTTTTCCCAGATTCAGAATCCGACATTTGCTCGTTAGACTTCATATTCTGGTGATTGCCTCTCTCTCTAATTTTTCCAGATCTCTCTGCAAGGACTCACCACTCTCAACAGAGTCAAAAGCTCCACCCAAATTGGTATCATTTGCAAACTTGGTCAAAAAACTTTCAAGTGCTACATCTAAATTGTTTATGAAAACATTAAAGAGGACTGGTCCTAAAATGGAGCCCTGGGGAACCCCACTAGTGACAGGTCACCAGCCTAATGTAACCCCATTTACGAGAACCCTCTGGGCCGGACCTGTCAGCCAGTTGTTCGCCGATCTTATTATGCTTTCAAATAACTGCACTTTCTTCATCTTGTCCAGAAGGATACTGTGAGACAGTATTGAAAGCTTTAGTGAAATCCAGAAAATTTACATTGACTGGCTTCCTTTTGTTAACTAGATAGGGGATCTTGTCATAGAAGGAAATTAAGTTTGTTAGACATGTCCTTCCCCTTGTGAAACTATGTTGGCTGTTACCAATGACTGCATTGCCCTTCAGGTGTTAATAACTCCCAGAATAATCTTCTCCATAATTTTACCAAGCTTCTAGAGGTGCACATTTCTCTCCATTGACTGTAAGTGGAGTGTAGATGACTATCTCATACATAGATGCATAAGTTTGGATGTCTAAAGTTGAGTTAGATTAGTTCCAACCCCAGAGGCTAAGACAGGACGCTAGGAGAGGAAGGCATGGAAAGACCAACCATTTTTCCATTTATCTAGAAGAAATTTTACAATCTAGAATGCCATTATCCTACCCATAAATGGGAAACAAGTTCTATACGTCTTGGGATAACACAATGAAAATCTGTAAGAGTAATTGGATATCTCAGTAGGAGTTAAAGACAGAGACAGGGATAGATTTATTCTATGAAATATATAATCACTTCTGTGGAATATACACATACCTTTTGCACTATCTATGTTAACTTCTTTAGAGGGAATTTCACCTGGTTGAGCGTAATCAATTAAGGAAAAAATGAAAAATCTCATTTGTATAAGGTTTTCCTCATCTAAGTTTTCATTTTCTTTATGTGATTTTCATTGCTAGCAATTTAAAAATAAATAATCCCATCAGACCTTCCTATTGCACAGTTACTACTCCAGGAAATTGACAGCCCTGTTAATAGCCACACATTAATCACATCATTCATTTGTTTCACTGCCAAGAAGGCAAAGTCCCTTTGTACATTCTCTTATCCTGCACCTTAACAAACTTTTACACAGTGAACTATAAAACAGTACATTGTGTGATGCCCATCTAATGAGTTATATATACTAGATCATACAAACTGGTTTGCCATACTGCCATGTGTATACCAGCAACGGTTTACAATAAGTGGTGTATAATGAAGATTATTTGTATTCTTTGTGAGTTTTGTGTTTAAGTAGCACTGAAATGCAGATGATAAATCATTAATTTTGTTTGCTGTAAGCTGACTTTAAGAAGTCAAGGTATAAATTACTAGGTACAATGTTTTGGTTTGGGGTGAGATGTTTGTATATTCTCATACTTCTCATGTATTCACAAGTGTTCTCAGTGTCAAAAAGGCTATTGCATTCATCAAATCAGAAACATATTTAAAAACAAATTGACACACGTCTCTGTAAATCTCATTTCTTTTCCTGATTCTGGCAATATATAAGGTACATCTGAGCCCCTAGATTCCAGTCATGTGCAACAATAATCAATTTTAGATTGTGGAGGATTTTGTTTGTGCAAAATGTAGTACTGAACTGAAATAGTGGTTAGAGTACTATGACGCTCTTAACCTGCTTCATGGTATTTTATCTTTCTTGTTTGCAAGACCCAATTTACCAGCTTGCCTGGGTAAGGAGATGTGCCAACTCCTGCCAATTCTTCAGGTTAAAAATGAGTATGGAAAATATTGCTTGAGTATTACATAGAACAAAAAGCACAAACAGCATCTGGCTCTCCTAAGATCCACAGGTAATATTCTATAATAATGGACAAAATTCCTCCTCCCCTTCTCTACTACAATGAAAGAAGTCTGAAATTATGTGAATATTATAAATGACAGTTTATCCTTTCCAAACAAGGTACCTGGCTCTAAAATTTACATAAGTTTTGCTCAAGGACAACGCAAAAAAGTTAACCGATCTTGTTAATTACTAAAAATCTTTCTCTTGATTAAAACAAAGGACTCTTATTGTTACCATAGTAGGAAAATGTATTTATCTTTATTCACTTTGATATTGTTATGATAACAATAATTAGCAATTAGCTATTGTTCATCATGTTGGACTAAATTATGTGCAATACAAATGAAGACAAACCGTCTACCTTTTTGGCATAATTTGCAATACAGATAAGTAAAGTTACAGACAATAACTCAAAGAAAGCAGTCTGTTGCAGTCAGATGATGTCGCTGGTTGGTATATTTCCATGCATGATTGATCTGCATGTGTTTTGGGGCCTCAGACTAAGTGTGATTTATTTAATGCTCATTCTGTTCAGACCAAGTCACTCTTTGTTTACTTTTACCTTTTGAATTGTTGCAATTGAAAACACTATTAAGTTAGTTTTGCCAAGGGCTAGTAGATTTAGTTACGCAGTGAAAGGCAATAAGATACTTTTATTTGAAAAGCCTTTTTTTTTTTTCTTTTCTTTTTATGTGACCTACAACGGTGTAAAACTTCTCATCTGACTACCAAAAAAATATAAATAAATAAATAAATAAATAGATAATAATTAAGAAACAGCCATGACCCTGGTACCTCAGTTAGACAGGAAGAATACTGGAAGAAATATGATCATGTGCTGTCAAACACTAAGAGCTTCTATGGGATGACTTCTGCATCTCAGTCATGACAGACCACAACTTCTCACCAATGAAAATCTTGGTGTCTCCAGCTATCTGGACTCTTCCCATCACACAGTCGCAGCACTTAAGCTAAAGTCAAATAAACAAATTCCATTGAAAACAAGTTTACATTTCTAGTGGGTTTATGTGGCAAGATTTTGGTAGCAGGGGGCCATAGGGGTGGCTTCTGTGAGAAGAATCTTGAAGCTGCCCCATGTTAGGAAAGCACTCCACTGCTGACCAGAGCCGAACCAATAAGTGATGTCGTTTGCGCCTCTGTGTTTGCATATTTAAGACCGGAAAAAACAAACAAACAAGTAACACTGCCACACACAGCAGCTGGGAGAGTGAGAGGAGTGAGGAACAGCCTTGCAGGTGCCAAGGTCAGTGAAGAAGGAGGCGGAGAGGTGCTCCAGGTGCCAGAGCAGAAGTCCCCTGAGGCCTGTGGTGAGGACCATGGTGAAGCAGGCTGTCCCCCTGCAGCCCATGGAGTACCACGGTGGAGCAGGGTTATGTGCTGCAGCCCGTGGAGGAGACCATGGTGGAACAGGTGGACCTGCACTGACAGAGGCTACAGCCTGTAGAGGACCCCTGCCAGAGCAGATTCCAGGCCGGACCTGTAGGCCATGAAGAAGAGACCACGCAGGATCAGGTGACCTGGCAGGAGCAGCTGCCTGTGGGGGACCCAGGTTGGAGCAGTTTGCTCCTGAGGGATGGACCCCATGGTACGGACCCATATCTGGAGCAATTCTGGAAGAGCTGCTGCCAGTGGGAAGCCCAAGTCAGATCTGTTCAGCAAGGACTGCATCCTGTGGGAGAGACCCCACAGCACAGGGGACGAGAGTGACCGAGAAGGAGTGGCGGAGATGAAACGCTATAGACTGACCATAACCCCCATTCCTCCATTCCCCTGCCCAGCCTGGGAGGAGGAGGTGGAAGAGGGTGGATGGGGGGAAGGTGCTTTTAGTTTCTTTCATTTGTTTCTCACTTTTTTATCATGTTAGTAATAGGCAATGAATCTTACTATCCCCCTATGCTGAGTCTGTTTTGCCTGTCACTATAATTACTGTGCAATCTCCTCATCCTTATGAACCCTTGAGCCCTTTGTGTCTTATTTTCTCCCCGTTCCCCTTTGAGGAGAGGGAGTGAGAGAGCGGCTGAGGTGAAGCTTGGCTGCCCACCCGAGTAAAATCACCACAACATTTCTCAAAACTAATTTTGTGGAAAACAATGAATCTTCAATGAGCATTAGAAAAGACAAATTGTGAATTGTGAATTAAATTAATATGATGAATGCAGATACTATTCTACTATAGTTTTTTGTTTTTTTGTTTGTTTCCCGGCTCTAACTGCTAAGGGAAGTTGGGAAGCAAGTGGGATAAGAGAGATTCATATGTAAAAATTAGTAATAGTTCAAAGAATAGAATGGTGGGAGAGGAAAGATTAGCTCACTTGGTCTGATTAGTCTGAACAGGAATGAACCGGAGCTGACAGTAGTCTTCAAATGTCCCAAAGATAACCACAGAAAAAGCTGTTGCAGTGCAGACAAAACAAGAAGCCACGAACTGAAACTGAACAGAAATTCTAAGACTGAATTGACATGATCACAAGAGATAAATTAAGATTAGAGTAGTAGCCTGACTTCTGTGAGCACTTGTCTCTTTGAAATCTTAATCTTTTTTTTGTATATTTCAAATTAATATGTATGTGCATATATAAATGTAACAGTATTAAGAATCATCCATTATGTTTTCATAGCTCATTGCTCTTTTTTTTTCTTTCTTTTTTTTTTTTTTTTGAGTAAGTGGAATATCTATCACTGCTGTAAGAACCATGGATTCTTTTTCTTAAAAATGATTCATTAATCCCATCCCCAAAACCCCAATTAGGTACTTTGAAGTGTTTCTAACTGTAACACTAATTTTCTCCAGTTCTTTTTAAGACAACCAGCTCTCCTTAGAAGGTTTTTTTTCTTTCTTTCTTTGCAACAGCCCCAGAGGTAGGTGTTATCTCATAGTAAAACACACTTTATTTGGTATCTTACTGCCTAAACAAAACAAGACATTTTGTGAATAGATTTTTCTTTCTTTCTTTCTTTTTTATTATTTTTACTTTTTTTAATAATAATCTTGTTTTCCATCTTGCTTCTACATTCAAAACACATTAACCTCAGCAAGAGGTTTTTTTCTTCACTTTGTAATTCTCAAAAACTCTATTTCATTTTCAGTGGCAATTTGACCATTAATTGTTACCACATTAGTAATATTGGTGGAATTCAGGAATATTTTTTTAATTCTACTTGCACTACACCAGACTGTTTCAATGGTGACAAGGTAAATATACTTTGTGCACAAACAAAGTACAAATGAAGATGTATTATGAGAATAGAAATTAAGTTAAATAAAAATGAGAACTGTTTTGCATTTTTTACATGTTTTATTCCTAAAAATTCAGGCTATCAGGTATTATTATCAGGTAACTATGATTCCGTGATTCTATGATTCAAGTACGACATAACAGTTTACTTCCTCAGAAACACTCAATATAGCAGCCTAGAACGTTTAAATATTTAACCTGTTTCATGACAATATTTAATTTCAAATTCTGAGAAAAGATATCAAAACAAGCTAAATGTTTTTCTAAAAAAATATTTTGCTTCATAATCATATACATGCATCCAACTAGACAGATGTCTATTTAGTTTTAAGAAACCACTTATCTGAACCACACAGACAAAACACATTAGGCATGTTATTCTCCCCTTTATCTGTATATATATATATATTTCCAAAATATACTCAGGTCAGAAAATGTTGTATTTTTGTCATGAGGAAGAATTAGAATTTGAAATACACATTGGAACTTTTAGAAATCAGATTCACATAAGCTTGAGGGCAAGAATTAATGTTATCTATCAATTAGCTTTGGCTGAGGACAGATAACTTCTCTGAAGATGGCATGAATTGTGCTTGGAAATGCTTATTTCCTGTCAGTGATTGCAAAGCCAAACTATGCAAACAGTTAATCCTAGGTACTTTTTTTGGAAGAAATATTTCAGTAAGCTAAATTTCATCATTGGGATCTTTACTTTCCAGTTTTTGACAATCAAGAAATCTTATTTAGGATCACAGAATCATATAATCATTTAGGTTGGAAAAGACCTTCAAGCTCACCAAGTTGAACCATCAACCTGGCCTACTGATTCCCATCACTAAACCATGTCCCTTATCGCCCTGTCCACATCTCTTAAATACCTCTAGGGATGATGACTCCACAACTTCCTCATTAAAATATAGAGATTAAAGTTTGAGGGAAAAAGATTACAATAAATTAGTATCCCCTGTGGTAGACTAATTATGTTCCATCCCACACCCCTCCCCACAATGGACTAAAAAAAAAATAAAAATAAAAAAATAATCCATGCAGTAGGTAAAAAATGAGGAGTGAGAAATAGAGAAAGTGAGAAATAAAATGCCAGACTGCCAGAAATACTGTGATCAAAAGTAATAATGACAATGAATAATATGCTTTTCTCTTTTTATTTTAAGGAAACACTTTGCCTAAGTTTTGAACTTGTAAGATGAAGTGAGAATCTTCTACTATCTTATAGGTACTTCAGTTCACATGTATCTCAATGGAAATATAGGGGTTTCAGCAGCACTCAAGAAGAGCTCAGAATGTTTCAGAAATAGTCCCATACTAGTGAACATTAAGGTCTGAAATTTTTAACCTGAATAAACCTGAGTAAAAGAGGAATGTATGTTCCCCTTATAGAATATTTTTTGAGGCTTTTAAACATCATTCTCAAAAGCTAAAGCACCTCCACTGCCAAATAGAAGGAATAAATGTAGTACACTAACAAAAATACCTTCCTTATAGGTTCATACTCTCTTTTTGCTTCATTTCACAGTGCCAGCATAACTTTTCTGCCAGGCCAATTTGTTAGTAACAGCAACCAGCTTGGAAATATAAGTTTTTCCCTGAAGAATTACAAAAACTGGTTTGAGCTTCCACCCAGAGACTCTAGAAAACTAAATATCTTCTCTGCATACGCTTAAAAGGCCATATTTTTCCCACTTCTAATCAAGTTTCTCAAATACAAAAGAATCATTTGGTCAAAGAGAATCAAGTATTTTGACTGGTAAACAAATTAACTAAAAAATATCTTTGTACTAATACCATGTCCAGTCCAGCACAGTCTGGGGTAAAAGCTCTGCACTTCAGCTGCCTGATAAACACACCAGCTGTGAAGAACTGCAACATCTAACTAATGATTGGTTAGGGTAGTTGTACTGGGTCTGGCTGGGACTTTCCCTGCAGCAGCCCATACAGGGCTGTGCTCTGCACTTGTAGCTAGAACAGCAGTGGTATCACACTGGTGTTGTGTCTGCTGCTGAGCAGTGCTGGCACAGCATCAGGACTTTCTCTAACCCTCCTAGGGGGTGGGCAAAAAAGTGAGAAAGAAACATCACCAGGGCAGCTGACCTAAACCAACCAAAAGGATATTCCATACCATATGATGTCGCACTCAGCAATAAAAGGTGGAAAAAGGAAGAAGAGGGGAGGGGTGGGCTCTCGTTGCAAAAATGTCTGTCCTCCTCCCGAACACCGTCTACATGCATTGAGGCCCTGCTTCAAGGACGTGGTCAAGCATCACTCATTTGTGGGAAGTAGAGAGTAATTTCTTTCCTCTGCACTTCCACATAGCCTTTACTTGTTTTGTTTTGTTATTCCCTTTCCCCTTCCCTCTTCCTCTTTCCCTTTTTTCCCTTTAGTTGAATTGTTTAATTAATAATAATATTTCCTTAATAATATTTTTTCCTCTTTAATTAAATTATCCTTATCTCAACCCGTGAGTTGTTCTTTCCTTTACTTCTTACTACGAGAGAGAGGTTCAGCTACCTAGCATGGTAAAACCACCACAGTAGTTCAACCTACAAAGTCAAAGGTTCATCTCAGGTATGTTTGTCTCTGCTGTAACAAAAGAATTAAAGATGTCTTGTCTCCTCTTGACTGTTTCTAAATTTCTCAACATTTTCACTGGACGTGATCTCCTTCTATCACTCCACTCCTTCTCTACCTTCATGGTAGAGGCTGTCAGCTTAGGTTCTGGATGAATCCACCACTTTTATTTAGTTTGTCTCTCGTTAGTCATGCTAAAGTGATTTCATCATGCAATAGAAACTGATTGTCCTGGTTTCAGTTAGGACAGAGTTATTTTTCCTCCTAGTAGCTGGTAGGGTGCTATGTTTTGGAGTAGGATGAGAAGAGTGCTGATAACATGCTGATGTTTTAATTGTTGCAGAGCAGTGCTTACTCTAAGCCAAGGACTTTTCAGCTTCTCACTCTGTCCTGCCAGCGGGCAGGTTGGGGGTGAAGCAAGAGCTGGGAGGGGACAGACCCAGGACAGCTGACCCAAACTGGCCAAAGGGGTATTCCATACCATCTGACATAATGCTCAAAATATAGGGGTGGCTAGCCAGGGTGGGGGGCCGGCTGCTCGGGGTTGGGCTGGGCATTGGTCAACGGGTGGTGAGCAATTGCATTGTGCATCACTTGTTTGTACATATTCTTATTCTTATTATTATTATTATTATTTTCTATCTTAAACTGTCTTTATCTCAACCCACAGGCTTCACTTTCCCGTTTCTCTCCACCATCCCAGAGAGGGAGGGGGGAGGGTGAGCGAACGGCTGTGTGGCTGCCAGCCAGGTTAAACCACAACACTGATGCATAGGTTGGTATTCTTTATTCATAATCAAGCATGTTTTCCAGCCAAGCACAGAGTGAAGTTGAGCAGCAGGAACTACTTCAGGCTTTTATCATTGTCTATATTTGCAACTTTCTTTTTATCCCTTAAACCTTCTTAGCAAAGCAGGAAAACTTTAGAGTCAATAAACAATATGTGTGAAAAAAAAAAAAAAGAGAGAGAGAGAGAACTATCTTTTTGAACAATCCTTTCTGGTTGAATATTAATTTTATGTATACACAATATTCCAAACATTTCCTAAAACATTTTGGTAAATGCAGGAGACTAATACAGATTACACAAGCAGATTGAAATTTATATCAAACCTCAGTCTGCATTTATGGTCATATTTATATGTTGTTCATATAGTTCAACCTTGCAGGCTACCAAGATGACAGATACCAAAACAAATCTTATACTTGACTTCCATATTCCAAATTAGAGGATTTCATACAGGTATGTTTGTATGCTCTGTTCCCCAGTACACCATATGCTAACATAGACTTGGGTTGGTAAACAGAAACAAAACAAAACAAATAAAAACATTTGCATACATTAAGTATGTTATAATGTTTGAAATTCATTCATTTAAATCAAATAAGTTATTTAAATCAAATAAGGAGCAAATATTATCTCACTGTTTTTTATTTGTTTGTTTGTTTGTTTTTTCTTAGCATTTTTATCAACAGGAAGTACCACTTTCAAATTGCAATGACTGTTACAATTTAGGTATTCCAATTGTTCTGTTTGTTCTAATCCAGATATGCAGAGAATTTCTGGGCCTCTTTCCATCACTGTTATAAGAACAGATACAGAAATATTCAAGAAGAATAAAGGAGAACAAAAAGGAGATGGAACACTATGTCTCACTCAGTCTTACACTAAATCAAAATTCCATCACCTACTTTTGTTCTTCACTATTTCCCTTACTGGTGAGACCAATGGACAGAGCAGCCTGATCATCACTAATTGCTTTGTGGCACTGCAGATCACTGCATTATCAGGTCCAACCTGTCACAAGCACTGCTTGTGATCAGATCTCAGAATTGTGAAATGAGATAAGAACTCTCAGAAGAGATCTCCTGTAAAGCAGGATATAACAGACAGTCTTAATTTCCAAGTACAAAAATCCAGCCCAGACTGCATTCTGTAGTACCCAGCTCTTAGTTTAAAGGTTATCTCCAGGTCTCAGAGAATGAGCTTGTTGTTCAAGTACTCATCTAGAGAACAGAAAGAGCTACAGAAAGAGCTACTGCTACTGAAAGACCAGCTATGGCAATTTATTTCTTCTAGTATTTTTAATTGTATGGCACTTAGTGTAAATTTAGTATATTTCGGTCTGAGAGTATCTTTATTTAGAGTGTTATTTTATTTTATTTTATCTTATTTTCATTTCTAGCATGCTGAAAACATGCAGGATTGAAAAATTTACTTTATTTCTTCCTCACAAAAAAAAAAAAAAAAAAAAAAAGAGAGAGGGCAATTAGACAGAAGACCTCTGTTCACTCTGTGAACAAACACAGCTTCATCATTTGTCGACTTCCCCTATTTTCATGAAGGAAAGTACCACCCTGCTGCCACAAAATAAAACTGAGATGGAAACAAAATATAAGCTGACACTCTGGGGTATCAGTGGTCCCAAGGTAAATACTGTACCTCACCGTGACTGAAAGCCCTAGGAAAGCAAGTTCTAAATGTGCTAGTAACATGAACCAAAAAACAAGTGTTCCTGGCAGGATGTTTGCTATTTGGTAATCTTCAAGCTGAGTTTGAAGCACAGAATGTGTACAGCCATACTGCAGGCACATAGGTCCACAGTCAGCCTTGCTTAATGACCACAACCAAGCCAGGGCTTTTCCTTGAGTGAATTAGGCCTACTGCCTCAGTACACATGAATCATTTAAGCTATGTTGTCTTCTGAATTACCTCCTGCTGCAAAGTAAATTACATCCAGTATAATTTTTATTTACTTCTGCAAGCCTGACAGTTCAACAGATTACTTATTACTACTGTTATTATTATTACTGTTGTTGTTATTATTATTGTATTACCTTGGTGCATCCTTGACTTTCAATTTTCTGGAAAAAAAATGAACTTCTTGGTGTGAAGTTTTTAAATGGTTATCCTCTCATCTCAAATCTTTAGTGTTTATATATTCCTGTAAACACAAACATCTAGAAAAAGATATAGAATCATAGAATCATAGATTAATTTTCTCTATAAAACATAGAATCATAGATTAATTCCCTCTAATTTTGGACAGTTAGCTCAGTCATCTAAATTAGAAGTCTAATTACTGTAAATCATTTATGTGGGCAATTGCAGTCTCCAATTGGTTAAGCAGCCTTTTTGAGGGTTCTAATATCTCTCCCCCTCACCTCCCAGTCTTGGTGCGACCAAGACCTCCCAGTCTTAGTGTGCCAGAGCGTAGATTTTTAGTTAAAGGAAAATTGGATGTATGAATCTACTAGTTCACAGATAATTTTGTTAGGAGTTACTAATACCTCTCTAATCTAGTCTTCTTTCCCTTCCTTTGCTTCTTCCTCTGAGCATCCCAGAATCACAGAAGGCTTTCCCGGGCTTTCCATAATGAAAGCCATGTTTCTCAGAGCAATAAGCCCCCTTCTCAGTCTGTAAACCATGTGAAGAAGCATGTCCTGTTGGTTGAAGTTTGTGAGTGCCACCCCAGGGCCGTGCCCTCCAGGTTCTCTGAGACCACTCAGTAAAGGCCCCCTTTGCTCCAAGGAGGTTGATGTGGTTCTCCTGCCTGTCATTGTTCCTCTGAGCTCCTTTGGACTTGTGAATGTGACACTTTAATCTCATAATCCAGTAATATACAATCAAATTAAAAATTATTTGCTACGAAACCATCATGAATGTTCATGATTTGATTACAGATATCTTCATTTTATTATACAGACTATTCTGTATATCAAATTGCCTACCAATTACTATCTGCTAATACCAATACCTAAGCCAAGAATCATGTATAACTATTTAAACAATAATTAACGTGAAATTTTTCAATATTAATCTTTTTTTATACAGCTGAAAATAAGTATTTACAGACAAGTTAACTGGGTTAGTATATATCAGAAATGACAGAGTATCAGGGAATTGGTAAAGTGATAGGGTGAAATTAATTTCATGTAATTTATTCATCTAAATTTGTGGTATAAAATAGATCTCTAAGAAGGATGAATGGAGGCTCTTCCCACTTCTGCTTTAATACAAGATGAACTGTTCAAATGGATATTTCACTTCTTTCATGGGTATATAAGCAAGTAAGTTATTGTAAGAAGAGATGACCATCAGTAAATCCATTTCCAGATCTGATATTAAGAAAAGGCAGCTGCATTTTCTGTGGACTCTAACACAACTTGTTTTGGTGGGTTTTGAGTGTGCTCTAAAAAGTCAGCAACTCAGGGGACACAGATGAAACAAATGTCTTTTTCTGCATGACTATTTTATTCATCCATGAATGTAAACATGCAATGTGTAGTCACAAAGTCAAACAAAAACTCTTCATGATCATGTGCATCCATGGAAAATCTTGACATTTATTTTAGGCTACAGCTGTTTGACAATAGTGGTTGTCATAGGTTAACATTAGCTAAGAGTTTTGGTGTGACTGTAGTCTGTCAAAGGTGAGATTTATTTATCAGAATAGATCATATGATTTTATTAATAGAACAGTGCAAAGTATGACCATGTTAAATAGCAGTTTCTTTAGTTTCTATGTTTCTTTAATTTTAGTATTAAGGAGCTATAGTTTTGGGGATTTATTTTGTTAAGCATTATTCTTACCTTCAGTTTCAGAAAAAGCCAAAGATTTGACTTCTATGTACCTCTCCATTTGTAACTGCTATTACGGGACTTTTGGAAGCCTTTTATATCCTCTTGCAATATACTTGTTGTTCATGTTTGTTAATTTAGCTAAATATATTATTAGACATAGGTTTTATCAATCTACGGAGCAAAATGAAGAAACACATGCACTCCAAAATACATACATATTTTTCCATTCTTTATTTCACATACTAACAAAAGAAAACAACAGCTGTTCCACTTCTTCATTTTACCTGGCATTTTTTCATGTAAATGTTTTCAATATTTGATTTTCGATGGCTAAGCATTCAAGCATGTAAGACTAAGTATTGAATATATAAGCAGTTCAGACATCCTTTAAGAAAATTATTTAAATAAATAAATAAATAAAAATGTTTCAATTTGAAAGACTTTTTAATCAAAAGATTACAATATAATATTACATGTGTACATGTACATAGGAAAATATTACAAATCACATAAACAATATCAAGTTGAGACATTTCAGTTGAAGCAGTTGTTTGAATTCACTGAAATAGAAGGGCAACTGAGGCCAAATTTGGATGTTTTTAAATTTATTTAAAATAACAATTTATATTATGGAGTACTTTATTATAACACTGCTAACATTTTATTTACATTTTTCATTTTCGAAAAAATGCATTTTCTGACAGGATAATTTTCTGTCAAAGTCTTATGGTTATGTGTGCATAAGTACATAATGGAATATATTAACCCATAGATAAAAATATTGGAAGAAAACAGTGATTGAATTGAAAGAAGTTTATCCTTCTTGGAGTAAAATAGCTTGCTATCACATTCTGTCTGTGAAAAAAAAAAAAAAAAAAAAAAAAGTTTATTTCTTCTGTGAGACTGCATAGCAAATATTAAGTTTGCTAAACATTTCCCTTTTAATCCAAATAGTCTTAATTATGTGATTTTTCCCTTGGATATAAAACTAAATAATAGTAACATTTTAAAAAATCTTTAAAATGTGTATTATATTTCCTTCCAGTATAAATAATGTAACATTTTCAGCTTCAAAATTGGCATGGAAGTTTCACAAACCTGCCTCTGAATTTAGTTAACATTGTTGCAGAAATTAGCCCTGAAGTGCTACATATTTCTACAACCCTGATGATAGTCTGAATGCAAATGCAATAGATGCCTTTCTTCTCCCAGTTGTTATCTTTAACCACCTGACATTATCAGTAATGAGAATCAGATCTGAAATAAGGACTTCTATAGGAAAAGCATGATGAGACATTCTCAGGGCTACGATACCAGAAAATGTTAAACTTTTTTCTTTAGCTCAGTCAATTAATACGCTTTCAATTTAACCTTTTCTGCCTAAATAGAAACAGCAGGATGATTAATTCAATTTCTAGAGGCAGTTTAGCACTTATACTAACAGAGGAAGTAGCAATCTGAAGCAGTTCTCTGGTCTGGTAAATCCAGTGTCAGACTTCTGGTGGTGGAAAATGCTACGTTAGAGGGAAAAAAAAAAAAAAAGAAAAAAGAAAAAAAGAAAAAAAAAAGACTACAGATGTGGTGTGTTTTACTGACCTACTACTGAGGTTGCACTCAATGAGCTAAATGTCATTTAAAGAAGCTGTTCCATCAGCCCAGTTTTACAGTTTTTTCTTGGATTAAGATGAGGTAGCATAGAGATATCTTAACCTGTTTCCATTGCATCCTGTTCCTCATAGGGACCAACAAGAATGAACAGATGATGACAGAAGGTTTGTTGTCTTATGAAATCTTCAGATGTTATATATAATTTGGAGATTTAAAAATCAAGTCTCTGTTTTTATTTTCTATGTAGCTATCAAAGTAATGGCTACAATTGCTTTGATGAAAGATAGTGAGCAAAAGGACTGCAATCCAGCAGTACACTTCAGCATGTATTTTACTGACTCTTCTTCTAGTGGCAGTTTCTTCATAGAAGAACACAAAATTGGAGGTACTTTTTAATCTCTGAAATGACTAACACAAGCCCTTTCCCATGCATATGTAGCCATATAGCTCTTAGAGAGCAACATGTATTTCATGTATTACTCCTTGTCAGTTCTTCTCAGGTAAGATATCTGCTTTTGCCACAGTGTTGTAGTGGGTTTATATGGCAAGGTTTTGGTAGCAGGGGGCCATAGAGGTGACTTCTGTGAGAAGGATCTAGAAGCTGCCTCATGTTTGGTAAGGGCCCCACTGCTGACCATTTTGGCTGGGGCTTTGAGCAACCTGGTCTAGTGGAAGGTGTCCCTGCCCATGGCAGGGGGTTGGAATTAGATGAACTTTAAGGTCCCTTCCAACATGGTCCTTGGTCCTTTCAGACAGTCTAAGATGAAGATTGTTATAAAAATCAAGAGATCTCATGGTTTGAATTGATTGGATACCAGTATCAAGTCTGGGAAAAATACATCCCTTCCTTCAGTCAGTACTGAAGGTTTTGTAGAGTAATTAATAAGGAAAACAATAATGAGTTTTTCCACAAACCTTTTCCTAATAGAAACAGTGAAATACCACATCTTCAAGTTTCCAAGTAATCTCTTACTAGAAACTACTCACTCTTTTATTAGAGTTTAGTTCTTTTTATATATATATACAGTTAAGGAAGCCAGTTTTCAGTGACATGTGGTTTAGGAAAAGTATAGGCTTCTATTTGTCTTTACAGTAGAATGAAATAAACCTGAAATGTAATTACAAGTACTTCAGACACCAATTATACAAATATACTGACATGTATGTATATACATACTGTATTTGCAGTCTTGGCTACACTTTCTGTGTGACAGTAATAACAATAATTTTGTACTTACTGACTTCAGTATATCTGGTGACCACAAAGAACTTTGAAAATATCACTTACTTTAAGTAACACACTAGAGTTCTCTATATATTATCAGAACAGTTTAAAAATATAATTACGCTGACGGAAATTTAATGACTGTGAATTTTCTTTATTGGGAAAGGAAAGGTAGTTTATAATAAAACCAATTAACATGTGTGAGGTTAGATATGGTAATTGCAACTGGATCTCAATAAACTATCAACACTGCAATGACTAAGGTACACTTCTGCTAACATTTTTTTTTTTTTTTTTACACGCTAATGAAATTCTTTTGAATCTTGCATAGAAATTCCTTCCAGCCTAATCCAGATTTCAGTCATAGCATACAGAGGTCAATAGAGAGAATAGAGGACCAAGCCACTATAACATTTTAGGCAAATTGTCCATTCAAATACTACTGAGAGAACTGCATGATTTTTTTTTAATGCAAAACATACACATATAGAAATACAATGATTCAGATTGACTTTTCATGCTTGAATATATTAATTAAACTTGTTATAAATTTTTAAGCAACTTAAATAAATTTATCTATTTTATAGATTTTACAATTACTGAAAGAGTTGCCATTAGCAACAGATCTCATTTAAAGCTATTTCAAGAAACTAAATTCAACCGAAGTCCCAGTAAAAATTCTTGAATGTCTTCTAGTGTCTTCTAGTGTGGTAACTATGATATTTTTTCCATTTATGCAGTCACTGAAAACTATGAAATAAATTATAAATTATGAAATAAATGTGTAAAAATGCATCTTTTCATTTATAATGTTAATGTGTATGTCTGAAGATGATGAAATCTCATTTGCCATGTTCAGCCACAGAGGGGCATTCGGTTGAAATGCATACAGATAAAAAATAAGTGTGTAAAGGGCAAAAGAAATTCCATCAGTGCTTCATTCTATGCTGAAATACTTCAGAAACAAAAGCTATTTGTTAAGAAGCCATACTTCTGGCCAAATTCAATATTTACATATCAACGTGTGTCTCAGTAATCTATTCTCAGCGTTACTGAGGAACAAAAGAAGGGGCAGGACGTAAACTTGATTGTTGTGGCACCAAAAGAAGGTAGCCCCTGCCTACTTCCTGCTCAGGAGGGATCTATCGGGAGTATCTGTTCCCAGACTCTACTGGACTGCCCATATATTTGGGATACCCAGCACAAAGATCTGACTCTTTCTTTCCTTTTCCATGCCCACTTCCAGCAGCACTCTAATGATCCTGAGGACTGCAGAGAACAATGTCATATAATCTTCTATAGTGGTTTTGAATTTTCTCTCTCCGGGGTAATGATCAGTTTGATTATTTTGCTGCCTTCATAAAAAAAAAAAAAAAAAAAAAAAAAAAAAAAAAAGTGAGGATATAACTGAGGGACTTGCTTTTTGAGATGCCTTGTTTCCTGCAAATTCTACCATATCATGTACTGCTTTCATTAACCTTCTCAGAAATTCCACTTTCTATTATTAAATCTTTTAAAGTGATCCCATGAATACAGAACTCAGTGACTAACTCATAGCATTGCTTCTCGTAACAGTATTATGGTATTTATATGCCATTTTTCAATTGTCTTAATTCATCCAAATAACCTGCTTGATACAATACACCGAGAAGCTTTATTAAACAGTCTTTATTAAACAGTCACTTAGATTTGTCTTGAAAGAGATCAAAGTTCAATACTGAGATCTTTGCATTTTTGATTGAGTACAAAGAGAACCCTTAACTCCTGACAAGAAAATTAAGGTATTTTATGCTCTCAGGGACACTTAGATGCTCATTGAATCAGGACATCAGATCCTTTCAGAATACACAAGAAATTCAGAAATTCAGACTATTTTTTGTAAATATGCATTGGCTTACATTTAACCAAATGGAATTCCGTCTGCCCTCATGTGCTACCTATATTGAGCACTTCTAAAAATTAATTTGAAGTCCTTACTCTTATATATCCTTTCATAGTGGGAAAAAATGTCGTGGGAAAGTGAAGATAATGAGAAAGGTTTAAAATGAAAATGTGACAAAGTATAGTGATTTGACCTTGTGGTGGTTTTACCCTAATGAGCATCTAAATGCAATCACAATTGCTCTTTTACTCCCACTCCTCAAAGGAACAGGGGGAGAAAGTATGATGAACTTTAGGGTCCCTTCCAACCCAAGTCGTTCTATAATTCTGTTCCATGGCCAGCAGGTCCAGGGGGCGATTCTCCCCCTCTACTCCACTCTCATAATCATAGAATCACAGAATGGCTTGAGTTGAAACGAGCCTTAAAGATCACCAAGTTTCAACCCCATGCTCTGGGCAGGGTTGCCAAGCACTAAAGCAGGCTGCCCAGAGCCACATCCAGCTTGGCCTTGAATGCCTCCAGGCACTCCACAGCCTCTCTGGGCAACCTGTTCCAGTGCCTCACCACCCTCTGAAGGAAAAAAATCCTCTTAATATCTAACCTAAATCTCCCCTGTCTTAGTTTAAAATCATTTTCCCTTTTCCTATCACTATCAACACATGTAAATAGGCTTTCCCCCTCCCGTTTATATGCTCCCTTCAAGTACCAGAAGGCTACTATGAGGTCTCCCCCGAGCTTTCTCTTCTCCAAGCTAAACAAGCCCCGTTCCCTCAACCATTCTGCATAGGAGAGATGCTCCACCCTTCAGATCATTTTAGTAGCCCTCCTCTGGACTTGTTCCAAGAGCTCCACATCCTTCTTGTGCTGGGGGTCCCAAGCCTACATGCAGTATTCCAAGTGGGGTCTCACAAGAGCAGAGTACAGGGGGACAATCACCTCCCTCTCCCTGATGACCTCCCCTTTTTTAATGCAGCCCACGACATAGTTGGCCTTCCAGGCTGCAAGTGCACACTGCCGGCTCATATCCAGCTTCTTGTCCAGCAGGACCCCCAAGTCCTTCTCTGCAGAGTTGCTCTCAAGTTCTTCTTCACTCAGTCTGTATAAATACCTGTGATTGCCTCAGCCCAAGTGCAACATCTTGCACTTGGCCTTCTTCAACCTCTTTAGGTTCTCATGGGCCCACTTCTAAAGTCTGTCCAGGTCCCTCTGGATGGCATCCTTTCCCTCTATTGTATCGACTGCACTGCTCAGCCTTTGTGTCATCTGCAAACTTACTGAGGGTACACTCGATTCCATTATCTATGCCATTGATAAAGATGTTGAAGAGCACCAGCCCCTGAGGGACAACACTTGTGACCAGCCTCCACCCAGACATAGAACCTTTACCACAACCCTTTGCTGCAACCAGTCAACCAATTATTTATCCACCTAGCAGTCCATCCTTTAAATCCATACCTCTCCAATTTAGAGAGAAGAATGTGGTAAGGGATCATATCAAAGGCTTTGCTCAAGTCCAGGTAGTCAATATTCATTGCCCTTCCTTTGTCCATCGATGCCATCACTTCATCATAGAAGGTCACCAGGTTGGTTAGTCAAGATCTGCCTTTGGTGAAGCCATGCTGGCTGTCTCTGATCACCTCTTTATCTTGTACATGCCTTTACATGTATTCCAGGAAGATCTGCTCCATGATCTTCCCAGGCACATAGGTGAGGCTCACTGGCCTGTAGTTCCCCGAGTCTTCCTTTCTCCTTTTCTTAAAAATGGGAGTAATGTTTCCCTTTTTCCAGTCACTGGGGACTTCACCCAACAGCCATGATTTTTCAAATATAATGTAGAGTGGCTCAGCAACCACATCAGACATCTCTCCCAGCACCCTGGGATGTGTACCATCTGGTCCCATGGACTTATACACATCCAATTTCATTAGGCAGTCCCAGACTTTTTCCACTGTCACAGTGAGATGGAATCCATTCCTCTCACCCTCTCCTCGAGGTTCAGGGTCCTGACAAAGATAGGAAACTTGACCACCAGTGAAGACTGAGGTAAAGCAGTTATTGAGTACTTCAGCTTTTTCCATGTCTGAGGAAGACAGTTCTCCATTCTCTTTTATCAGAGGGGGAACACTCTCCTTGCCCTGTCTCATCCTGTCTATGTATCTGTAGAACTCCTTTTTGTTATTCTTCACATCCCTTGCCAAGTGCAGCTCCATCTGTGCCTTGGCTTTCCTGATCCCATCTCTACACATACAGATGACACCCCTGTATTCCTCCCAGGCTACAAAACCCTGCTTACACTTCCTGTACATTTCCCTCTTTTCCCTCAGTTTAAGCTGCAGGTCCTTGCTCAGCCATAATACATATACATAATACATAATACATCAGCTAGAGTACTGTGTTCATCTCTAGGGCCTCCAGCATACGAAAGACATGGATATGTTGGAGCAAGTCCAGAAGAGGACCACAAAGATGATCAGAGGACTGGATCTGCAGCTTGGATTGGAGACAAATAAGCAGCATAATACACCATATGTAAAGCTGTTTTTCAGAGGTCATACTTTCAGAACAGTGTAAACAAAACTAGTGGGGATTTACCACTATGTTCCTTTTGCAAATCCTATTGGAACGTAGCTGCAATTTTAAGCGTCAGACTGCTTTACTAATGGTTTCCTTTACTCTTGCTATGTATTTTACTTTCCCATCATTCAGTTTCACCGTTTATTCTTTTGTATTTGTGTAATGAAAAGAGGTGAACAGGAGCTCATTAACTGTCTTTTCTGTACCTCTAACTGTTTCCTATATTGCCACTCACAACTTCTCAAAGATAATTCTAAATATTTCTGCCAGTTCTGCTTCACTGTGCTTGCCCATCTTGCACCACACAATCAACTAAAAATGCATTGTCAGGGGCTGTAGAACTGATACGTAGCTGAGTTTGTCACATGCATCCTGGATTGCCAGGAAGCTATTTCTGGGCTCTTCATTTATCTTCCAACATACTATGGAAAAAAATAAGAAAGCTGGCTTTTTGGTTTAATATATATATATATATATATATATGACAGGTACAACCTCAGATTACTGGAGAATACTGATTTTTCACAACTTCAGCTAGAGAAGTGTTTTACAACTTTCTCCTTTAAATTATGAATTAAAATTAATAAATTATGAGAAAATTGACCTTATATGATACAACATGTAAAACTATGCAGAATAGTACACCAAGATTTTGAACTGTTTTTTTATTCCATCAGTCAAAACTATGTGATACCAAGTAGATAAAGGCTGCATTTTCACAGCATCTTAGATTCTCAGAGGCTTTGCAGATGATTTTCTTTTCAATAACTGTTCACTACTCCTGCTTCTGCTTATACATTATTCTCCCCCACCAATGCTGTAGAGATGCATATGACATGGGAATGCAAAATGGTTGACAAGGTTGCAATTACCCTCTTCTGCACCCATCCTATGTCACTCATCTTTTCTTACTGTAATGCATTATAATTGCCCAGGAACAATCCCTTGTTCTGTGGTGTCAGATCTGAACCAGGGTCCATGACAATCATCCTTGGTCTTCATAAGATATGTTCACAAAAGAATCTGAACAATAAAATGCCCTAGACATTCACTGGTGTACATTTGTCTGTCACCATTGAAGTCAATGAAACTGTGAAAAATCATATTTGGTGCGGAACTGTTATTTCATGTTTCTAGGTATGATTGTCTTTTGCATGTAACTTGTGTTTGAAGTTACAGTTATTCAAAGTGGCAAATTTCCATTCTGTATTGGTGGTGTTTTATGCCTGCTATTTTCAATTACTTCTTATCCTCTCATTCTGCAGCTAGCAGACTATGTAAAAGTTTCATTCTTGGATATATATCATGTGGTTGCTAGGTCTTTTAAGGCAGAGTAGTTGAAAGAATCTCTTTATATTACAGGTATAAGTGACCATAAATAACCTTTAACTTATATGAATAAACCTAGAGCAACCAAGGATAAATAAGTCATATTTTTACATTAAATTCCACATATAACTAAACTGAGTGCATTAGACAAAAATCTAAATTGTTACTGTATAATAGAATAGATGAATAGTGGATCTGAAATTAAAATTCTAAATAAGTCTGTTGTTAAATTAATAGGACTGTGTTTTTGGATATTCTCCTACTGATTAAAAAAAAAAAAATCTAACATTTATAAATGATACTGAGGAGCAAAGTGTGATTCAAAGAAAACAGATGTAAATCTTGTAATTCAACAACTTTTGTGTAAAGTCGGAAACACTAAAGTTACTTCCTGCTTTTTGCAGGTTTTCTCCAATCCTCAATCCTGCAGGTTATTTTCAATTCAGATTGAAGTTTTCTTAATGTGCTGAGGTGAAATATTCAGAGAGGAATGTGATAATGCATTTTTATATTTCCTCACATGTGTCAAGGCAGATAATATATATCCTTCACACATTTGCATTCCTTTCTTTTAGCTATGATTCAGCCTTGTCCATTTTGTCTGACTTTTTCTTTCAGAGGAAATGTCATAGCCTTCCAAGGAACATTATTGAATTGCTATTGCAGTCCAAAAGATATTTTAGTGACACATTTAATGAATAATACATTTAAATATCTTAATATAGTCACTGGGTACCATTAGCTCCCCAAAATGGCTATATCTGTTCTGATGTCCATTTTTAAACTCTCTTTGGTAGCAGGGTATTTAGTGTTCCTGTAATATAGAAGTCTTTTATGAAATGAAGCTTTCCCTTTCCCTTTCCCTTTCCCTTCCCCTTTCCCTTTCCCTTTCCCTTTCCCTTTCCCTTTCCCTTTCCCTTTTCCTTTTCCTTTTCCTTTCCCTTTCCCTTTCCCTTTCCCTTTCCCTTTCCCTTTCCCTTTCTCTTTTCCTTTCCCTTTCCCTTTCCCTTTCCCTTTCTCTTTTCCTGTCCCTGTCCCTGTCCCTGTTCCTGTCCCTGTCCCTTTCCTTACTAGAAGGACTAAAGAATTAACAAATAGCCTCTAATGAATTACTTTCAGTTTAAAATTAAAAAACAGAAAGGAAAACAATTTTCATTGTGGCCTAAGGACCCCTGAAGGGTGGGAAGCTCTCAAAACTACATACTTTTTAGACTTCCAATATGAAATCAATGTCAATATAAACATTTCAACTTGTTCTAAGCTCAAAGAACAAATTCAATTAAACCAATGTAAAGGAATTAAAATAATAAAAATAAATTCATTTTAGCTTAGATTCTGATGGTCTGTTATAATAGTAATACAGTAGCCTCAGCATGGAGGATACAAATTAAAAATATCAGCCTTGAGGTCTAGGTTAATGAAGAAGGCTAATCAAGAAAATGACAGGAACAAATAGAAGACCAGGTGAGCCTCTTAAGATTATCCTGGTTATATATTCACATACCACCAGCAGAACAGTCTTCAACCACTACCTAAATAAAAAAGTGTGACTACTATCTTGTAAATATTATCACTAGATATAGGGTTAGACTTAAACCCTGTCCATAAAGGAGGACAACAATTGTTAGCAAACAATTATTCTCTGTTATCATGTCATTGCTAGATATGAACGGATGAGGTACTGTTTTGAATAGTGACTGGCATGGGGCATCAACCACCTTGTTAGGAAACCTGTTCCAGTGCTTGACCATCCTCATGGTGAAGAAATATTTCTTAATATCTAGTCGAAACCTCCTCTGGCACAGCTTTGCCCTCTTCCTGTACATCCTATCATTGTTTACCAGGGGTCAATACCTCCCTTTCCATTTCCACTCCTCAGGAAGCTGTAGAGAACAACAAAATCACCTCTTAGCCTCCTTTATCCCAGACTAGAAAACAAAAGTGTCGTCAGCCTCTCCTCATAAGACATGTCTTCCAGTCCTTTTACAATGTTTTTACCCTCCTCTAGATGATTTCAAATATCTTAATATTATTTTTATATTGTGGAGCCAAGATCTACATGCAATAGTCAAAGTGAGGCTGCAGCAATGTTAAATATAGCAGCAAAATTACTTCATTTGTCGCCTGGCTATGCTTTGTTTAATGCACCCCAAAATGTGCTTTGACCTCTTGGCTGAAAGAGGACACATATGGTTCACATTGAGCTTACTGTTGACTAGCACCCCCAGATCCCTTTCTGCAGGACTGGTCTCCAGCCATTCATGTCCCAGTCTGTATCCATGTCTACAATTACTCCATCCTAGGTGAAGTAAACAATATTTCCTTTTGTTGAACTTCATGCCACTGATGATTGCCCAATTCTCCAATCTGTCTAGATTCATCTGCAAGGCCCCTTGATCCTCTGTAAAGTCAACAGCACCTCCCAATTCAGTATAGTCAGTGAACTGGCTAAGGATGAATTCAATTCCTGCATACAGATCACTCATTAAAATATTGGACAGAACTGGCCCTAGAATTAAGCCTTGAGGAACACTGCTACCAGCCGGAGGTAGCCCCATTCACTAAAACATTCTGAGCTCTGCTGCTCAGCCAGTGTGGTGTGTATCTGTTCATCACACAGCCTTTGCTTGCTTTTTCTCTTCCTTTTTCCTTTAATTATATTATCCTTATCTCAACAGTTCTGGTTTCAGCTAGGATAGAGTTAATTTTCCTCCTAGTAGCTGGTAGGGTGCTATGTTTTAGATTAGGATAAAAAGAGTGTTTATTGTTGCAGAGCAGTGCTTACACTAAGCCAAGGACTTTTCAGCTTCTCTCTCTATGTGCAGCAGGAACTGGGAGGGGACAGGCCCAGGACAGCTGACCCAAACTGGCTAAAGAGGTATTCCATACCATCTGATGTCATGCTAAACAATATATAGGGGTGGCTAGCTGGGGTGGGGGGACCAGCTTCTCAGGTATAGGCTGGGCATCGGTCAGTCGGTGGTGAGCAATTGCATTGTGCATCACTTGCTTCATACACATTATTATTAGTAGTGTTATTATCATTATATATATATATATATTCTGTCTTAATAAACTGTCTCTATCTCAACCCACAGGCTTCATTTTCCTGTTTCCCCCATCCCAGAGAGGGAGGAGGGAGGGTGTGTGAGCAGCTGTGTGGTGCTTAGCTGCCATCTGGGTTAAACCACAAAAGTCATTTTAGCTGTTGGGCCTGCCGCAGGACTTGGAGTGGCCACAGGGTCTGTCACTAGTTTTGTAGTAGCATCATTTTCTTTCTTTGCAGCATAATTTCTTTTCCCCCTCTTCTTCTGAGGAGGAGTGAGAGTGTCTGTGGTGCAGTTCAGCTGTCCAACAGGATAAAACCACCAGAGCAACTCTGCTGAGAGTTTCTCATTATACCAAAAAATTTGAATTCAACTATTTCATGATTTCTGTGGCCAAAACAGCCACCTACTATCACAAAATACAGCTATTATTTGAAAATCTTATATTACTCAGTATAAAGATAAAGCTGTAAATTAACTGTCACTGGACACCCAAATATTTTAATTCTTGAAGTCAAGAAATAGTTCCAGCTCAGGAACTACAGCTGACAATGAATTTTCGCTAAATTATTAGGTATTATTACCTGTTCTTGCCAGAGTAGTTCTAATAAAGAATTTCAAACAACATTAAGAAGCAGGTGGCTTGTTTTACAAGGCTTGGGGATTTATTAATCCCTGAATTCTCCTTGAGATTTTAAGTTTAAAGTACAGCTTGTGGAAATTTGCAGTCAAAGATCTCTTTTCAAAAGTAGATTGGTGCTCTAAGCCAGGCATCTCCCAGTCTTCATAAATTAAGCTACTAAAATGTCTATCTTCAGGCCAAGTGACAGAAGACATTTGCAAGTAGTTCATGCAAAAAAACTGTAAACAGAATTTTTGAAATACAATCATTTTGGACAGTGCTCTTTTATCTGAATTCTGGGTGAAATGCAGATACTTATCAATTTTCTAAGCTTTCAAGAAATTGGTCTTGCTGGCTGCATATTATCTGTATACCAGTTGTCCATTCTTTGAGAAGTTTCACTTCCACTTTTTTAATAAAACATAAGGGCTGGTCTTAGAACATTTTCATGAGTTTTGTTTCCTTTTTATTCTTCTGTAAGATCTCAGGGTGCAGGTTAGGACATAGCCGAACTCCTTAAAGAAATCTTAAGCACTAAAGTTCAGTAGACTGGACCCCGTAGCAATAGATCCTAACAGGAGTAGGATATCAGCTTTCATGTGGAGAGTGGTGGAAGACTACAGTCCTCCAAGCAGGGCAAAAAAAGCCAGGAAGCTGATGAGCTGAAAGTAGCTATGGGTGACAAGGTTAGATATGTGGAGTGCTACAAAATATTCTTCCCAGAAAATGTTATGCTTTATTTTGCAGAGCAGGAAGATACTTTTTTTTCTGCCTGGGAAACCTAAAAGAAAGAGAATTTCCTGTATCAACAGATGTCCTTCTTTCAAGAATGGAAAAAGCTCAACCTCTTTTCTTGTAACTGTTCTTTCAAAGTTGTGTTATATATTTTATTAAATTTATTCAGTACTGAGACCTTTAACGATTTGAGGTGGGGACCAACTCAGCGTCTATGACTGAAGCTGTTGCATGTTCCATGAAAACATTAGAGGTCTATTGTTTTGGAATGACAGAAAAAAAGATACCCAAGAGAACATGGATCCTCTAGTTTTACCAGAGACCCAGGTTTGACCTAGATTTTCTGGGCTGATACTAAAATGTAGCTTTCAGTGTTAAAAGACCATTTTTGTTCAGCTCACCACATCTGTAGATTGGCTTATGTCCAGGCAGGATAATGAGCTCCATTTTTAAGCCCTGGATGCTAGGAAACTTCCTGGGGTATCTGATCTAGCCTTGCTGAGGGTTATGAGAGAATTAACTTCCTTTGTGACTGTCAGGAGCAAAATTCCCATCTCTGACATTTGTCTGAGATGGGGCTAGTTCTGTTCAGGTGCTGATCAAGCATGCTGATGCTAGTTAAGCAGATCCAGCAAATATAACTATTAGGAGTCTTAAAAAGAAGAACCACATTTTCAGGCCTCTCTTAAAGACTATATTATATAGCTCATATATTTATCAATGTAAGATGCTAAATACTCTGGAATAGTTTAACTGAAAATAGACTAATGAGAGAGCATAGTAAAATATGTTAATAAATATATTAAAAGATAAACTTAATCTTGCAGGGGGCAAAGACTTGTCTGGAATAGTGTGGCTTCAAAATATTTTTTAATGTGTATCTTGTTCAGCATAAATTCTTTCTAGCAACGGAGAAAAAAAATAATTTCTGTTAAGTTTCACATCTTATTCTGCTGGACTACCATACACAATGTCATAACCAATCTTGCTGATTTTCAAGCTCCACAGTGGGTATTTGAATGAAAATATTACCTCCTGCTAGGAGAAGACAAGGCTCTATCGTATATTTATCAATACATCACAGGTGTAGTTTCTCATCCTCAAAGAACAGACTAGGAGAGCCATATCTATAAGGAAGATAAATTAAACTGCAATATTTCACCAAAACTTCCAAAAGCACAAAAAGAATAAGGAAAACAAAAACAACAAATACAACAACAAACAATATATATATATATTTAAAAAACTGTAACACTTGATCTATTTTTATTTCCTTTTTAGTCTTCTATATTAATGTGTATTTTTATACATTTTTATACATTGTATACATTTTCATTATTTTTATATATTATATTATATTATATATTTATAGATTTATACATGTATACATTTCTACATTTTTATACATTTTATACATATAAACTATATACATTATACATAATGCATATCCCAAAATAAATATATATATATAAAAACAAAACCAATCAATGAAGAAAAATATATGTATATATCAACAGGAATCTTAAATCTGAAGAGACTATGATAAAAAATCATGTAAAGTTAATAAAATGTACATTCACCTTATTTCCAATCCTAAAAGTAATAAGTAAATAAATAAATAGATAAGCACAAACAATATTCTTAAAATATATTGAAAATTTAAATTGTGTCACTGATGAAGAGAAAAAAATCTGTTCAGCACAAAGCAGCTACCTGATCTGTGAACAAGGCAAGAGTATATCTTGTAAGCCTTAAAGTAAATATAACATTCTAAAAGCCACTTGGAGTATTCTACTCACTGTTTTTCTTTTAAATCTTTTCAGAATACAATAAAAAATGACTTTTCCTCCCACAGTTTTCTTAACATTTCTTAAAATTGATTCATTTGTTAGCATTTCTGTTGTTGGCAATGACATAGTCCATGTGTCAGTTATGTTGATCAAAGACAATTAGCTTTATCCCAATAATAAATATTTGCTAAATTTAAAAAAAAAAAAAAAAAGCTCTCTCTCCAAAAGCTCTCTCTCCTGGCTGCTCTACTCATTTTATTATCCTCCCTGTAGTCTATCATGTAACCAGAAGACAATTTAACTTTACTTTTATTCCTTTTGTATAAATTATTTGAATCTTCTTTAAATTTTAAATAAAACTGAATTAAATGAAACCAATGTCCTGAAAATCTCAGGTCCATGAAACAGGGAGTTGGGAATAACAATTCTAACTTTACATGTAGATTTGGGGTCCATGTTGTTGTTAGGTATTTATTTTGTATATCTGTTATGATAGTAATATCAAATGTCAATTTAAACATGAAAGGACCATGTTTGTGACACCTACTGGTTCAGAGTCATTGCCTGTTTCTAATTGGAGACCTACTGTCCCATGATACGCTGTAAGAGTCTAAAAGAGCTGTAGACTGATGCAAGTTTTGGCCCTCTATTTCACCATACCAGCTCTACGGTGGTGTTCAGTCTCCTGCTTTCTTTCGGTTTGAATCTGAAAGGCCATTCCACAACTTTCTGCCTCAGTATGCAAGAAGAACAGATAAAGACATCATACTCCATTGTTTATTTAAAGTCACTCTGTATGCTATCACCTTCTTTGTAAGCCCATCACATGCTCAAATGTAGGTTTTGCAAGATGTTTAAACACCACTGGTTTCAATGAGTATTAAGTGCCTTCAGTTCTTTAGGTGCTACAAGCACGATAAATAAGCCTTAGTTATTTCACCAAAGGCATAAACTTACAGCCACAATCAGTTACAGGAAAGCAGACTTCCATGCATTAGCAGTCCCTTCTGCTAGGACAATTCTTTTTTTCTTGTTTGATGAACCTGAAACCCTAACTTCCATTTCATCCCCAAAGGTGCTCTGCGTGGCATTCTATCATCAGTGACATTATGGTAGGAAGCTTGCACTTGAATGGTTGTCCTGTTGTACCCATTCTTAAAGGCAAAGTCAAAGCTTCCGATAGTTTGTTATAAAATAGATCAGGTGTTACAGTTAATAATAATAATAATAATAATAATAATAATAAAGTAATAATACAGAACATTGTTAGTATATGAAGGATCCATAATGCTTTCCCAGCTGTAAAGACCAGTCACCCATTTCTGAAATACAGCTGTCTCGCTTTGAAATTCAACAAACTGAATCTGCTGAAACAGCAAACAAAAACCTCTTTGGCGGAGCCAAAATGGCTTCTTAAATTGAAAACATAGTGATATGGTGTTTTCACATGGTTGACTAGCTAAACACTACCATACCACTCTCTCACTTCCACTCCTCAAAGGAACAAGAGGAAAATATAATGAAGAAGGAAGGGATCAAAGACTGAGATAAGGACAGGGAGATCACTCACCAATTACTATCACAGAAAAAAACAGACGCAGCATAGGGAGATTAATATAATTTATTACCTATCACTAAAAGGCTAGAAAAGTGAGAAACTGAAAGCAAACAAACCCCTCCTTCCCTCCCATACACAATCATCTCTTTCCTCACCATGACCAGAGCAGGGGAACAGGGAATGAAGACTGTAGTCAGTCCATAACACTTAATCTCTGCCACTCCTTCACGGTCACACACTTCCCCTGCTCCAGTGTGGGGTCTTCCCCACAGAATACCATCCTTCTGGAACAGATCCTACATGGGCTTACCACAGACTGCAGTTCTTCAAGAACTACTCCAGTATAGGTGCCTACTACAGAGCATATTCTTCAGGAAAAAAACTCCTCCATTATGGGTCCCTCATGGGAAACAGCCTCCACCAGATCACCTGCTCCACTGTGGGTTCCTCTCCATGGGCTGTGGGTCTGTTCCTGTGGGGACTTTCCATGGGCTGCAGCCTCCTTCAGACCAGATCTACCTGCTCCACTGTGGGCTCCTCCACAGGCTGCAACATCAAGGCTGTAACACTGATATCTGCTCCACCATGGTCCTCATCACAGGGTGCAGGGGAATTCCTGTTCTGGCAACTGGAGCACTTCTTCCCATCCTTCTTCATTGACCTTGGTGTCTGCAGGGTTGTTTCTCTCACTTTCTCACTCCTCTCTCCAAGATGCTGTGACACAGAAGTTTTTCCCTGTCTTAAATGTGCTCTTACAAATGCACAACCAGCATCACTCATTGTCTTAGCTTTGGCTAGTGGCAGGTCCCTTTTGGAGCCAGCTGGAACTGGCTCTTATCTAACATGGCAAAACTTTCTAGACTCCTTGCAGAGGCTAACCCTGCAGCATCCCCCACTACAAAACCTTTCTGTGTGAGATCAATAAAAGTGAGAAATTAGATGTGCACAGTGAGATTTTTCATATCTCACAGGCATCTTCTGCGAAAATTTTCCTGAGACTTTCATGGGTAAATATCAAGAGAAAGAGAGGGCTTCTCTGAAGCATTATTGGATTCAAACTGAATTGCAAGGAAGCACAGCAAAAGGAAACAAAAGGTAGGTGTAATGTCAATAACATCTCGACCACTTTTTTTTTTTTTTTTTTTTCTCTCTAACAGTGATAGTTTAAGCCACTTCTGGTCATCCCAACAAAGAGCATAAGTTATACGTGGTTATATTACTCCAAGTCTGTGAATCAATAGTAAATGCAAACAGCTCTGGCCTGTTATATATTTAATGTGAATGTACCAAGAAAAGACTAATTTATGTCAATTGAAGTTGCAGGTTATTAAGAGTAGTAACATACTCTCTGTTTAGATAAATAGATAGATAGATAAATAGATAGATAGATAGAGAGACAGATAGATAGTTACATACATACATAAACAAACAAACAAATAAACACAGGGTATTAACAGAAATTGAACAAAGGGTAATGCAAGAACTATCTTCACATACTCTTCAGTGTACAACAAATGCAGAACTTCAAGAAGTACCTGGATTATATAGATTTTTTTTTTGGGGGCCACCGGGGGGGGGAGGATAGATGGATTTTTATGTTTGCTTTAATTGTTGTTATTTTCCTTTTGCTATTTTTTTCTTGTTAATTTAAATAAAAATATCATATATAACTCACTCTGTGGGGAGGAAAAAAAAAATAAAATATAAAGATAAAAAGATTAATCCAAGCATGTGGGATAAGCTCCAAATAAAGACACCATAAATCTTTGTTTATTTTTAGACTGGATAATACAGATGAATGGAATATTATTAATGCTCTTTGCAAGAATCTGGAATTGTGTACTCATTAGTTATTATGCTATTTTTTCTACCTAATATGACTACCAAAGATGTTAAAGGCAATATAAAGAAAAATAAGGTTTAAACAGATGTCAAGAAATGTTGAGTGTTTTTTAACACAGAGAATTATTAAAGTGCAGAGCAAGCCTTCGAGGCAAGATTGTTAAGGCAAAAACATTAAGGTCATTAAAGAAACGATTAGATACCATCATGGGAATTGTATACTAAAGAAAATTAACTTTAATAAGTCAGTAGGCTTCACTAAGTTACTGGAATATTTTTTCTCTAAATCATATTTATTTGTTTAAGCTTGAGTACATTTTTTTTAAACTGTGAATGGAAAAATATAGAATGAGAGCAAGAGCCATAAAATGCAAGATTTGAATGACATAAAAACTGTCATTAGCAGATGAGCCTCTCTTTAAGACATCACAGGTCATACTTTGTGTATACAATGTTGAAATAAAAGCTGATGTTCTTTCCAGAGTTATGATAATGTTATCTGAACCCTTTTACCTCATCACCTAATTTAAACCTTCAATATTAGCATATTCAGTTGTCACCCCCATTTTTTGTATGTGTCTCTTTCTGCTAATTAAGAATCTTCTGCTGCTACTTGTTTAATAGTCACTTCAGAAAAATGGCTAATTCTCACAACTTATCAGTACAGAACCCCAGCCACTGCAGAAGAGATCACAGGGGCCATATATTTGTTATATAAATTAAGTTTGCAGTTGTTATCACTCAAGAGTAGAAATGGCTCCCATATACTTTAGTTCCTATGGTAGTTCAGACCCTTAGTAACAAGACAAAACTTAAAACTAAATGTTTAAATAATGGGTATTGTAAGGGTGGGAACACATTGGTTAATTCTTTTAACTGGACAAATACAAGCTGGGTTAAGAAATATTTGCAATCAATATTTGCAAATACTTGGGTAAATAGAATAGCTGGGGACAAAATATTTTATTCACAACATTCAGATTTCCAGAAGAAATTAAATTCCATACCATCTGACATCATGCTGAACAGTGTGTAGGGGTGGCTAGCTGGGGTGGGAGGGCCAGCTGCTCGGGGATAGGTAGGGTATCAGTCAGTGGGTGGTGAGCAATTGCATTGTGCATCACTTGTTTCATACACATTATTATTATTATTATTATTTCCTATCTTAATAAACTGTCTTTATCTCAAGTCACAGGCTTCACTTTCCCATTTCTCTCCCCCATCCCAGAGAGGGAGGGGGGTGGGTGAGCGAACAGCTGTGTGGTGTTTAGCTGCCGGCCAGGTTAAACCACAACAATTGTGAATGCCAGAACATACCATAATACAGAAATCTATGCCTAGCTATCAGCTGAAGTCACAAGATTTCTGCCTAGGAAATTTTCAAACTTAGACCAAAGTTTTTGGTCAGAGGATATGTCCCTGCTGGGTGAAAATCAGTGTGAAGTGCTTTTATATTTCCCTGTGGACCATGTTGTAGGTTATGTTAACAAGTTGACAAGCACTTCAATTTCTTTGAAACTACTCCTCACACCTTTGTGTAGATGAAGTTTAGATTATAGAGAGTTGATTGCTGTTTGAGTGGCCCCCTCATCTCATTAACCAGAATAGGAAAATATTTCTTGCTGTTTTAACTAGATGGATTCCTTCCACTGGGAATATGAACAGACTCATAATAATTGTTGCTCTCAGATGAGGCTTCCTAACCAATCTGCTCTCAGAGTAGTGTCTTCAAAGTGAACCTAAAGTTTCTAATAGATCTTTGTCAACCTCAGTGAAATACTGTACCAATTCAGGAACATCACCAAAAACATCATTTCAAAGGCAGGTTATTTGTTTTCTGCTAAGCTTCCCTGTGCAGTTCAGAATAACAGAGAAAATGGCAAAAGATCCATGCCTTGAGAACAGTCTGCTTTAATGAAGGTTGAATGTTGACCTGACCAGAATAGTGATGGTAATGAGCAACAACTCATCAAAATCTGGGGTTGTCTTCTTCAGCCTCTGAAAGACAGATGGAGGGGGAGGGGAGAAAGTGCTATACTCAATAGTAAAACTTTTTCTTAATTGACATAAAAGATATTTTGTGGACACAGATTTCTCTTCTCTTTGTGCAATGATAAGGGCAGGAAGCCAGGGTAAGCTGTTATGTCATTGTGGCAGAAATATACTCAGCCACATATCATCATCTGTGTAACAAGTAGAGCTGGATGGTCTGGAAAAAGCAAACAAAAAAACAAAACAAAACAAAACAAAACAAAAAAATAGTATGATTGACCATCCTTTGTCATTAAATGAACCATCCAAATTTGACAGACAGGTTCTTCCTGAGTAATAACTAGCAATCTCTTTTTTATACCCAGATTTATCCAACTTGATACAGAAAAGTGTGTGTTGTTGGATTTACTTGAAATTTGGCCCAAATACTTTCAATGAATACCCTGAGAAAAGACATTGAAGGATCTCTCAACATCTTGGACTCTGAAAAATAGAGCTTCATTAATTCTGATCTGAAGCACCAGATTCTAGAATAACACTATTTAAAAGAACCCTTTGCATGAAAACTGACCCGAGTATGTCAGTTTTCCCAAAAGAAAAAGAAATTAATTGAAGCTGACTATAATGTGCTGGATTTTTCCAAACTGTTATTCATAAAACACTGTGACAGAGTAGCACAATTGCATCTACAGATTGTAGATGAACAGTTTACTGCTATTTAATACTAAAAAAAAACAATAAGCTTTTCAATAAAAGACACGGCATAAACATGTAGTATAGTGGCTAGATACTGTTAAACCTTAACTTTCTTAAACTACTGGATTAGATTTGTCATGAAAAAGGACTTTGCTAATCAATTTTTTACCTCTTTGCAAAAAGAGAGAAAACATGCTCACAAAAAAAAAAAAAAATCTCATTAGTCTAATGAGGTCCAAGACAAAGGTCAGATGTTGTGCTAACAAGAACTTTAAACTTTCCAGTAGAGGATTTTAATTAATCTCTCTAGACCTATGGCTTTAGTGACTACTGTAAACCGTATTTCTTTCCAAAAATACTGCTTATTCAATGACTAGCTCTTCCAAAACCTCCCCAAATGAATTTGTCAAGTTTTAGCCAGAGTAAGAATTCCTCTTAGTGTGCAGACTGTTCCACTGAAGATCATTAAACACAGTAAATATAATTAAGGCATGATCAGCCAGTAAAGTATGAACAAAATTTACTTGCACTAAAGAAAAAAAGAAGTTACATAACAGAGTCACAATATTTGATATTTTTTTTTATCATTGTAGAATGCCTACATTTTTACACTGTTGATAAATATATAAGCTGAAAAATATTCAAGCTGTTAGCAACTTTCATAGGATGAGTTTTCCTCATTGTATTCTTCAATAACAATTTAATAACATGATTGACCTGTAGACATAGGATACAATTGTTAATATATTGAACCTAAGAACTATAAATTAATTGGATTATGTGCAAGATACATGTTTATTAACTTCTACTACTCAGATTTAACAGAACATGTAAGTGTTTCATAAGTATAACTTTTTAAGGAGTGAATGACATTTCTGTTCATTCCAAAGCCAAAGTAAACATGCAGTTTTCTTTAGTTAAAACTACCTTGTTTGTGGAATCCTTTAAACTCATTGATATTGATAGATAAAATGAGGTCAGGGACACAGATATGTACTCCAGTGTCTCCTCCATGCACACCAGTGTAATACTCCCCTCTTGCTTGTGCTCCAGATGATCCCATGTTTATTGTGTCCCTGGATGTACAGTAAAACAGTTTTGAAGGGAAGGAAAATAATATTCTTATTTCAGATATACAGAAAACAGAGATTCTGCATCTGAGAAGGGTCTCATAACCTGATCACCTGGGAAAAGACTCTTGCTTGAACCGAGGAATCCAGTGTCAGTGTCATTCTTTGAGGAGTATGTCACCCGGCCTCTGTATGCTGCTCCAGAATTTGCTCTCCTGTACATCCAGTTTCATATGTTCCTGCTCCATGCAGATGTCTTACATGCCCGAGGGAATTTTAAATGGCACTAAGTGTTTAGTTAACATAATCATACACTGATTCTCCTAAACAGATTGTCTAGCCTGTATATAATATAAATAAATAAATAAATAAATAAAATAAAATAAAATAAAATAAAATAAAATAAAATAAAATAAAATAAAATAAAATAAATAAAATAAAAGATCACCACCACTACCGAACAGGGCTACGTAAAGTGGATCCTGAGACCATGTCTCTACATACATTTCTCATGGATTCCCTCTTCTGTCTGTAAGTGCTCTTACTGACTATCAGTGTCTGAATTTATTCAGCAGAGTCTAACACTTAAATAAAGTGCTCAGGCACAAGATAATTGGAAGCATATTCTATGTCATTTTATTTCTATTTCTATTTACAGACTTCCAACTATTTTGATACATAAAACCATAGTTAATCAAAAGCCTAAGTAATGTCACCACAGTGAGGAAATCCTAACAAAATTAGTCTGATTCACTTTATCACATGAACACAGGTCAGATAGCATGCTGCTCAAATGTTCTGCCTTACCTTATTTCAGAATAAATTTTACGGTTGTGCATATAGCATAGATTATGAATACTGCAATTAGGCTCAGAGATTTTCACACGTGATTTATTTCTTCAACATGTGTGATACATGAACCTTAACAATTCTTCTACGTTTGTTGCTGGCTATTACATAATTGATTATCTGAAAAGAAAACCATTTGAGCTTTAGCTTTTTATAGTGGTTGATCAATCAAGTCACAGACAAGTTAATAACCCTGTTTATTCCTTATCATTCCTTTACTACATTGTTTTGATTGATAAAATGGTTGTTTTGATTTTATTTAGACTTATAAAAGTGGAACATGACTTGTCCCTACATGAGCGTTAAATGTCCCGCCTCATTTTGGTAGCAGCTAGGTTAAACCAGTACACAGCCATACGGTCACTTCCCAACCCCTGTAGTCCGATGAAGGAGAGAATTAAAAAAAAAAAAAAAAAAAAAAAAAAGATGGGTTGAGAAAAAGACAGTTTAATAAGACAGATAATTAAGGGATACTATTATTAATAGCAACAGCAACTACTATGCAAAACTATACAAAGCAAGCGATGTATAATGCAATTATACACCTGACTGACCCTGAACAGCAGCATCCCCCCAGCCAAGCATCCTCCACCCCCATTTTATTGTTCAGCATGCTCTCATATGGTATGGAATATCCCTTTGTCTAGTTTGGGTCAGCTTTCCTGACTGTGTAAACACTGCTCAGCAACAACTAAAACATCCACGTTATCAGCATAATTCTCACCGTAAATCCAAAACACAGCAACACACCAGCTACTAGGAAGAAAATGAACTATATCCTAGCCAAAACCAGGACATATCTATATATGTTTACAAAACAACGTAAATGTAAAAACCCTTCCCTATTTTCCAGATATCCAAAGGTACCCCACTAGGGGGACAGAAGCTTTTATCAGCTGTACCTGGAAAATAATCACTCCAGACTTTGTTACCGTAGCCTGCTAGCTAATACATTTTATCTATTTTTCAATCAATATTTGGTGAAAGAAAAAAAAAAAAAAAAAGAGTAGGGATGTTCTAGAAACATTGCAAGGCTATTAGAAGTTCATGAATATTAAAATCATATTTTCTTTTGGATTCCCAGCAGAAGAGGCAGCAGCCACCTAGAAAAGTTAACTCATGGGTAAGTATGATATCTTGACCCCTTGGAAACAGTGTTTTTTAGTTTGAAAGATTCTTGCTCATTTTCTATCTGAACTAAACTACATTTGTAAATGTTTTCCTCAATAAGAAATATAGAAATATTTCAGAGTCTAAAGAATAGAAAAAGAAAAGCATGCCTGGATCAGATCTTCAGCTTTGCTAGATGTCTCAACACTGCTTTTGTGTACGCCTCTGAACCTTTAGAAATGTTGTAAGGTAGTTCTATGTCACATATCTATATATTATCCCAATTTTAAAACAGAGCTAGATTTAATTTAACAACTTTGGACAGAGTGAAATCATAGCAGCACAGGACTCCATGTCTTCTTTGGCAACCTGACATGACAGATTATAGTAGGGCCAAGACTGATATTTAATGATCACATACACCTCTTTATCACCAGCTCTCCCAAAGATTGCCCATATGGTTTGAAGAAAACTGCAGCCATAGTAACTGAAAGGGGTCAGGTAGGATCTCTTTCTTGAGATACAGTCCTTGTTGTACCATATTTATTATTCAAATCTTATATTACTTTTTGGTTCAATTTATCATTTCACCTTAGGCAACAGGAAAAATACTCTTCTGTATGCTAAGGATTAGTAGGGCCTCCACTTGAATCCTCTTCAGAGTTCTGGAATATATATTGAGGTAAAACAAACAGTAGTATAAACAGGGTAAACATATAAGTCATGATACCATCTGGGTAATTCTCAAGATCATACATGATATACAAGACCCTCTTTTTATCTTGTGCTCCAGTTGTACTGGAGTACTCTTGAGTATAAATATTTCATAAATATTAGAAAAACGTATACACCCCATGTTTAAGTATTTTACATATGAATATTTTATGTTTCTGTAGTTCTAAATTTTGATACATTGTGACATGTATCAAATACATAATAATTTTTAATTATGCCCCAAGATTTATATAATTGCTTTGGATTGTGTCTTTCCTTTCCTTTCCTTTCCTTTCCTTTCCTTTCCTTTCCTTTCCTTTCCTTTCTTTTCCTTTCCTTTCCTTCTCTTCCCTTCCCTTCCCTTCCCTTCCCTTCCCTTCCCTTCCCATCCCTTCCCTTCCTTTCCCTTCCCTTCCCTGCACTTTTCCTTGCTTTGCTTATTAATTTATTCTACTTATTATTAAAAATATTTTTAAATGGCCATTACATTGTTTTTTATTTCAGAATCATGAAAAAATGTCTATTTAGAAAGCACTCAGCAGCCATATTTCTGAGATCACTTTGCAAATATAAACATTACCTGAATATCTAAAAATGGTGTTGCCAAGCAACAAGATAAAATATAACCTTATTACTAGAAGAAACTAAAATACTTATATATTCTAACAACATATGCAGATTCACTCCATCCTGTAAACCTTGGAGTCTTTTCTGATGTCATATTTTTAGTATGCAGTTTTCAACTAACATTCATTTTGATATGGGTCCTTCAAAGATTTGTACTTCTGAAATACTTGCCTTTCTGCTGTGATTTAAAAACATTGGAAAAAGTATTTGAAACAATGCTAGCTCAGTTTAATTATTCATTATGCTACTGAACCAGTATTAGTATTCTGCAGGACTCTGGAGCAATATTGAGCAGTGGTTGTGGTGATGTTTCCAGATCTCGTTTGTTCTTTGAAGGTTGTGCCTTTGTACACAGACCATTGCCTGAGGGACAGGGTGATATTGGCAGGCCAGCAGAAATGGTAATTGTGCTGAAACTGTACAGCGAAAGACAAGGTGCTCTACTGGGAGACTAAAAGAAAGTTCATAGTTTAATTACAGTCTTCAAACCTACAAACTGTGAAGAGGGAGAAGGCTAGATTATGCATTTGGCATTGATTTGTGAGTTGTTATTAACTTTACAGAAACACTTCTATGTTACCAAAGATAAAGGTTTTCATGACAAGAGTTGCATCTTTCAGATTTGCAAACCCAGATACTCTTAATAACTATTAAAAAGTATTGCCTAAGAAGTCAGAGACCATTAAGCAAAGCAGAATAACTACTTTTAGAGATTTATAGTAAAGATGAAAAGTTCTAGAGCTATTCTTTTTCGAATTTCACTTCCTCCATAGAACCCTTCAGTAGGTAGAGTTTAATCCTGCTGCAATAATTTTCATCATTTAACAAAACAACTTTTCTAGTAGAAAGGATCTAGTTAAATTATAGCAGTGGTCACACAGTACAGAGTTGATTACTGACAGCTTTTATATTAGCTACTGAATGTTGAGAAAATAAGCATGTGAAACTGTTAATGAGATAGGAATACAAATAACCTTCATGAAATGCAATAATCTTTGCATTCTCTCTGTGAGCAACAGCAACTAGTGCATTCCTGATCTCTCCAGTTATGGTCACAGTGCATGAGAAAGTAAAAAAAGGAAAGTGGAAAACCAAAGAAAGAAGGATCCATCATGTCTTGTAGAAAGTGAGATCATGGGACAGGACTGGTGCAGAGAGGTTAGGCAGACCAAAGAAGGGTGGCTTTGTCGCATGAGAGTTCTGGAGGGGGAATGGCACTCCAGCATGGGGTACTGGGTGGGCATGAGTGGAACATTCCAGAGACAGCCAGTAGGACTGCAGTACAGATATGAAAGAGGGCTGTGATTCTAAGTCTCATTTAGAGGAACAACTATGGAAGCAGAGGAGTTTAGGAGAGTACAGAGTACTGCAGTCATAACTAAAGTGATCATCTAAACATTTTGCTATATTTCTTTCTTTCAGAAATAGTTTATTCCCATTTTTTGGAATTTAAATTTCTGCTTATTAAGATTAAGCTTGTCAACTGAGTTTCATTCCAATGTTCTGTAGGTCTTCTAGTCATGTTCTTCTGTTCTTTTCCCACACATTGAAAAAGGAACTACGTATACCTTAGTATGCTTCATACTATTAAAAATCTATTATTTTCTCAGCATAACATTTTCATACTATTAAAAATCTATTATGTTTTTCAGCATAATATTTTGGCTTTTGACTATACATCAGCTGACAGTTTTCATAAAGTATGACTCCCTAAACAGATGCTGAATTTTGTACTCCCTTTTTCTAAAGTCATCTACTACACCAGCTTGCTACCATATCCACCATAGAAATATATTAGCCATAAGACAACTCTTTCAAGATTTTGCCCTCAATATCTTGAGGGCAAGAGCAAAAAATGTTATCTTCTATCTATCTATTTATCTATCTATCTATCTATCTATCTATCTATCTATCTATCTATATATCTATCCATTTGTTTGGGGGTTTGGGTTGGCAGTGTATCATCATGAATACATATATAACTGTTTCAGTCTTATTTACTTCCTGAAACAGCCAACCCATTTTTAATTATTATTCTGTTCATGTTCTAGCAATGCCTTTACCAGTAAACTAGCCAGTGCCTGGAAGACTACAAAACAACTGGAATACACTCGTTAGTATAGTTAAATTATTATAAAAGTGTCTTTTTTTTTTGTTTTGCTTTGTTTTGTTATATATATATCTGTATCAACTTATACTTACCTAAGCAATTCCCAGACATAGTTTGTGGGTCAACATATGGTAAAGACTTTTTCTAGCAGGGTAAATAAGCTTATTAGTGAAAAAATAAAAAATAAATGTCCTATGTCAGCAAGCCTCATCTTATTTCCTAGTACATATATAGCCTATGTTTTCCAGTTGCATTTATTTTTTAACGGTGAATATAGCCCTGGTTTCAGAAGAAGGTGTGGCCTTAACAAGGTATTCCCTTCCTGGAATTTAACAAGGATGAATTTGATCAACAGGACTGTGACAGAAGACTAGTACCTGTCTCAGATAGAAGAAAGGAGTGAGATGGACAAAATAACTAATATGTGTAAATCTATTTCTGCTTAAGCTACTTCCTTACTCAGACAGATTCTTTGTGTTCCCCTATGAGTTCCTTCAACTTCTCAATTATGTTTTTAAAGATAATACCACTAGCTGAGACTTTCTTTCTTCTTGGTTCTTTGTTTCATTCCTTCTTGAGAGAGAGAAAACTAGTTTTTGGGGGCTTCAGCCATCACACCACTCCCTTCAAGCTCAGTCTATTCCTTTTTGAAATTAGTGTATTCAGACACTTATTTTTCTTGTCTTAACCCAAAGTACAGCTTAACAAATTTATGAATATATGTAATTATGGACTTGATTTAGCTGTCAACAACAACAAAAATTCCTAAGCTGTAAGTAGATATTCATAAATTCCAGGTATCAATAACTAGTAAAAACTCAATGATAAATTAATGGTACAAAATCACAGTTGGTTAGAAAAAATTAATCAGCCAGTCTTCCCCAGCTTTCTACCCACATCTTGCTATATCTAGCAATTCCAGAAACAAGTATTGGCTCTATTCACTGAAGTGACTCTATGGGTTATATCTCAAAACTGTTGTGATCAAAATAAAAATAAACATCTAAAAATGTTTACAAATCTGCTTCAGTGACATGTAAGGTGATGGAAGTCACAAGCACTGCAGAGAAGGACCTGGGAGTCCTGGTGGACAGCAGTCTGACTATGAGTCAGCAATGTGTCCTTGTGGCCAGGAAGGCCACAAGGAGAAAAAGTGTTGCCAGCACGTCAAGGGAGGTGATCTTTCCCCTCTGCTCACCCCTGGGGAGGCCACAGCTGGAGTGTTGTGTCCAGTTCTGCACTCCCCAGTATAAGAGGGACATAGAACTACCAGAGCATGTTCAGAGGAGGGTTACAAAGATGATTAGGGGACTGGAGCACCTGTCGTACAAGGACAGGCTGAGAGAACTGGGCCTCTTCGGCCTGGCAAAGAGAAGACTTAGGGGAGACCTCATCAATGTGTATAAATATCTGAGGGGAGGGTGTGGAGAGCATGAAGCCAGTCTCTTTTCAGTTGTGCCCAGTGACAGGATGAGAGGTAAAGGGCACAAACTGAAGCACAGGAGGTTCCGACTGATATGAGGAGGCACGTCTTTACTGTGAGGGTGACAGAGCACTGGAAGAGGTTGCCCAAAGAGGTTGTGGAGTCTCATTCTGTGGAGATATTCAGAACCTGTCTGGATGCTATCATGAGCAATGTGCTCTAGGTGATCCTGCTCGGCAGGAGGGTTGGACTACATGATCTTCAGAGGTCCCTTCCAACCTCAGCCATTCTGTGATTTTGTGAAATTCTCTAATCACTTTTGGGGTGTTTAAATAAAACCCATATTCTTCCAAACTTCATCATAAACTAACACTTGTTTTTGAAAATTATGAGATCTGAAGGGTAAAGTTTTCTTTACGGGATATTTTTCAGAATTCTATATACTCTATGGAGGTATAATTAATTTGATCATTCATTTTATCATTTGTTTGTTTGTTTGTATTCCCCAATTCTTTGTTATTTTTTGCCCTTAGAATTTAAGACCTTGATACTAAGAAGAAGCTGTCTGAGTTGGAGAAGTTGGAATAGCCCTCTTTATACTGTAGATTAATTTACCTGCAGAGGTAAAGGTTTTGACTACAGTTAAAACATTTTTAACAAAGTCAATGAACTAATGCTTAACTGAGGAGCTTGGGTGGTGAATAAACACAGCTGGTTAGTATATATCTGATATGCTAGCATGGATATCCAAATAATCTTGATGTTTTTACTATTCCTGTTGACCAGCAACAACATTTTTCCTGATTATGATTACCAGAATATTTTTTCTATTTTAAACATTGTCTAACATAAAAGGAATGGGAAAAAGAAAGAAGAAGGGGAAAAAAAAAAGAATTCTAGTTCTGTGGGAAAAAAAAAAAAAAAAAAGAATTTTCACTTTCATTATGATGAGGTCAACATCGTTTTTGCAGAGTATTCATTACCATTTTCTGTCAGTTACCTAAACCTAGACTCAAGAGTTGTCTTATGATTTTTACTTTATCAAGAAAACAGAACTAACTAATGAGTTCTCTTGATTTGAAAATTCATCATATATATATATATATAAATATATATATATAAATATATATATGTATCCTACTTTTGGAAATACGATTTCTGTTTCCATTGTATTCAGATATTTCTAAATATCCATGGTTATTTTCCTAATCAGTTTATTCTGATTCCCAAGCAGCTTTCAATGGGTATCTATCTAATACAAAAACACTTCCTACATTAGTAAAAATCATTATTGTGGTGATCAGTGTATTCCACCTTCCATTTACTTATGGAAGTGTTACAAATACCGGTACAAAACCACAGGACAACAGGACAATGTGACCCACTATATCAGTGATTGATGAATTGATTGTTTTTAACACTGAAGATGCCAGTTCAGATATTACCAGTCTTTTAAAGGATAGCTCATGGAGAAAGACTTATAAATGTCTAAATCTTGGAAATTCCAGAATCTCATTGTAAAACTCTCATTTTTATCATGTAACTCCATAAATACTCCAGACATTGTTTTTTTCCAAGGTCAGGGTATGCTAATCTACCAAAGAATGGTATGGTAATTGACTACGCCTTCTAACTGTTATCATCATTTTACTTGATTCAAGGGGAGCAGTTATGTTCAAAAAAAAAGACAGCCACTTCAGTAATGCTTATATCCTACTTCTGTTTTCTGTGGGATTATTTCCAGATAATATCAGACATTCAGGTTGCAGAAATTGCAAAACTGGCAGTGACTGGTCATTGAGAATTTCTGCCTTGTATGTCTTAACAAAAGGGGATAAAACCAAAATGATCAGCCCTGCATTTCTCATTAAACACCACTGCAATCCACACAAATTAAATAGAGGATATCAAGAGAGTTAGCATTAGTTAAAGAACACTATACTAACAATATTGAAAAGATTAAAAAAAACAACCAATCAAATACAAAACATAAAACATAAAACATTTTTTCATAAAAACCTTTTCATTACAAAATAAAAGCCTACTATTTCAGTCCTCATTTTTGAATTAAATAATAAGCCTCTTTTATGGGGCTTTGAAGTTCTGAGTCACATCTTCCAATTGAAAATCCAGCTTTAGTGAAGATTAATCCACATTTCTACACATTAATTCTTTCTGAGATATGTCTTATTCACCCTGCTGAAATTTATTTTTTCTAAACATAGTTGCATGGCAGTGTATGGGGCTAAAATATCGAACCACAACATCTTTGTTTCTCCTCAGAGAACTGTGTAATTTAATTAGAAACAATCCTATAATTACTTTTTCAATAGTACAGACCCTTTCCAACTGCTCCTCACAAAAGCTTCCAAAATGATCTCACTTTCAACATGGTCTATACAGTTAAAAGTGTACCAGAAGATGTGTGTGTTTGCAGTATAGAAGCATCAGAATAGAAGCAAATGAGGAGCTGCTACCTTGGAGAAGAAAATTACAAAGAATTTTTGCCAGCCCTGATAGGTTGATGATTCTGGGTGAATGCAGGTTCCACATATCCCTTATATATATCAAAATTCAAAAGTCATTTCCTCGGAATGGAACGCAGATCCTATCAGCACGTGTATGGCTGAAATGTAAATTTATTCCTTGCCTTACACTGTTACCCCTCCTAGTCTAGTACTTTTTTCTTTGCCTAATAAACATTCACAGTTTACAAACATTAATGAGAAATATGCTATCATTTCTCAATCTGCTCTGCAAAAGTCAATCTAAAGTTGCACTTGCCCAGACTCCTACTGTCATTCAGTAATTTACATTTTAAAAAAGTAAGCTTAATTTTGAGTTCATTCAATTGCAAATTCCAAAGCAACTTTAGGAACTGCAAATCTGCATAGACATGAAATAAATCAAACCCACAGAATTTTACATCAGGCAAGAAATGGCTGAGAATTTTGCACCAGAGTTAACAGATGTTCCCTAAACCAAGTTAATCCATTCTTTTTATTTAATATGTTAATTTATAATTAATGTAATTCTGGATGTGTCTTTAGATGATATTTTCATGCACATTTCCATAGCTTTCACTTTTTACTTCAGTGCAAATGTTGGTTTTAGTTTGTGGGAGAATAATTTAGGGCTGACAGTGATTCTGCGCCCCAAAGTTATTTTCATACATAGTTCATATATTTGAGTTTAGTATTCTAGATATAATCTAGTTAAGGTGCCCTTAGCTATTTTATTCATTTATAAACTTCTCAAGAGGGCAGTGGCTGAACCTATCAAAGATGACAGGAATTGCTATATTTCTACTACTTAGATAGTGTTGCTTGATTAATTTGCAGGAAACAAAAGATCTCATGGTTTTTCTCTCAAAATTTGTCTCTTTTGTCTTCTCCCTTTTCTAGTTTTCTCTTCTGTACCTTTCAAAATGTTTAGTTTAGTCCTTAAAATAATCTTAAAGGCTATGAAGATGTACAGGAAATAAGAGTTTTAATTAATTTACAAAGGAATTAACACAGAGACATTTTCCCTGGCCAAGTCTCATCTTCATCAATATCACTTTAATAATTCTTTGTTTCCTTTTTCCCTTTCCTTGCTGTCATTTTCTACACACTGTAAAAGTGACTTCTGAGCATCTTTTCACATAATTAATTCATTATGGTAGTCCTTAATATGTAGCACATCCAGTGTTCTCACACCTATGATTTTTCTGGTTCCATTTTATTTCTCTGTCTTTTATTTATTTCACCATGACATTTAAATGCAGTTAAAAAAAATCATCCTCTTAAAAATAAATACTCTGAGTATGCTTGATTTTACTAATGTTTCCAGTTCAGATTAGCCACTGAAGTAAATGGAAGCTTTAAGAGCTGGATATTTACAGATCTGTACCTAGAATGTGCTGAAATGTTTCCTCTTCTGTTTCACATAACTTATTTGAAGTGTCTCAGAAACTAACAGATATGTGGCTTTTTAGAGAAATGTGAATATCTACCCTAGATAGTTTAACTTTCTTTTACAGTTTTTTTTAACCTTTTTTTTTTCCGTTTTTTGTTGTTGTTTTTTTCTTTTTTTTTACCACAGTAAAGCACAAAGATGAATCAACTAAATAATAATAATCATAACCAGTTGCTCCAAAAATGTAAATCCACTTAAAATTTTTGTTTGTCCAAATTTCTTAGGCAAAGGAAATGCAGCATTTCCTATAAATGTCCTACCATTAATTGCTTTTACTTATTAAACTTAGCAAGTTAATGACTGTCTACAGTAGTAATTGTGGGTGACCCATACCATAAAGCCCCTCCAAATTCTCTGTCAAAGTGTGAGACATTTTTTAATGAAAATCATTGCATTCTGAATTAAATTGTGATTGAATAAATAATATCCAGCTAAAACAGGTAGACAGAAGAGCAAAATAAAAAGCTGGATCTAAATAGAAATTTGGGCAAGAGCAGAGATAGCAGAGCTGAGAATCCAACTTCCAGGAGCTTCACAGTACAATTGAGAGGCTAAATTATCTATCTTCCATAAGAGTAAACTAGCAAGCTAAAATGAAGCTGCAGCGGGGGAAGAAGGGTAGAGAAGTAAATTATTGAATTAACCTGCTGAAAAACTCTGAGCATGAAAATATGTTCCCACAATTTCCTCTTCTTCTTCTTCTTCTTCTTCTTCTTCTTTTTCTTCTTCTTCTTCTTCTTCTTTTCTTCTTCCTCCTCCTCCTCCTCCTTTTTATCTATTTCATTTTCTGCTTCTGTTTCCTCTTTCTTTTTTTCCCCAGTGAATTCTGTGTTCAAAATTTATCAAATCTTTAATGGAAGGAGGGGTGCCCAGGATAGAACTCTTAATGAGATTCTAGCCATAGAACTACTCAGTCAAGCTAGGTTTGTTTTTTCTTTCTTTGTCTTAGATAAGAATTAGTCTTGATTATGCAGTTTGGAGTAACATTCTCTGAAAAACAGAATTGTTTCAAAGAGAGAGCTAGCCCATATCAACATTTCTGAAAAGCTTATAACATCCAGGTTTTTATCTACTCCATAAAGGTATATCTGAATCAAAGCAGAAGCAAAAATCTAACCACAGTTTCCAGTGTCCTCAGAGGAATCTTTTACCAGTGAGCTTTTAAGTGATCACTGCTAACTGAGCCTTCAGTTCAGCTGTAAAACACACCAGAAGTGATGTTTTCTTGAACCTACTCTGGCAGGCAGGAGCACAGTTTTATTCAGACTTTTCAGCTCCAATCAAGCTTCCCTTATGTTAGGCAGAAACTTGCAAAATGTATGGATTGTTAGTTCTGGGCTAGGTGCCAAACTCTTTAGTTCTCTTTGTGGATCTAGAAAACAAACAGGTCAAAATCGAAGGGTCTTTTACGTTAGCAGTTAAATGACATCTAGAAAAACAAAAAATTTCTAAAACAAAAATAAGTTTTATTTATTTCTACATTTAATTAAAAGTCAAAATTTAATCACCATAGACAGTCTTCATTTTAAGTTTTTTTTTTTTTTTTTTTTTTTTTTTAAATAAATAATATGCATCCCCCTGGACTGCAGCATTTTTAATGTGGTTTAATTTGGTTTAAGTTTCATTCCTCTATTATGTACCAATGTCTATGATTTCAAACCCTGAGAAGGTATCTAAATAATATGATTGTCTAAACAAAGGAGAATACTCCAGAGCAGGAGCTCTAGCTACTAGTAGTACTAAATTCTCTGAACACTTTTCTTCTGTTGAGAGTCTATTTTCAAGAGCTTTGTATTCTGATGTACATTTACATTTTGTCCTCAAGTCAGAAAAATCCTGCATTTGTATGTATTGCATCATTTGTTTAATTTTTGTAAGTTGTGATTAAAAAGTTGTTTCCTGGACAATTCAGAAATTTTAACCTATTCAGGATATTTTATTGATCTGTCACACAACATTACTAGCAAAGTGACATAGGTTGTCTGTATTTCACTTTTTAAAAGTAAAACTTACATGATGGGAGGGCTCTAATTTGCTCAATGAGGGAGTCCATGTATAAATAAAGTGTGACACTTAACAGCCCTTAACTAAAAATTAAGGAGGAGTTGCCATTTTGCTTTAGTTCTGTATGACTAGCAATCTTGTCCTGACGTCAGCTTCAATGTCCAGTGAGGCCAGATGGTGAGTAAAACTCTGGAGGACATCCTGTTATCAAAAAGGTACCTTTAGTTTAATCACAGTCAGTGTGGCATCCTTGAAAACACAGCTAAAACACAGCATTAGTGCATATGCTAATTGGACTCAAAGCATACACTTAACACTTACCAGGAACCTATTTGACCATGTGTGTTGACCCTCATTTAAATTTAAGTCCACAACAGCCTGGACCAGATGTATAATATTATATAAAAGCAACAATCATCTGAAGCTGGAAAAAAATATTGTAACTGATATAAAAATATTCACAAAGTTGTCCTCGTTCCAATGGAATATAAGTTATAGTAACTGTAGAACAAAACTAGATTAAGTTTTATTTAAAAAGACTTAATTTGTTTGTTATTATATTTTCTAATCTTTAACAGTCACATCATTACACAAGATACTATTTTTTTTGACGTATTTGTGAGATTCTAATTATTTACATGTCCATTGTAAGTAGACATATTTGTCTATTAAAGTTGATCTGTTTCTTTTTGTCAGAACAACAACAACAGCAAAAAAATGTCCTGTAACAATGGTTTGAAATAAGTCTTTTGCCACAACATAGTGCTATGGTTATTACAAGAAATCAAGTTCTTATATGACTTGAATAAAACAAACTGGTACAGATAATGAAAAGGAGTAAGCTGTGTTGTGTGACCAGTGAGACTAAATATCCTGCCTGAAAAAGTAATAAAAAGCATCATTGTTGATTAATCCTCCTTGATGTTATTGCTTTTATAGCTTCAAAAGCTGATCCATTTAGAAATAGACATTGAAATTCCCTCTTGAAAGAGTCACAAAAGGACTAAAAGAAATGGATGCACACACTTTCTGGACTTTAATAAATGTCACTAAATCACATAATCAACATACATTTAATATAGTTTTCTTATACTCTCTCAACACTTCTCTTCTGTTTAGGTTTTCATGTTTATCTAAGCATTGCATCCTCTAAAAATTGGTGGAACACCAAGAGTCTGAAAATAACCTATGCATGTTTCTTAGTAAAGCTAGGCCACCAAAAGACCCCTCACCGCTAAATGGTGAGTAGAGCCAATATGCACACATTTCATACAACTGTCCAAGCATCATGAGGGCCAAAGCACACACTGTTGGTAAAGGAAAACATGAGCTGTGGCATTATCTCTCTCTCTTCTCAACATCCTTACAACTTTCTCAGTTTCTCAGACTATTCACTGGCTTCCCACTATGCCAGCTGATTTGTCTTTAATCAGACTTCAGCACACCTTCTCCGGTAGATGAACAGTGTACACAGTGAGCGAGTTATCATCTTTGTGGGTTGACAACTTTGAGGTCTCAAAGGTATTATTGAAGCTGCTCTTATAATCCACATATTACTAATAATTTTGCAGATGCGGGTCTAATCTTATGTCTTGCTGCAACAAAACAGTGGTTATGTACAATCATAGAACCATAGAATGGTTGGAAGGGACCTCTAAAGATCATCTAGTCCAGTTCCCTTGCCATGGGCTGGGACATCTTTCACTAGATCAAGTTGTACAAAGCCCCATCTAGCTTGACTTTGAATACTTCCCATGACGCTTCTCTGGGTAACCTGTTCCAGTGTCTCACCACCATCTTAATAAAAAAGTTCTTCCTTACCTATGATCTAAATCTGCCCTCTTTTAGTTTAAAACGATTACAAACAAGTTTTTCCCCATATTTCTTATAATCCCCCTTTATGTATTGAAATTCCTTAGTGATGCACCCCCAAGTTTTTATTACTGAACATGATGATATATGGAATGGTATAGCCCTTTGTTCAATTGGGTCATCTGTCCTGGTTGTGACCCCTCCCAATCTCTTGTTCATCCTCAGCCTGCATTGTAAGGGCAAAGTGAGAAACAGAGAAAGCCTTAACATATGTAAGCACTCTTCAGCAATAGCCAAATCACTGATGTGTTATCGTCACAAATCCAAAACAGCAAAATAGAGGCTGATATAATTCCATTCCAGTTGGACACAGTGCAAAGAAGAAAGAGAAAAATTAGACAACTGTGGTGGTTTTACTCAAGTGGGCAGCTGAACTCTAGCATAAATTCTCTCACACTCCCCCTCCTCAACGGGAAATGGGAGAAAACTGATGAAAATGGCTCAAAGGTTGCGATGAGGACAGGGAGATCACTCAGCAATTATCATCACGGGCAAAACAAACTCAACATACGGAGAATAATAAAAATAATTAAAAAAAAGTGTTCACCTCCTCCTTCCAACAGCACAGGGAAATGGGAGAATGGGAGTTGTGGTCAGTCTATAGTGCTTCGTCTCTGCTGCTCCTTCATGGTCACTCTCTTCCCCTGCTCCATGTTGCGTCCCTCCCACAGGCTGCCGTCCTCCTCAAACTAATCATGTGTGGGCTTCACACAGGCCACAGCTCTTCAAGAACTGCTCCAAATCCGGGTCCATACCATGGGGTCCATCCATCAGGAGCAAACTGCTCCAACACATGTCCCCCACGGGCAGCAGCTCCTTCCAGGTCCAGCTCCTGCATGGTTCCATCTCCATGGACAAGTTCAGCACAGAATCTGAGCAATGGGGGTTCTCTACAGGCTGTAGCCTCCTTCAGGCCACATCCACCTGCTCCTGCATGGGCTGCAGCATGGAGATCTGCTCCATGTGGGACCCATGGGCTGCATGGGACAGCCTGTTCCACAATGGTCCTCTTACCATTCCACGGGGAAATTTCAGCTCAGGTATCCAATACACCTCCTGCCCTCCTTCTGTACCAACCCTGCTAGCCTGTTTCTCACTCCTCACTCTCCCAGCTGCATTTGTGCAGTTTTCCTGTTTCTTTTCTTTTCTTTTCTTTTTTCTTTTCTTTTCTTTTCTTTTCTTTTCTTTTCTTTTCTTTTCTTTTCTTTTCTT
>CM021697.1:24780202-24804720 GCA_011074415.1 Stictonetta naevosa
AAAAAAAAAAAAAAAGCTTCTGCCCCAATTTCATATAGCATCACTATAAATACTAAGTCAAATAAAAATTAAGCATTATTTGTTTTTCTTAAAGGTCAATATGATTACTGTGCACAGTGGTATTTGGAGTTAATTTTGCTACCAACTGTTTATTACCTTTTCCTCTTTCTGGTGTACTTCAGCAAGTTCTCTGTCCTTCCCATCATATGTTCTTGCACCAAAGCCAGACAGGAGGTGTACTTGGTAATTAGATGATCCATATGCCAAAATGTGGAATGCTATTTTTTTAAATGCAGTGGACTATGTCTAGCTACCTGAAGCTCTAATTTTCATTGCTGATCAAATGTTTTGCCTGACTAAGCTAAGCAGCTGACTACATGCTCAGTAATGGGTCTGTTTCCTAATTGTTGTCTCTTCTGTTAAAGTTTTAAAAATATATACCTTTTGTTTGTGAGACATTTTATTTTCTTCTGCATTTTGCAAATACTTTTTCTAGTCCCTAATGAGATATACAGGTTGATCAAAGGCTTGTAATCACATGTTATTCAAAGCACACACTGGCCAAATAGTATTCACAGAGTATTAATCAGAAATTAGAAATAAACTGAAGCCTCCCTGCCACATAAAGGCAGCTAATTCTTACTGGCTGCTATTCAGCAAATTGCAGGATTATATTACTCTTGACAGAGAGCCTGTCCATCTGGCCACATTCATGCCTGTTGCCTAATGAGTCCTTTGACAGGAGTTTTGATTTTCTCATAGTCACTGAGAGGAAGGTGTATGTCACCACTTAGAGTGGTGTCCCTGAAGCATATCAGTAGTCAGTAACAGCTGGGAATTTGGTTGTTACTGGCTCCTCTAGGTAGATGAGAGACAAAACTAAACCAAGCCAAAACAAAACAAAATCATTTTTTTTTTTTTTTTGCTTGTTATTATCTTCATTCTCTTACCATCCCAAGGATTCAGCTAACTTATTTTATAGAAAATATATACTAGTAAAGAACTAGCTGTTCTTTAGGTAACTCAAAAACTAATATAAAACAACATTTTTTATTGATCATATATTTGAAAGCTCAAATTTATATGTTAATTTATACGGAGAAATCATGACTTAAGCAGGTAAAATGAAATGTGCATTAAAATTATTGCAATGTTTAGGACTTGGTGCAGAAAAAAAAAAAAAAAAAAAAAAAAAACTTCCTAGTAAGAATGACATTTGTCATGATCATAATTCTTTTTCCTTTTTAGTGAACATGGATACTTCTTTACAAGTAATAGGCATTTTACTTTACATACTATCTTGAAGTATGTATTTATATTTCCTCTACTCTGTTATAAGCATTGAGTTAATATCAGATGCCTATAATGCATAGTCATAATTGAGCTCATGCATCCACTTGATAACATGTAGAGATCATCTGTGACTCATGAAAAAAGGACATTATTTAGACTGATGAAAGTAAACACTAAATGTTGTTTTATTTAATTTTATTTTCAAAAAAACAAATGTTAGACTACATACTTAAAACAGAATTATTTATTCCATTCTAAGGAGTTTTTTTTTAAAAAAAAAGCTGTTAAAATAGCAAAAATTAAGTGTGTCTAAGTCAGTTATTTCTGTCTTTTTAGGCCTACTTATTGCCATATACAAGTAATTGCACAAAATTACCTCAAATAACAGCTTCCTACATTACACCTGGCTTCAGCTGCACTTTCTTTCTGCGACAAATTAAGTAACCTAAGCTCCTCTTTTGAAATGGATGAGAAAAGAGTCCAGCTTTTTAGTCCTTAGGAATTAAAGGATACGTTCAGTCCCAGTTTGTTCTATGAGTGTTTGTTCAATCTTTGAAAATCTATGTTTTCTTTAAAAGACAAATAAAATGAGCAAAGAAACAAGAGTTTTCCTCTGTCATTGTTTCCAGTAACTCATCCAGTCAGTATTTCTCCTAGACCCAATTTAGAACCATAAATGATAGATACATAATTCATGAAAAGTGTGGCATCTCTAATATTAAGCCAACTGCTCTCTACCCCAGAATTGCATAATATTTTTTCAGGACACTACTCAACTTGGCTGCAATGAACAGCTCTCCTCTTACATGTATGAAGGCAAAGGTTCTATTTGTCTTGAAAGACTTCTCCTTATTAATCAGCCAGACAATTTGACAGGACGCCTTGGAAACAACAATAGCTTCCCATCCTTTCCACATCACTGTGGAAGTTGCTGTCGATGTGCCTATTTCTCTGAAGTCCTAGTTCAGTTGTCCATACACAGGGACAAGTAGCAGAATTCATATAATGAAGAAAATAATAGAGTCTAGATCTTACAGCAAACACTATCAGCTACCTCCAAAGCATAAAAATAACAAGCACATCTCAACAATATTGAAAGTGTTTACAACTTGCAATTTACAAATGACCTCCTCTTGTGGGAACTCAAGCAAACACTATACTGTGATCAGATGAGGGGAGGCAGTGATTTCAGTAACACTTCTCAGTAGTCCATACATAGATCTAAGAGAACACAGAACCTCAGGAATTTTTCTTGTCTATCCTCTTCCTTAAAGTTGTCTAAAGAAAGGCACCCTAATCATCGCTGACATCATACATCTCTGCTCTCATTAAAAGCTTCCTGAGTTACATTCTCAGGCTAGCTAGTTTCCTGATTATCCTCTCCTCTGCAAAACTTAGCTTGTGCAGAACTCAGATCTCCCCAGGTGCTCTTAAAGCCTTTTACTACGTTCTTACCAGTAACCAAATAGAAAAATCCCATTTGTTTTTCATATATTTAGTGTCCAAAGTTGCACGTATCTGGCCTCTCCAGATTAAATACCTCTCTTCTGTTTTCTCCTCTGCAGGACTTTTTGTTGTTTCTGCTTTTCAGCAAAACATGTAGAAGTACATTTCTATCTTGCTAAAAGTCTTACGCTACCATCTGTAAGAATATCTCTGTAGGCTTCTTTTTTTTTTTTTTTTTTTTGCTGATTTTAATTAGAAATATTTCAACTTCTACCTCCAGTTAGAATGTCTTAGCTTAGTTTTGTTAAATTTCTTTCTACTTGTCCTCTTCTTATCTTCTAAAGTGTATGCCTATCTTTATACTGCTATTAATAGTAATGCATGTAATTGTTCTATTATAAACATTACCCAGATGACAGCTGTAATATACTGAATTTTATTCTAAATCTGTACTTAGACCTCAGATCTTTTTCAAAGTGGCAGTTGCAGTAAAGAAAATTATCTGACTTTAAATTAGGAAACACAAAGAGAGGCATAAAGCTTGATTTATTTAAAAACTGAAAACAGAACATTTTGATGTTCTGTGATGCTTGCTAACATAGCAGGGACAAGATAAGCTCATCACTGATGTACTAATGGGAATCTTTCTGGATTATATCAGAATTTAGGCAAACTTTGGCTTAGTAATTTTAAGTGAGGAAGTAAATAAAGACAAGCAGTCATTTATGTCATTCTCTTAAGTAAATAGAGATGGATAGATGTATACATGCACTGCCACTGATAATAAAGATCAACAATATTCCCATTTCAAATGATAAAAAATTGAAGAAAAGTTCTAAGATGAACAATGCGTATACAGCTTTACAGTTTTAATAAACCCAGAATATTCATTAGTCTAAAAGAAGAAAAATGTAAAAATAGCTCAAATTAAAATGGAAACATGAGTCCTATATAACATTTCAACTATTCATCTTTAACATTCTCTCTTAACTTTGCATTTACATCAATTTCTGTCATGGTAGAACAGTAGCTTAAATAAAATTTGAAATTCAGAAGTATCAAACAGCACCTGAAATGTTTCAAAGCTACCCTCTTAAAATGTAAACGTGCAAGGAATATGCCGGTATGATTGTTTTATAAATGAATTACAGTATACTTAAAATTAACACAAGTAAGTTTAAAAAATAATTCTCATTTTTAAGAACACAATCCCCTGAAACTGAATGCCTGGTTAAAACAAATTATACAATGTTTTTCAAAATTGTTTTCAAACTGTTATGTCTCCAACTCAAAAGCTTCCTGGGGACTGTAATAGCCTCTTCTAGATATCCATGACTCTCACTGCTTAAAATTCACCATCTGTATTGTCTTCTCCAAAAATAAAATATAAATTGTATATGCTCTATAGAAATATGAAGAAAAAATTCAGGCAATAATATGATGCTTCAGAGATGATGAATGCAGGATACAAAATCTCAGGTAGGCAGCATTAATAGCTTAAATATCTGCAGAAAAGAGTATTTCCAGTACTCAGTCTTATAGAAAATATTAAGCCTATTGTGGTGGAGTGAAATAGAAAATAAGTCAAAGGCAGGTAGTTGAATAATACACTTGTAGCACACATATATATTTACAGTACTTTCTCTTGAGAACTTACACAATGAAACCAAAAGGCTTCCATAAAAACAAATTTAACTAATCACATGTTACATAAATAACAGCTTTGCCCATCAAAACAATAAAAAATTAATACCAAAACAAAAGCCATATTAAGTTTTCTGACTTGAACAGAACAATCAATGGCCTAAGCTCTTTTATTACTTGGCATAGGTATATTTTGTCATTATATCGTGCTTTTCCGCCCGCCGCGCCCCCCCCCCCTCTTTTTGATAACAATTTTCCCTTTACTTTATCTGTACTGTTCACTTTGACCATGTAATTTTTATATTTTCTAACTTGTTTTTTGGATGTATAAAATGTTTAATTATAACAGCTTTACTTGGTTTGCCAATATTTCCACTCCAAGCAATCATCTGTAAAAGCCATGTGTAGAAATGGAAAGAACGGTTTGCCGGTTTGCCTCCAGGCTTCAGCCTAAAAAAGAGGCATTTTGGATGCCAGAGACAGTTGTGAAGGAATTTGCAATGGACATCATTCAACGATTCTTCTCTCTGTTATCTGTTACTTTCACCTATTGCCTCATGGCTGTCAGAATCCTCTGACACTTCAAATAAAAATTTAATCTATGCTTTCAAAGACATGGTGTTTGTTTATGCTATCTGCCAAAACCAAACCAAAACAAGTAAACAAACAAACAACTGAACTAATCTTAGGCTACATTACAACTACAAAATAAAACAAGCCAGATGACATTTGTTTTTGCTGCAGCCAAATGATACAATATGGCACACATCCACACACTCAAGCTCTCTTTTCACATGTCCACATTGCTAGGCTATGCTTGGCCTTATATGGGGGAGCAGTTTTTTGCATAGCCCAAAGTGGTGCCACAGAGGATCCTAAATCAGAGCAGATGATAATGGACACCTGGCACCATTTCATTTGTTACTACACATAGCCTTCCAGATCAAAGACAATCTGCTTCAGTATTCTACCTACTGAACAGAATCTTTAGGCATGTGCAGAGCATTACTGTAGTTAGCTCACGTGAGCACAACCAAGGCTGCTAGACAAGTCATAAGGCTTACGCAAGACCACAACATAAATATGAAGCAGTTCATGGATTTCACAAAGGGCTACTGCAGTCATAAACTGCAAAATCCAACTTTCCTCTCATTATCAGCCTAGTCCAAATTCTAGAAGTGAAAGAGTCCTCTACTTGTATGTGTGCTGTGTAAATACTTCAATTTATGAGTCCATTCTGCTGACAGATCTAACTGAAGATAATACTATATAGAAATGTTACAGAATACTACAGAAATGCTGTATAGCATTTGTGAATAACTGTGTAAAGAAGTTCTTGTAAACTATGAAGTCAAATCATGGGAAACCAGTTTCATCACGGTAATTTTAACAGTAAGTGTAAGAATTAGACAACAGGCAGATCATGAACTTCTGACATCATATGAACTTCGAATGGTTTTATTTCATATCTGTCATGATAGCTAATAATTGAGCATCAGGGTAATTGGGAGTAATGGCTTGTGTCAATAGTACTTCTCAGACATCCTGGGTTACATTCTCTTGGTATGTATAAAATTTAATTGAGCCATGACTGTAAAAGAAGCTGAATGGTATATCTGCTGTCCTCTCTGCTACCTTAAAGACCCTATTGCAAAAATATTGTTTTAATATTAATTTGTAAATCATGACTGAAAGTACATAATTTGCTGGTTATTTTTGAGAACTTTTGGTATGTGATTAGTACTAGTGTAACATATACATGGGATTCATCCATTGTTTCAGACTTCTGTTTTTGGGACAACTAAGGCCACAATTCCACTTAAGATTATTTTTTTAATATTGAACACATATTTGAATAACTTGCTGAATCATACCCTTAATGTCAAACATGTTATCAGCAAATCTATGCAAGTAATTGTTTTCTCTAACCATCTGAAAAGCACTGAACATTTCTGTTGTTGCCATCCTTGGAAATATTCAACAAAATTGAAGAGAAGTTCCAACATGTGGAAAGTGGGTTAGAAAATAATCTTCATAAAATGTCAACAGGTATAAGATAGACGTAGAACATTGAACATTGCCAATTAAGGACAATATTTTTCTTGTTGTTCACTTTGTTGTCCACTTTGTTGTTCAGTAGCTTGGTTTAATTTTATTTATACCTAAAACAGAGATGAAAGTATAGAGAACAAATAGTTACAGTTGTACTTTGACATGTATTTTCAATTGTAGGTTAATCAGACAGAATATAGGTATAAAACAAGAATGAGTGCTCATGAAAAAGCAAATGAAATCCTAGAATGTGTGAAGAATAGTATTACTGTTAGAGATAAGGAAGCATTCATGCAATTAACCAAGGCACTGGTAAGACTTCCTCTGGAATATTGCATACACTGTTCTGATAGCCTGTATTTTAGAAAGATTAATTAAACTGCAATAGTTGCAGAGAATTGCTGCTAAGATGATCAGGGAAAAGAAGAGCTTATCTTGTAAGAGGAGTCTAAAATAACTTAATGGAGTCCAATAGGGTATATCATTGCTCTCTATAAATACTTCAGAGGTAGATAAATGCTAAAGAAAGAGAAAGCTATTTAAACTAAAAGACAAGGTTGACACAAGAACAAATGGGTATAAATGTGAAAACTTAGGCTGGAAATTGGAAGAATGAGTGAGGTTCTGGAAGGTCTTACAGAACAAATCTAACTAGTTTAAAAGTGAGACAGGACAAGTTCAGGGACATATTATAAGACATGTTTGTGTAATAACTTGACATGATGTTTAAGAAATTCTACTCACAGCATCCCAGTATGAACACCTGCATCTTCCCCATTAAGAACTTAGTAAAGTGGTTTTAATATTATTTTTTAGTTGGTAAAAGATAAAGAACAGTCAACAGTGATTAGTTTGGTAGTTCAAAATGTAACACATTTTAAATCTCAGATGAATTTCATACAGAAACACTGGAGTTGTCTCTATTTGGAGCCAATACTTTCTCTCAACTCTTTATCTGCAGAAAAATAACAGGAGAGACAGAAGTCTTATGGGGGGTACTCTCTCGTAGTATTTGTGTGAACACAGAATTCCAGTTTAATACTCAAAATGCTGAGGGCAAAGGAAGGAGAGCCAGGAGCCAGAAAAAATCTTTCTTCCATTTAAGGAAAAGTTTACAGAGAAAGCCAGGAAGAGACTTAACTAGCAGGATGGGCTGCAAAGCCAGCAAAGCAGGCTATTTTATCTTGTCTTTGGTTCCATTCCTTTTCACCTACATATTTCACAATCACATTATCTTAGCCTTTTTTTCTATACCTACTAATTGCTCATTTATCTGTCATGCTAGTTTTTTGTTTGTTTGTTTGTTTTGTTTGTTTCTTTACTTTTATTTTTATTTTATTTTTTCCCTGTTTAAAGTAATGATTTTAAACTAAAAGAGTAGATTTAGATTAAATATAAGGGAGAACTTTTTTTACTTAGAAGATGGTGAGACTCTGAAACAGGTTGCCCCGAGAAGCTGTGGATGTCCCATCCCTGGACATGTTTAAGGCCATGTTAGATGGGGTTTTGAGCAACCTGGTCTAGTGGAAGGTGTCCCTGCCCATGGCAGGGGGGTTGGAACTAAATGGTCTTTAAGGTGACTTCCAACCCAAACCACTCTATGATTCTATGATTCTATAAGAACTGCTACTGCTGTGAATTTCTATTGCCTAACACAAAGGCACTTATTTTTCCCTGGATAATCAACCTTGACAGCACTGTAATTATTTACATGAATCAACAAAAAACTGTAGAGAAACTCAGTTCATTTAAATCAGCTCATTTACTTCTCATTTACTTTAATTTCTTCATACTGTGGTCTTCCTGTTTTGTTACATTTGCTGAGATTTGAGAATGTTCTGTACTTCAGGACCACCGGTGTGCACAAGTGAGATTTAGAGTATCTGCAAATAATATATAGCATAAACTTATTTTAAGTTTTTAAAAGAGATTTACTTCAGACAAATAATAAATAAATAAATAAATGTTCAAGTGGGAGGTAAAAGTCAGCTGGAAGCCCAGATATAGTTATTTACATTTTCATATATATATATATAGATACAAAACTTTTAGGAAATTCTGTATCTGTTGTCCAGAGTACTTTTTGTTAGGTGTTCAACTTGGTTTGCTTTTATGGTCCAATATGTTATCATGACTGATATATACTACATTCACGTATCTTTCATATGATCTCATAATGTTCAGTTATAATGTTCAGTTAACACTACCTAAAATTCAGGTGCCACGTTCCTTTTTCCTTCTAGTGTTTGAGGCATATCTATTTGTAATGGAACACATTATAAAAGAAATCCTCATCATACCGTATCTTATACTATGAATCATATACTAGGAATTTAGATTCTATCAAACCACATATTAAAATAGAAGACTGGCCACCAGTAATCACATAATGAGCATATCTGGCACATTGTTTAGTCTCCAGTCAGTCCATTCCAACTCAACTTAGTAGTCATGAACAGACTTCTGGAAGAAAACAAGAACAGTGTATCTATATATGATATTTCACTCAATTACTCTCCTAGTCACTCTCTGTTCTTTTAGCTCAGGGACTGAGTTGTGATTTTCCTGAACCTTGTGATTTCCCTCCTTTCTAACGCTCTTTTTATCACTTTTCCAGTTATTTCCCAATCTTCCCATGACCTACACACCCTTTGTAGACACACTGTCCTTTGATATGGAGTACCACAGCTCTACACTTTGTCAGTTCTCTTTTTGTTCACCTTAAACCTAATTCCTACAAATTATCTTTGATAGCTTATACATTTTTTAAGTACAAGAGACCATTTTTCCCACTTCATGCTAGTCATGATTTTACAGACTTCAGTCACATGGTACAAGGCTGTCCTTTTTCCAGGCTGACAAGACCTCTCTGCCTAAGCTTTAAAGACCTGTTGCGTACTCCTAACTGTTGTTGCCCTTCTCTGAATCATTTCATTTTTGAATTGATATCAGAATTGCATAAGACATTCGAAGTGTGAATGAAAATGGATTTATACAATGGCAGAAATGTATATTTGCTCTATATCCCTTTCCTAAGAATAGTTAATATTTAATGTTTTTGTTTGTTTGTTTGTATGCATGTATGTATGTATATTTTGGCAGAATAATATAATATACACTGAACATTTCTATGGAAATACATATCATGACTTCTAAAAATTTTTCCATCCATAATGGTCAACACAGAATATGTAATTTATGTCAAACTAGACTTTTTTTCTCCAATATGCATTACTTTACATATATCTATCCTGAATTCAGATGGTTCTTTATTGACCCTTCACTTAGTATCACAGGGATCTTCTGCAAGATTTCAGTTTTCCTTCACTTCTTAATGTGAAAAATGTGTTATTACCATTGCATGTTTCCACTTCACTACCTTCTCCACACTCTATCCCCACCCTTTTTTCAGGTTTTTATTGTTCTAGAACTCTCATGGTCACTCCACTGCAGGAACAACATTGTAAGCCCACATACTCCCACCATTTATTGACCATCTTTCAGCTAACTAGTTATGCAGAGGAAAAGGCTCTCCCAATTTATCTCACCATAGCTTAACTTCCAAAGCCTTTTCCTTAACTTCCAAAGGTAAGGGAATTAGTTAAAAGCCTTTCAGAAATCCAGGAGGACTATAGTAACCTTTATATACATATGGGTGGATTCCTTGTCTCCAAAAGAGAAGTTTCCTTTAGAATTACAGAACAGAATTGTACCCCTAACCATTCTTCTGGAGAGAAAGTAACGAGTGATTTTAATATGTTTACTCCCATGAGGTAGCATTTTATAAAGTTTTTGATACCAGTATCCATTCTCAAGTCATATTATCACCCTTTGGCATTTTGGAAAATTAATCACTCAATTTCATCCACATGTTCAGATTAAAAATATCACTTTAGAAACAAGCAATTTCATCATTGCTCTTCAGAATGTACTGGAGTAAATTAGGCTAGAATTTAGCATTTTGTCCCTAGATGTGCTCCAGCTTTGCTCTGGCAAAGAATGAGGAACATTGCTAGTTCCTTGTTTTTCTTTTTAACAGTAGAATTCAATCTCTATTGTTGTAATTGGTCATCTCTAATTAAAATTAAATCACTCTTTTTTTTCAATAGAAATAATGCCAAGACAGTTTATTATGATAAACTTTCCTATCTTCAATAAACAGTCTTTCATAAATCCATCCTGAATAGTAAGCTAAATTAACTACATCAGAAAGTCACTTTAAGATGGGAACTCGTTAAAGACAGTGACAGTTTAGTGGGGGACAATGCACTACTCATTTCAAAAGCTGTAGAGAAAGCCTCTCTTGATCAAAACTCTGTTTACTTGTGGAAAGGGTAATTTACTTATCTGACTTCCTGACAAAAGGCATCCTTGTTGACTCAGGATGTAGATAGTAGCGTATAGGGAATTTATTGTTTCACTTAATCTAACAGCCCAACATCAAAGTGACTTTACCCTATAAATGAGTAGTCAAAAGTCAAATACACAAACAAGCAAACAGGTGAGGGTTGAAAGAGAAAAGAGGACAAGCTGCTGAAAGTTGCATTCTCCTGGCATTATTTTTTTGCTGAAATATGGTCTATCTCCACTGTACTGAAGCATTTCCCTTTTGTAATATCTTGTTTCAAGTATGTATTAACATTGTTGGAAATTTTAAACAAGGCAGTGTGTCTTACTGTGTTTTGGCCCAAGAAAATCTCTTCCTTGCTGCGGCAGGCAATTTTTTATCCCATCACTTGGTAGCCATCTCTGTAGTTAGCAGCAAATTGCTGCTGACTGCTCCAGCTCTGGAAAGTGAGTGAACTATTTTCTGGTTATTTACGACCAGTCCTCATGGCTGCTTCCTGTCCAAACTGTGGCTGAAGGAGCAGTGGTGAATCATATGGGAACAGCCTTGCTTCAACAGATACCCCATCTTCCCAGACAAATCTTCCATTGATCACAATGTGGGGACATAATAGAAAAGAGCATTATAAGAAAATGCAGCCAGACCCATTTTGCAGGAGGCAGAATAATGAGAGAGGGCTTGGAAATATGCTCCTTTGAGGACCAGTTCAAACACATAGGGAGGTAGATGTTAAAGGTAGACAAAGGCAATAAGGGGTTCTCAGGAAATAAATCTCTCTTTCAGATTTGGAAAAATCCCAAACATGGATTATTTACAGAATCCTGAACAAAAATAATGTGAACAATTATTTTGTGAGACATTCATAGGAGGAGCAAAGCCAGGAACCTATAGTGGAATTTGAGTCATAAGTAGCTTTTACAGAAGTTAAATCATTTAAAGAGTAATTGAAAATGAAGGAAGGAAGGAGGAAAATTCTAAGAGAAAAAAATCAATGTATTTCTTGTAGGACCTCTGTTGAAAATATTCAGTGTTAACCTTAAGTATATAATATAAAAACAGGAGCATTTTACTGATTTTCCTGATGCGTTTTTTTTTTTTTTTCAAAATTACTCATCCTTAGCCTTTATAATTTATTTTTTTTTACAATAATTTCAGATAATTTGAAGACAAAAAAAGCCAGCTCACTGTTCTAATTGGATTCTGAATTTATTAGCAGAAATCACAACTTGTTCTTGTTATGTTACGGGACCCACAGAGTTGCTTGGAGGTATACACACATCACAGATATTACAGTTCCCTCATCATGTAGTAGCTTCTGGCTGTAAACTGGCACAGCTATGGAACATAGTATTTGGTCCTCCTGCAAAGGGAGCAATTTCACACAGACTGGGTATTGTCAAAGCATACTTCATGTTTAGAATGCCAACATAAATCTGAAGGTCACTGAGCAAGTATTTATGTAGTTCAAATAATTAACCATTTGGATCAAAGAGGATAAAAGATTATAACATAAGTATATAAGAACACAAATGCAATCTCTACACTTAAATCAATATGTGGTGGCTTTAAAAATGTTATTAGAAAATATTTGAATGTTATTTGATTACATCGATTACAGATAAACCTGATAAATAAATAAATAAAAGCAAGCTAAGGCCGTAACCATATAACACTCATTACATTTGATGCGGGGAGAAATGTAAAACAATCTCATCTTTTTAATCTTGGAGTTGTTTGTGCAAAATTGGTCAGTATTTTATTTTTTCTAGCTCAGCATGTGAAGTAGGTAGCTTTTCCTGTTTAAGTTTCCCTAGAAATAACACCAGTATCAGCATCACTAGATTTTTCAAGGATCTTTTTTCACTTCAGTCTTCACACTGAAAAGTTGCTTGAGAGAGTGATCCAGAAAACATAAATAACAAGAGATTTTGTACAAATACATAATTTATACCTCTAGCATACTGTAAACATTAACCTACAGTAGGCATATTTTAATATCATTTTAATATCTTTTATACATTTTTTCAATATTAGACTTTTCATAATCCTTTTATTCTGACATAGAGCAAGAAGGGATTTTTTTTTTTTTGATATTACAATTTTTTTTAAAAAAAGAGATTGCATTTAAACAATAAATTAATATTGATTATGAATATTGGTTAGGAAAAATAATATACAAGTGCCCAAGAAATGTCCAGGATTGGAAGATGTATGGCAGAAAAGACAAAGGTTGAGTATTGAGGGCAGTAAAAGAACATGTAAGACTTAAGGAGCATGTAAATAAAGGAGCATGTAATAGCATGTTCCTTAGGGACATGGCTTAGTGGGTGATATTGGTGGTAGGAGGATGGTTGGACCAAATGACCTTGGAGGTCTTTTCCAACCTTCATGATTCTGTGATTCTATTATTCTATGACTCTAACCATTGTTGTATCCCTGCTTTGGTATTTCTTTTTTATATTGTTTTTCAAAATGAAAAAAAAAAATTTACTGATATTACAATAACAAGTTTAGTTGCAGTTTACTAGTTCAGCAGCAAATACTGATATCTTTTACCTCAATAATCAACACAGGCTCATTCAAGTTAACTTACAGTGGTTTTGAAGGTTTGACTTATTTCAAGAAATAAATAATGATATGTTTTAGTCCATGAAGCATGATTAGAAAATTTCACAATATCCAAATACCTGCTAATGTCTGTCTCATTCCATGTCTTTTTCATTTACTGCGGTTTCTAAGGACAATTTATGTATGTATTGAACATTGTCAACGTATTTTTCCTGTTGTTCTGATTTTGTAAGTGATTGTGTTTGTAAGAGAAAGAAGGATGGACAGACAAACAGATGCAATGCAAGACACAGTCCTGGTATTATTCACATTTCTGTTATTCTGAAGGGATGAAGTAAATAACTGAAAATCCTCTGTACTCCAGAACTGCATACTTCAGAGGTTATTACTTTGCAGTTGAGTTCCTGTCATAATGTGGAAATTCCTTTCACTACTTTCAAGTTATTTAAATCTTTACACTTTACACTCTTTATTATAAAAAAATAAAAAATAAAACTTCTGTAAATAGGCCAAATGAGATCTTTGAAGGTAAGCCATCTATCTGTAGCCCTCTTACTGGTGATGCAATGGTATGTTCATTTGTTTTGCATGGATGAAATAAAACAGGCAGTTTCTTAATAAAGTAACTGGTTACATAGAAGGTCAAATTCCAATCTTAAAAGCACACATCATATCCATTGGCTTAATTTATTGGAAATATATACATATATATATATGTATTACCCAATCCTTACACTTAATTATCTTAAGGGTTTCAGTTTGTTTGCAAATACCCCATGATATTGTGCTATTTCTAGATCACTGTTACATTGTGATGGTGTACTAGTGACTTTAGCAGTGGTAAGGTAGAATAACATACTGAATGAATGGATTTCTTATCAGAGAGGCTGGTACAAATGAGGTTGGTATTAAATTTAGTTTTAGACTATGAGTTTCATGAAGTAGACTTCATAAAGTTGAGTTAATTGGACCCAGGTTGCTCAATACCACCTGGGTCACTACCTGGTTGTATCAAGCAATGGAGAAGGGAAGAAAATACTGTTCAGTCTCCACATTTCTGGATCTGAGCAGGACAAGAAAGAATCAATTGTACAATGTAAATTGAACTTCTGTCTTCAGAACTGAAGTAGGGATTGCTGGAGGAAGAAAGGATCTACTTTTTTTTTTTATTTATTTTTTTAATAGGAGTCAAGCAATCATACTATTATCTCTCTTGAAATAATGCTTATGTACTGACTGTGGATTAGATTCATTTCAGGATAAGAAAGGTATCCTGGAAAAGTAAACAAACAAACAAACAAACAAAAGAAAAACCACCGTGTTTGAGATAGAATCTATGCCACTAATGAAATGTATTAATATTGGTTTTTTTTCAGAGTCCCTTTCCAGAATTTAATAGTATTGTTATTATAAATTCTGTCCATTTGTTTAGTCCAGCAATTATGAGATTTAGAAAATGCCAAGTATTCCTCCCCAATGAGTGTGGCAGAATACATTAAATTTTGCATTGTAACTAGGAGTTCTGAACTTTTTGCTGCAATTGTTTTGCTAATAGCATTTGCAAAAGAAGGTTTGGAACGGTGATTATTACGTATCCTGAATTATCATTAAAGCTGCGAAGGAAAAGAAAAAACCTCAAGACAAGAATGTAAAATGTCATTTAAGGAAATAGGGCAACAACACTTTTACTATGTGGCTCAAGTGTAGACTAGGGAAAGCATAAAAGAGAATACAGTCCACAACAAATGTAGGTAAAAAGATAGTGTCAAAACATGCACTATGTTAATACAGTATGGTTTGTTTTTTCTTATGACACCACCACCTATGACAATACTGTACTATTATCTGTTATGTGTTTTGTAAGGAAATAGCCCTGGTGCCAGAGCAAATTTTGGAAGGTGTTAAAGAGCCCTTTCAGTGCTGGATATGGTCTCTTATGTAACATGGTACAAACACACAGTTCAGAGTTATTGTGAATTCTTGAGCTGCATTCAAAGTGTGTATCTGGCCAGGCTGCTTATGTCTGCCTGGGTTTATCTGACATGTAACTCGTTTTATGAACAATACCATCTAAGTAGAAAAGTGGAGGGGAAAAAGTCAAGTTTTGTTGATAAACACAGCAAGTGTTTATTTAATATAATTCTTGTAGTGCATCCAGATAACTTAACTTTTCTGAAGTGGAATGCATAAGACATCTTCAGCTACAGAACCATCTTTAAGTGTAATAAATCTCTCTCTCATTTTTTCAGAGGCCTTTGGAGGAATGCAAATTTTCAAATTGAAATATTTTTTCTCATCCCTTTAAAATCTCTAACTCACATCTTTTTTTATTATTGTTGAATTCAGTATATCTTTTTTCCTGGTGCACTCATTCGGTATGGTCTTATCATTTCACTTTGGCTTTTCTACAGTCCCAGAGGCTAGTTCAGTGATTTTATTTCTATTTTATTTCTTGTTCAAGAAGACTTCATCTTCTTGAACTGGGGTCATTTCTTCACTGCTTCAGAATCAACTATAAATATGGCTATTGTGTCACAGCCTTATACAGACAGAGAGCTATAGTGAAAGTCACTATGAAGATGTTTGTGTGAATGTATTTTCAAGTATGAAAACAAAGGGTTGAGTTTGTTTCTTTTTGCCTTACAGCTTAAACAAAGGCTTTTTAGTCTTACTTGTGGAGTTTTTATACTTCCTTGTGCACACTGTAATTACATCATTCAGTATGTGGTAGAAAAAATAGAAGACAGCTGGATGTGTTTATTAAGATATGCAAATTTAAGATTAACCTTCCAACCGATATAGAAAGGAAATAACACTTTTTGGCTTCTTGCAGATAGATGTTTGGGTTTTGTTTTGTTTTCTAAATTGGCTGAATTTGTCCAACTGTGTGGAAAATAAGTGCATAAAGAGACTGGATGTCTTTCTCAAAAGTAAAACACTTCCTGTGGCTCTGATAAATATAATTTTTGCCTAAATAGTAGAGAATATATGGAAACTCAGGTAAGATTGTCTGTATATCATTTATGAAGAGATATCCATTATTGCATCCCACAGAGAATTCTAATCTGTCCAGTTCTTAAAAGAATTTAAAATTTCTCAATGCAACTGACCTTTGCAAAGACTGATCAACACTGACTATGCAGCTGATAAACCAAGATTCGGGCAGCATATGAAAGATTCATAGAAATCTTTTATTGGTGATAAAATCAGTGAAATTAAGCAGAAAATTCTTTCTCTTTAAACAGTAATCAGAGCTGTGAAATATGTATATATATGTACATATATATGTATTTAGCTCAGCTTTAACAGAACAGATTATCTTGCTTTTCTGTTTCTCCAGCAGACTTTTTTAGAAGCTCTAAATGTTCATGTCATGTTTAGTTCTTTCAAGCTAAATTTCTGGAACTGCAAATTTCACACTTATACTTTTCATTTAATTGCAGCAGTGTTGTTTATACCCAGTCCTTGCAAATGACATGTTAGTTTTTTATTTTTTGTTGGAAAGTAATAGGAAGAGTTTGGGGGTTGATGGCATGTGGTACTACATAGAATATGTCCTGTGAACCCCATGAATCTCAGTTGCATAAGACTTCCTCTACAGTTGTTTATCCCTCCAGTCCGTGATTCTATGAAGTTGGTTCTTTCTTCGCAGCACCCTCAGACCATGTTTGTATAAACCAAAAATGTGGAAGATAAAAAAATCCCATGACAGAAAGCAGCACTGAATGGTTTCACAGCTAGAAATCTATATTCACAACCAGCTGCATTAAATGGGACGAGTAGAATCATACAACAAATTATTTTCATAAATTTACAAAAAAAAAAAAAAGTTTGTGTTTGTTTTTGTTTTTGTTTTTGTTTTTCTTTCTGATTAATCTGACATTTCCCTAAACACTTTTTTGACTCGTTTGTATTTGCCAGTTTTCACACAGTACCAGTTTCATTTACATTGAGTAGTACATCACCTCAGTGATAACACCACTGTCTTCTCTCAAAAAATTTTTGAATCACTTTATTTTTTCAAGAATCAGACTTGGTGCTGTCCACCAATTTATGAAAGCAGTTTTTAAATGCATTACTAATGCCTGCGACTGATTCATTACAGAAGAGCATAGTCATAACACTGTAGATTTTTTGGGGGAAAAAAAAAAAAAAAGTTTTTTTTAAAGAATCTAATTGAAAATGTTGTGATGTTTTGATGAAATAAAATAATAATCAATGGCAAAAATCTTCTTTATGGATTTATTTATTTATTTATTTCTATTACCAGTAGTCACCTAAGTTACAAACATTGTTTCTGCTTCATGAATGAATAATTAAAAAGACAGAGGGTTAAAATTAAATTTTCTTATTCTTATTTTATATATTTTCTGCTTCTCCTCCAAATTATCATAGAATCATTGAATGGTTTGAGTTGGAAGGGAGCTTAAAGATTGTCTTATTTTAACCCTCCTTGCCATGAGTGGGGACACCTTCCACTTGCTCAAAACTCCATTCGAGCATGCCTTGAAAACTTCCAGGGATGGGGCATTCACAGCTTCCCTGGGTGGCCTGTTCTGGTGCCTCACCACCATCTGAGTAAAGAATTTCTTCCTTATATCTAATCTAAATGTCTTCTAGTTTAAGACCATCACTCCTTGTCCAATCACTACAGTCCCTGATAAAGTGTCTCTCCCCATGTTTCCTGTAGGCCCCCTTTAAGTACTGGAAGGCCGCTATAAGGTCTTCCTGGAGCTTTCTCTTCTTTAGACTGAAAAGCCCCAACTCTCTCAGCCTGTCTTCACAGAAGAGGTGCTCCAGCCCTCTGATCATCTTCAAGGCCCTCTTCTGGACTCTAACAGGTCCATGTCTTTCTTATTCTGGGGAGCCCCTGAGCAGAACATAATAATCCAGGTGAGGTCTCATAAAAGCAGAGTAGAAAGAAAGAATCTTGACTAGAAGAATCTTCTTTTGATGCAGCCCAGAATATGGCTGGCTTTCTGAGCTGCAAACAGACATTGCTTGCATTGATTGACATTCGTTTTTTCCTTTACAATTTCCCTAAGTCCTTCACCATAGGGATTCTGTCATTGCCCAGTCTGTATTCATGTTTGGGATTGCCCAGACGCAGGTGCAGGATCTTTAATTTGGCCTTGTTGAACTTCATGAGGCCCAACTCTCAAGCCTGTCAAGGTCTCTCTGGACGGCATCCCTTCCATCCAGTCTGTTGACTGCACCACACAGATTAGTGTCACTTGCAAACTTGCTGAGGGTGCACTCAATTTCACTGTCCATGTCACTGACAAAGATGTCAAATAGTGTCAGTCCCAATACCAAGCCGTGAGGAACACCTCTTGTCACTGGTCTCCACCTGGACATCAAGCTGTTAAACACAACTCTTTAAGTGCTACCATCCAGCCAACTTGATATTGACCAAGTAGTCCATCTGCCAAATCCATGTCTCTCCAATTTAGAGACAAGGATGTTGTGGAGGATGGTATCAAATGCTTTGCACAAGTCCAGGCAGATGATGTCAGTTGCTGAACATCTGCTCTGGTTAAAATCCTTCCTGAGCATCTCTTAAAATGCTTGGCAATGACTATTCTTGAAACAGAAATGTTACCAGGATTATTCACTACCCATTATTCATAATTTTCTCTGTGTTATTCATATGGCCCCATTTTAAATACCTCAGAATTGGAATAGGAATAATAATAGTAATAATAAAAATAATAATAATAATACCAAAAAAAAAAAAAACACAAAAATGAATTTTGTATAGAGTCTAGTCTTTTTACAAGAATGGTACTTAACACTGAATTCAGTGTTATCACAGTAATATGGTGAAGATCTGTTAGTGTTAAAAGCTAGCCTGAAAGGGAAAAAACTCTCTAAATAATAAAAACAACGACAACAACAAAAAACAACTCTGTAATACCATGAATGCCATAGAATTGCTTGGGTTGGAAAGGACCTTAAAGATCTAGTTCCACACCCCTTGCCTTGTGAAGGGATGCCACCCACAAGATCTGGTTTCCTAGGGCCTCATCCAGCCTGGCCTTGTACACCTCCAGGGATGGGGCATCCACAACCTCTCTGGGCAACTGTTCCAGTTCCTCACCACCCTCTGAGTAAAGAATTTCCTCTTAACCTCTAATTTAAACCTCCCCTCTTCCAGTTTAAAACCATTCCCTCTTGTCCTGTCACTGTGTGCCCCAGCAAAAAGTTATTTTCCATCTTTTTTATAAGCTCTCTTTAAGTATTGAAAAGCTGCAGTGAGGTCACACCAGAGCTTTCTCTTCTTTAGGCTGAAGAGCCCCATTTCTCTCAGGCTTTCTTCATAGGAGAGGTGCTCCAGCCCTCTGATCATCTTCCTGGCCCTCCTCTGCACCTGCTCTAACAGGTAGATCCACATTTTTCTTGTGCTAGGGACCCCAGACCTGGATGCAGTATTCCAAGTGTGGCCTCGCAAGGGAAGAGTAGAGGGGGATTATCACTTCCCTTGACCTGCTGGCCACACTTCTGTTGTGCAGCCCAGGATGCAGTTGTCCTTTTGGGTTGCAAGTGTGCACTGCTAGCTCATGTCAAGCTTTTCATTCTCCAGAACCCTCAAGTCCTTCCCTGCTAGGTTGCTTTCAATGAGTTCTCCACCCAGTCTATGCTCTTGTCTGGGACTGATCTGACAATGTTAAAACAAGACTAAGAAAATATGTTCCAACAAGCAATTTGGATTCATATGATTGCAGGCTATTTCTTCTGCCCTTTTGTTGTTCTTAGTCTACAGACCAGTGTTCTATTTGTATCTCACCTTTAACAAGGGAGTATGAAAAAACATACTGTATGTTTATTATAGGCAGAATCCCATAGTCAGCATTCAGGCATAGTTTTCACTGTCAGATGCTCACTTGATGCTTGCCACCACAATTTCCTCTACCAGATTTCCAAAGAGCCTGAAAAAGGTTGTGGAGGAAATACTCTGACAGCTCTTATTACACACCATAGCTTGCCAGCAGACCTCTGACAATCTTTAATAATAACTCCTAAGTCCTACTAATCTGAAAAAGGAGAATTAAACTTGTTTAAAACCACCTCCTGCTTCTACCAGACACAGTGAAGAAGCTTTTTATAGTGAAACAATATCTGACAGGAAGACTGAGAAGCCTTCAACACCAGAAAAAAACTATTATTGTATGCATAATTCATAAATTGCTTTGACACCTGCTGCACATTACGCTGGTAAGAAATACCATCAATCATCTAAACATGATGTTGGGAACCACGCCTGAAAGATAAGGAAAGATAAGGAAAAAACAAACAAACAAACAAACAAACAAACAAAAGAATCTATTGTACCTGGTATTATCTACTTTCTTGTGTGTGTGTATTCACACCACTGATGTACAGACCACAGTTCTGATACTTTCTCGGGTTAACTTCTTCAATTTCACTTAGTTCTGCAATAGTACTTGGTTTATTTGCCTTTATTCACATTTTTCTGAGCTTTACACATTCCAAATTACATATATGCAAAAAAAAAAATTTTGGAGTGTTTTGTAAATAACCTAAGGGCCATGATGTTATGACTGTGTTGGTGTTGCTTCCTAGCAATATAAGTTTGATCCTTACCTTTGGAGAAAGTGAGGAAAGTGCATATATGTATTTCTATGATCATTTCTGTGGAAAAGCAAGTTTATTGTAAGAAAATTATTGGGTAGACAATAATTTATGAAGTGGCTAAAAAAAAATAAAAATCTAAGAAACATTTACTGTGCAGTGTAAGCAAAATGCTGGGAAGAAACATGAAGGTTTGAATCTATGATTATGGGACAAATGGAAGAGATAATAGAATAGCAGGGAAGCTCATGGGAGGGAGCTCATGGGAGCCATATTTATCAGAAATGGAAAAATAATTTGACAAATATATAAGAATGAGGGGGTGAGGCACTTGAACATAAGGAGATGGGACAACAATCTCAAATTTCCTTCCTCTCTTCCATGTGTACTGGGATCATTTTCCTAACTATTTATATACTGCTGTATCTGCAACTCTTGAGGGTTCAGTTCTGGGAAAACTTGCCCCTTGGAAAAGACCTACATCTCCTGATTAGACACATTACACATCCTCTGTGTTACAGAGGAATGTGAAAAGCCCTTTCCTTTCATCCTCTCTAAGTTCATAAGACGCCTTCTTTTCTAGAATAAATTTTTACCGAAGATCACGGTAACACAGTAAATACAACTGATTAATCTTAAGCAACATTACAGTGGAGCTCCAAGATCATTACTGACAAGTCTAGGTTCATCTCTACTTAGAGATGAATCTTTTATGTGATGTAAAACCTACGTGTATACCCAAATTGTCTTGAACTTTAACTCTGCGTTGTGGTTTTTAAAGAAAATCTAGTGATTCAACCTGGGGATCATTTGAATGAGACATTCCAGAGATAAAATCCCCAAGTATCCTACTTCATCATTTTTTTCAAATTTTTCTATACTTATTGCACTCCCATAGTGCAAAAGACATGAGTTGGTCATAGCTTCAGTTGTACTTGACATCTATTCTGGCAAGCCAATAGAATTGCTGCTTCTATGGAAAAGTGAGTGTTACTGGAGTAACGCTGAAATTCAGTCTTCAACTGTGGCTCATTATTATTATTATTATTATTATTATTATCTATGCTTTTTTTAGACTAAGTTCTTCAAAGTCTATGATAACTCCTACTGCCTGCTCACAAACAGAACACAATGTTCAGAAAATCAACCAAACATTGATTTTTAATCAGTCATTTTGAAACTGAGAAGGACAAGCTAACATTGCATACTTATATAGATAAAAAAACAGGAGCTACAAAGTTAAAATGATTGTAACCTCAAATATTTCTGGTTTGAATCATTTTCAGGGAGTGTACACTCACTCCTGGTATGAGACACTATAGATGTTCTATAGATTATAATATCATTGTGGTCAATTCATGTTTGGATTTTGGTGATGTGTAAGAAACAAAAATGACCAATTTATCTTCTACATTGTCTTCTACCCTACTCTTCATCTATGAAGAGAGTGACCATGAAGGAGCAGCAGAGACGAAGTGTTACAGATTAACCACAACACCCATTCCCCCGTACCTCTCTGCCGCTTGGGGGAAGGAGTTGGAACGTGGAGGGGAAGGATGTCTTTAGTTCATTTTTTGTTTGTTTCTCTCTGTTACTAACAGATATTAAATTTTATTAATCTCCCTATGCTGAGTCTGTTTTGCCCGTGGTGATAATTGTTGAGTGATCTCCCTGTACTTATCTCAACCCTCGAGCCATTTCCATTGTATTTTTTCCCCCTTTCCCTTTAAAGAGGGAGAGTGAGAGAGCAGTTCTGGTGGAGTTTGGCTTCCCAGCTGAGTAAAACCACCACACCATCCCTGAAAGTCTTCAAAAAACATGGAGATGTATAACTTAGTGACATGGCTTAATAGTAGACTTGGCAGTGCGTGGTTTAAGGTTGGACTAGATGATCTAGAGGTCTTTTTCAACCTAAATAATTCCACGATTCTATGATTAATCTTTTCCAATTCATATCAACACAGTGATATGCTCAGAATATTTTGTAATATGAAAATAAATGGTTGATGTTATATTATTATTTGAAATTGCAAAAGACAAAAGATTTCTACAATCTAATTTGTAACACAATGCATTAGGAGTTTTTTTTTCCCCATGTTTATATACATTCAGTGCTTATATATGTTCTGTACCAATGTAAAATAATATTTTTTTCTTTAATTAGAGTGTTTCATCTCAGAATATGTATCACTGCAAGCTAAAAACAAATTGGAAATCTATATGATGATAAGGTATTTAATAATAATTGAAAAGCAGGGTTGCAATAAACTTGGACAGATAATGTAATCCGTTTCCAACTGAAACATTAGACATACCTCTATTTCATTAACATAAACAGTTATTAAAAATCCTCTAGTGATGGATGTTGCAAAACTCACACACATAATCTATCCCAATGTTCAACTAATCTCACTATTAAAATACTTTTTCCTAATGAATCTCCTACCTCCCCCTTGCTTCACTTAAAGCCTATTACTCTTCATTATATTCACATCGAATAAAAATGTATTAATCCCTTTTTTCCTGACTTTTTTTTTTTTTTTGAAAGATGGTTTCCATGTGGTGTCTCGGTTTTCCTTTTATTTTATTTTTTTTTTCCTAGACTGAAAAAACTCAAATCCTCTTTCACTGATCATTTTTTGCAGAGTTCTGATCATTTTCAAGGCAACGATAATGATGGGGATATGTGTCACTTTGATGCACACTGACAATGCAGCAATAATCAGCTTCAAAAAGATCATCCCTCCTCACTGTTCACTGGCCAGAACCCACAGCTAGATAAAAGCTCTCAAGTATTACAGTAAAACAAAGAAAGGTACTGTCCCATAGCTGTATTATCAGGATAATACACTTACCCATGTCATAAAGTTACCTAAAAAGACAGTGGTTTTAGAGATAATGTGATCATTATGAACATAAATCTTATCATTTCCCAAAATCAAAACAGATCCCAAAATTCATTCAATTACATTTTTCATCAAATCATTTCAAAAGATACTCCTCAATGATTTTTTTTTTTTTTAAATTTCTTACTATTAAAAAAGTAAAATAGCTGGGACAGATTATACTTAAAGGGGGAAAGAAAGGTGAAAATGGCATTAAAATAAGACCTTTATTCAAGGTGTAATATGTTGTAATGAAAGCTTGTGTTTAGAAAACCAAGTTTATTTTGACAGTTCAAGATTAACTTTATTGTCCCTAAGTGGGGCCCCATAAAGCACAAATCTTTGAATGAAGACACAATCACGATAGGCAATAACTTTTTCAGTGGTCCATCATTTACAGTTAAGAACAAAAATAGACTTCCTGTTTAACAGATGCTGATTTCAAAAACTCTTATTACAATTTTATTGGTTTCCATTAAAATAGGAAAAGAAAATAAAAAACTTTCAAACATCAAAACCATTTAGGTAAAGCATACAAAAAGTTTTAAGGAACTCATACAAGGAACTGTGTTTTGAGATTTTTCAAACAGAAGGTTCAATCTATCTAACCACTTATCTACCTATCTACACTGGAAAATGTGCCTGTGGGAAATATATATACATATATACATACATATACATAAATATAC
>CM021697.1:24805120-24847262 GCA_011074415.1 Stictonetta naevosa
ATATAAATATATGTATATATATTTCCCACAGGCACATTTTTTATATATATTTATATATATTTTTTATATATATATATGTATGTATTCTTGCACTAGTTAGAAGACTGCTTGTCTGAAAAAAATATATTAAAAAAAAAAAATAAGAATTTATGTGACACAAATGAGTTACAGGTTACATGGGAAATGCATTTACTGGTAGCCATGATGATCTGAGAGAAGTTTACTTATACTTTTAAATATCATTGCTTTGTCTCAAAATTAATCCAATGGAGCAGAAACTTGTTACAAGGAGACACAAGCTATTATGGGATAGGCAGAGCTGAATCTCCGGGTAGCAGCAGTGATGACTTATGTCTGTAACAACCAGCTGAAAATCTCTACACTTATGGTTTTTCAGGACTTCTGCCCATCCTAATCAAAATTAATGCAAATAATTTGTCCACTAGTATGGCCATCTGTTAGTCTGGCATACTGGTGACACAAAAGGTATTATGCCAATGTCAGTGTTTCAGACGAAGAGGGATTTAGAAGGCAGCAAATAGAGAAATCTCAGTACATTAAAAACAGCAAAGAGAAATCTGTCCTTGGGAAATCCTACTGCAAGGGCTTGCAGTCTACCTGATATCTTAGCAGTCTGTGTTGCAATGTATGTTTCACTTTCCCTGACTGTAGAAAGAGACAATACTAAAAGAGTTTCGTAAAGTGTCAGCATTTTTCTGGGCTACCAGATAGACAGTAGCTCAAGAAACTGATTCCCCCACATCTCAATGTCCATGATACCACATCTAGAGTATGTCTAGAGCCCATGAGGAGCTGGGCTTCCCATTCCATTAACTGGTGAAGTTTCACGGAAGGCCACCAAGCTGATTAGAGAAAGAAGCACTAACCCAGTGAAGAGAGGCTGAGAGAACTGGGCTTCTTCAGCCTGGAGAAAACATGGCTTAAGAGAGACCTGACAGTAACCTCCCAATACTTCTGGAGAAGTCAAAATGACAAGGCCAAGCACCTCCAGGAGCACATGGTGGAAATATGAAAGGCAAGGAGCATAAATAGGAAAATGGGAGGTTCTGACTACACGCTGATAGGCACATTTTCCCATCAGGATGTTCAATTAGTGAAACAGGTTGACCAAAAAAGTTGTGTGGCCTCAATCCTTGGAGGCTACCAGGATCAGACTACATAAAGCCCTGAGCAGCCTGGCCTGACCTCAGAGGTGAGAGTGCTTAGTGAAAAATGCTGCCCTGGAGACTTTCTAAGGTTCTTTCCAGCTTGGATTATCCTGCAATCCTACATATAATCAGTGAAGAAGATGGTGCTCGTACAGGAGATTCCTGAAACTATCACATTTTATGCTTTTGTCTGTCTTGCAGCACAAACTAAAAGATTCATGAAAACAGAAGTAGAATGTCTTTTCACAGAACTTTCTGCTAACAGGATGAATAAGAAATTCAGGGTCCAAACTCATTAGTATTAATGTAAATGGAGAGGACCTAGCTGCCTGAGACCTGTGTTCTCTGAAAGAGTGGACAACTGTTGACAAATCAGATTTCTGTCTGATTCTTCTACATACACAGTGATTGGTACTAAGACTAAAAAAAACTCTGATACCAGAGTGTGTAAAAATATCCATGAAGAGGACACAGCTGTAAGTGAAGCATACACAGAATTGGTTTGTTTTAGTGTGGTAAAGACAAATTTCTATTAGACTCTCATTTCAATAAGTAAAAATTTAGGAACAAGTCTTACCTCATTTAAGGGATTCATTATAACTCTAGAGATGTATTACTTTAAACATAGACAAATATCATACACATAATAAAAGGAAGGTAATTATCTAAACTGCATCCTGTTTTTAAAAATCTAATTTCCCTGCTGTTTGCATATCTTTCTTTAAACTGGATATGAGAAATTAGAGAGATGAACCCCAATAGCATAGAAGATATTCATTTTATTATGTTTTAAAATATAATTTTAAATATATTTTAAAATATTATAATTATATATGTAATATAATATATTCAAAATATTATTGGAAAGGAAAATTGAGGTCATTGGGAAACAGAGCTAACACAGTAATAAAATAAATATATAAAGAAAATATATCAACAAAGAAAACAGTAGTTCCTAAATAATTTGAAATCCTCAGACTACTTTATAAATGCTTTTCTAGCAACCTAGAAGATAAAGATGTCTATGAAGATGTTTTATGATACAGAACACAAAGTGCTTTAAAACATTCAAAGACATCTGGTAGGGCATAGCACACAGGTGAGTCAATTCTACAAAATCTTGTGAAAACATACAGATACCCCATAGATATCATACTGTGTGGTCCTCACAGGTTAACCATATTGTCCCGCTTATGTTTTATTTTAGTGACTTAGATAAATTTGCCTTCAATGTCATCCACATGATTTTTTTAATACACTGTTCTTTTTTCTTAAAGAAAGACAATAATGCAGAGCAAAGTATTATTCCAATTCCATTAATATAGCAGAGGTATCAGAAGTTAATTTGAAACATATATTGAGTTTCTCCAAGCCGATCTTTAAATTGAAAGACAGTGATACCAAGAAACGATATATATATATATATATTTTTTTACAGACTTCTAACTTTGGCTAACAAAAAACAATTTGGCAGAACAGAGAAAGTTTTAAACTATAATGTTATTGACTTTGGTAAGGCTGAACCATATTGCACACTCAAGGATCTGATGAAATCTCCAAAATCTATCTGCCCCTCTTTTTTTTCCAGAAATATCTTCCTTACTAGTAATTGGATCACCACAAAATAAATGAATTCATGATCTAAATGAGTTATGGATCCAAATGGCATATTTCAGAGTTGAGTATGACAAAGTTATGCTACACTGACACCTCTCTTTTGTTAGACGTGAGTGTCACCATTCATGGAATCTAGTAGAGTAGGACATCAATTTTGTTAAAATGAATGCTGGTGCCTCTTTCATTTTTGAAAAAAAATCTCCTCAACAGTGTGATGTCATAATAATTACCAGGACCAAAAATCTCCAACTCTTTGTGAAGCTACTATTTATACATATCTTTTTCATTAGAAGAACAAACAAACTCACAAACAAACAAAACATTTTTTATTTTTATATGTTATACCTGAAGTTGCCAAACATGAAGAAATAAATCTTGTCCTGTGAAAACAGTCAGTAATCCTTTATACATAAAGTCATTTAACAAGTTTAAGAAGAGCAAGTGCCTGATTCTGCACCTGAGAGAGGGCAACCCTGAGTATTTGTACAGAGTGGGGGATGAGAGGCTGCAGAGCAGCCCTGCAGAAAGGGATGTGGGGTTCTGGTTAACGGCAAGCTGAATGAGTCAACAGTGTGCACTGACAGCTAAAAGAGCAAATCATATACTGGGGTGCATCAAACACAGCATTGCCGGTCAGTCAAGGGAAGGGTTTGTCCCACTGTACTCTGCTGATGTGGCCTTGCCTTGAGTACAGTGTACAGTTTTGGATGCCAAAATATAAGGACATAAAACTATTAGAGACTGCCCAATGGAAAGCAACATAAGATTGTGAAAGGTCTAGATGGGAAGATGCACGAGTGTGGTGGTTTTACTCAGCTGGGCAGCCAAACTCCACCACAACTGCTCTCTCAAAGAAAACGGGAGAAAATACCAAGGAAAGGTTTCAAGAGTTGAGATAAGGACAGAGAGATCACTCAGCAATTATCGTCATGGGCAAAACAGCCTCATTGTAGGAAGATTAAAAACATTTATTACTTATTAGTAACAAGGTAGACCAGTGAGAAACAAACAAACAAAAAACTCAAGACACCTTCCATCTTCCATCTACTCTCTTCCACCTCCTTGGGGAGCCAAGTGGCAGAGGGGAACAGGGGAATGGGGCTTGTGGTCATTATCTAACACCTTGTTTCTGCCACTCCTTTATGGTGACTCTCTTCCCCTGCACCAGCATGGGTTTCCTCCCATGGGATGCTGTCCTTCCTGAACTGATCCTACATGGACTTCCCACAGGCTTCAGCTCTTCTAGAACTCCAATGTGGATCCTCCATGGGCAGCAGCTCCCCCAAGATCTGCTGCTCCTGTGTGGGTTCATCTCCAGAGGCTGCAGCTCTGGCCTGGGGCCTGCTCCTGCAGGGGCACTCCATGGGTCACAGCTTCCTTCAGTTCAGATCTACCTGCTCCACCAGGGGCTCCTCTGCGTGCTGCAGCATGGAGATCTGCTCCACCATGAGACCCATGGGCTGCAAGGGGACAGCATGTTCCACCAGGGGCCTCTCCACAGGCTGCAGAGGAACTTCTGCTGCATGTCTGGAGCACCTCCTGCCCTCCTTCTGCACTGACGTTGGAGTTTGCAAGGCTGTTTCTCACTCCTTGCTCTCCCAGCTGCTGTTGTGAAGCAGTTTTTTTTTTTTTTTTTTTTTTCCTTTCTTAACTTTGTTCTCACTGAGGCGCAAACAACATCACTTATTAGCTCAGCTCTGGCCAGTGGCAGGTCCCTTTGGAGCCATCTGAAAGTGGCCATTATTTAACATAAAACAGCTTCTGGGTTCTCCTCACAGTTCTTCGGTGGTTTCCTCACAGAGGAAAGGTCTCAAGAGCTGCAGCCCCCTCCTATGAAAACCTTGCCACATAAACCCAATACAATGTGGAGTGGCTGAATTCACTTGGATTGTTTGGCCTGCAGAAGAGGATACTGAAGATAGACTTCATCATAGCCTAAAGCTTCTTCATGAGGGGGAATGGAAGGGGAGATGTTGATCTCTACTCTCTGGTGACCAATTATAGGACCTGAGGCAATGGCATGAATCTGCATCAGGGGAGCTTCAGGCTGGATGTTAGGAAAAGGTTCCTCAATGTGTTGTGCAATGGAACAGGCTCCCCAGGGAACCAGTCATGGCATTGCCTGCTGGAGTTATAGAAGCTCTTGGACAATGCTCTCAGACACATGGCTTGATTTTGGATGATCCCAAATCCTGGGCCTTGAAAAGCAAGTCATATAGCAACATGGCACCCCATAAAGAATTGAGTCAGAAAATGGGACTCATTTCTAAAACATGGTGGGATATATTTGTCATATATTGTTTCATATATGACAACACAACTTTTCCTAAAGATTTAATCACTGGAAATCATCTTTTAAAAATAGATGTTGGTTATTAAATAAATAAATAAATAAATAAATAAATAGAACCACCTCTCTGAGATGTGACCAAATCTATTACTTCCCTTCTCTAAAAAGGGTGAAACTATAGCTTGGAATTTGATGTTCAGATTTCGATTTTACACATTTAGTTGTATTCAGAGATGAAACGGTGTGGCATTTTATTGCCTGACATATATACATGTCTGTTATAAACAAACGGTGTTCTGATTAATGCGTAAGATCAACTGAATTAAAAAAAAAAAAAAAAAAAAAAAAGTTTTCTGAGTGTGAATTGTCCTGGATTTGGATTACAATTTATATAACTGAGAGACACTGTAAATGTCTTATTTCAAACTATTCACTTTCTTATTCACTGAAGATCTTAATGTGCAATGAAAGACTAGGCAGCATGATTAAAAGTAACACCACATCTTTGGGATCAGTCACCAAGTAAAACATTAAAGGGACAGAGAGAAAACAAGATCTGCAGAGGGAAAAGGAGCATCACAACTCTGTGTGCTACATACACCCAGATACTGGGAAAATCAATACTGTAATAATTAATCCTGTAGAGATACAATAATCACTACAGCTCCTCTTTCCATATTCTTTCTGTCTAATACTTGGGAATGGAGCTAGAGGCTTAATTAAACTGCAGTATACTACTAACAAACTCTTGTGGCACTGATAAGGACCTTGACATAGAAATTTAGAGTCCAAATGAAACAGCATTCAGAGGAAAACATGAGATATAAGAATATACATTTGCAAACTTTTGGCATTCAGTGTATTTATTTGCGATAAATAATGTTTTTTAAAGTTATACACCAGATATATTTTTACCTGTTGGAAAGAATACCTAATCTGTTAGAATTTGAAAAAAATAATAATAATAAAAACGTAATTGTCAGAGGAGGAAAAAATCATAATTAAGGAACAATGAAGGACCCTCATAATTCACTTTTTTTTTGTTTAACTAAGTCTATTCTGAGTTGCAAGTGTTTACCTATGTGCTGTTTAAAGATACCCACAATTCAAATTAAGTCTCTGCCCCAACCTAAATACAAGAGAAGGTAGAAGCTGTCATGAAAATTCAAAATTTCTGCAGCCTGATGATTTAAGGAAAACAAACAAACAAACAGTTATCTACAAAACTATTCACACTAGCAAAGCCTAAAATTAAGTACACTTATTGAACAATCCTGATGATACGAACAAAGTTTGTGCTTGTAAGTTTGTAAAATCTGAGTTTTCACACAATTTATAGCAGTAAATGGAAGCTTCACAAACATACTTATATGCCCTTTTGATATGCCAAAAATATATCAGGCTGTCAGAGCATTAACTTATAAATCAGTAACATCACAATTCAATAGACCTTTGGACTTTATGCATCAGACTTATGCACCAGTGCATAAGTATTTCATAAGTTTGAGAAAAAAAATAGTTTTCATTTTAAAAGAAATTATAATAAGTAGAAAAGGTTTCAAATAGAACTTAAAATGAGAAGTGAAAAAGGTAACAGATAATTGGGTCTACAAGGGAAAATAAAACCACATAGTCTGAGATGATGAATGTACCTGAGAATTCCTAGTCAGAAAATCCATAAATTGGGGTGAGGCAATGAAGGACAAGAATGATCCACCGTGTCAAAAACATTTAATAAGTCAAGTGAGATAAGAATTAAGTATGACTTTTGGGTTAAGCCACAAGCAAGTAATTAATAACTAGAGTGAGGGCTTCCTCATGAGAATAACCAGAACAAAGCCAGACTGAACAAGACCACAGATTTCACATACTAAGGGAAAATCTAAGAAAAGGAAGATTATTCTAAGAATAGCAGAATGAATTCAAAGAAATATTAAAGCAGAAAACCAGGAAAAAAAAATAAGAAGAAAAGAAGAGAGAAAGCATGTTATAGGTGGATGCCTAAGGGAACCACAAACTGAAGCAGAAAAAAAGGACAAGACAAAGTAGACAAGTGTCCTGGTTTCAGCTAGGATAGAGTTAATTTTCCTCCTCATAGCTGGTAGGGTGCTATGTTTTGGATTAGCATGACAAGAGTGTTGATAACACAGTGATGTTTTAATTGTTGCAGAGCAGTGCTTCCACAAGGCCAAGGACTTTTCAGCTGCTCGCTCTGTCCTGCCAGTGTGCAGGCTGGGGGTGCAGCAGGAGCTGGGAGGGGACAGACCCAGGACAGCTGACCCAAACTGGCCAAAGGGGTATTCCATACCATCTGCCGCCATCCTAACCAAAATGGGGGGGGGGGGAGGCGGCTGCTCAGGGATAGGCTAGGCATCAGTCAGCAGGTGGTGAGCAATTGCACTGTGCTTCACTTGTTACGTACACATTATTAGTAGTAGTACTATTATGATTATGATTATGATTATGATTATTTTGTTTTCTGTCCTAATAAACTGTCTCTATATCAACCCACAGGCTTTATTTTCCTGATTCTCTCCCCCGTTCCAGGCTGTGTGGTCCTTAGCTGCTGGCCGGGTTAAACCACAACAACAAGGCAAGACAAGGTGAAACAAAAAGGTGGGGGGGGGGGGGGGCGGCGGGAGATAAACAGCATAGGGGATGGAACACCGAAAAGGAAAAACTCAGAGGGAAAAAATATGTGGATAAAGAAAAACTTTTGGATGGGGAAAGACAAATTCCACATGCATGAGTATAATAATGCAAATTAATGGATTACTCATAATGTGCACATCACAAAATGCCTACTAAAGAGAAAGTACACCAGTAACCCCTGCTACATGACCCCACATTTCCAAGAATTATAGAATCATAAAATAATTCAGGTTGGAGAAGAACTCTAAGATCACCACATCCAACCATTAACCTAGCACTGCCAAGTCTACCATGAAACTATGTCCCCAAGCATCGCATCTACATGTCTTTTGAATACCTTTCAGGGATAGTGACTCAACTACTTCCCTCGGCAGCCTATTTTCACAACTCTTGCAGTGAAAAAAATAATTTAATATCTAAAATAAACATCCCCTAGCACAATTTAAGGCCATTTCCTCTTGTCTCATCACTTGGTTCTTGGGAAAAGAGACCAATCCTCACCTCCCTATAGCCTCCTTTAAGGTAATTAGACAGCACAATGAGGTCTCCCCTGAGCCTCCTTTCCTCTAGGCTAAACAGCTTCACTTTCCTAATCTGTTCCTCCTAACACTTGTTTTCTAAACCCTTGACCAGTTTTACTCGGGTGGGCGGGTGAGCTCCACCTCAGCAGCTCTCACTCCCCCTCCTCAAAGAGGAGCCGGGAGAAAACATGATGAAAAGGGATCAAGGGTTGAGATAAGGACGGGGAGATCACTCAGCAATTATCGTGATGGGCAAAACAGAATCAGAATAGGGAGGCATTAAGATTTATTGTCTATTACTAACAAGCTAGAAAAGTGAAAAACAAAGGAAATAAACCAAAAACACCTTCCCCCCCCATCCACCCTCTTCCACCTCCTCCCCCCGAGCAGCGAAGAGGAATGGGGGAATGGGGGTTATGGTCAGTCTATAGCGCTTCTTCGCTGCCACTCCTCGGTCACTCTTGTCCCCTGTGCTGTGGGGTCCCTTCCTCAAGATGCAGTCCTTGCTGAACTGATTTGATGTGGGCTTCCCACAGGCAAGAGCTCTTCAAGAACTGCTCCCACATGGCTCCGTACCACAGGGTCCATCCATCAGGAACAAACTGCTCCAGCATGGGTCCCCCACGGGCGGCAGCTCCCCCCAGGCCCCCAGCTCCTGCGTGGGCTCCTCTTCACGGGTTGCAGCTCTGGCCCGGGGCCTGCTCCTGTGGGGGCTCTCCATGGGCCACAGCCTCCTCCAGGCCACATCCACCTGCTCCACCGTGGTCTCCTCCATGAGCTGCAGCATGGAACCCTGCTCCACCATGGTACTCCATGGGCTGCAGGGGGACAGCCTACTTCACCATGGTCCTCACCACAGGCCGCAGGGGACTTCTGCTCTGGCGCCTCCAGGCACACCTCTCCCCCTCCTTCTTCGCTGACCTTGGCGCCTGCAAGGATGTTTCTCACTCCTCTCACACTCCCAGCTGCTGTATGGCGCAGCATTTTTTTTTTCCGTCTTAAATATGCTCTCACAGAGGCTCAAACATCATCACTTATTGCTTTGGCTCTGATCAGCGACCCTTACCTAACATGGGACAGCTTCTAGATTCTTCTCACAGAAGCCACCCCTATGCCTCCCTGCTACCAAAACCTTGTCATGTAAACCCACTACAGCTGGCCACCCTATTTCCAATACAAGCCAGGATGCTGTTGGCCTTCTTGGCCACCTGAGCACATTGCTGGCTCATATTCAGCTGGCTACTGACCAATACCCCCAGGGCCCTTTCCACCATGCAGCTTTCCAGCCACTCTTCTCCCAGCCTGTAATATTGCATTGTGTTGTTGTGTCCCAAGTGCAGGACCCAGCACTTAGCCTTGTTGAACCTCATACAGTTGGTTTCTGCACATTAATCCAGCCTGCCCATATACCTCTGCAGAGCCTTCCTACCCTCAAGCAGATCAACACTCACCACTAACTCATGTCATCTGCAAACTTACTGAGGATGCACTAGATCCCCTCATCCAGATAATTAATAAAAAGATATTGAAGAGAACTGGCCCCGATACTGAGCCCTGGGGGACACCACTTTTGCCATTTCATGGCGGCGGAGCCTACACACCTTTTTTCTTGCCATGATCAGATGTGTTCATATTGTTTATCCCTCACTAGTTGCCACATGCAAAATGTTTATTTTATCTTAAGGAAGGCAGCTAGATCAAAAAGCAGTTAATTTCCTCACCTTAAGGTTTCATGATCATCAGGCCACATTGGCTTCTGCCATTATTGCTCATAGCATGATGTCACAGCAACTAAAAACAGTCATGTAATAGAGTATTAACAAAATGCAACATACAACATGTGATCAGATCTACATGTCTGCATCTGAACTAGTTGTCTAGACATTTTTTCAGGTTCTGGGGAGAAGAGAAAAGTGACACTTCTAGGCATGGTTCTTTTCATCTTAACATACTTATCTAAAGTAGATGCAATACTTTTATTCTAGGTGTGCCTAGTTCATTACTTAAATTCCATAGATATGCAAAGTGTACATCTTTGAAGTCAACACAGATGAATTCAACTCTTTGTTTCTGAATGATTACTAAACAACTAAAAAGCCAACTATGAAAATATAGTGAAAGGAAAACTGCTGTTGTTACAAGCCATGCCAGAGGAAATGTTCTCTGGAAATATGAAAGAGAAATGTAAGTTAAATTCACCTTGACACAGGCAGAGAAAATTAACTACGGAAATGCATTACAGAAATGTGAGCAATGTTGCTTACTGTGATAAGAACGGAACATGGCAAAAAGATGTTTGAATATCAATAGCTTGGAGGACTATGACAAGAGGAACTACTATAAAACAATAGAAATATTTGTTGGAAGCCCCTTCCAGGAGTCATCTAGTTGAAGGTCCAACTGAAAACAGGATTTTTGTCGGCACTAGATGAGGTCAGTCATGGCTTTCTCAAGTCATGAACATCTCCAGAGCTGGAATTTCCACAGCCCGTCTGAATACCTTGTTCCATTCCCCAAGGGTTTAGGGACTCTATTTTCTGATATAAATGTATACTTTATCATTTAGTTATATAAGACAGACTGGAAGAGTGACAAAACAGAAAGGATCTTATATATGTCACTTAAATAGCAAATAAAATACATCTGAACAATTCTGTACAAACTCAGAGAAAAGCACAAGAGACACTGGAAAAGAAATATTAAAAGAGAATAATTACGATATTAGGGAATGGCAGCAAAGACAGAATTATTCCAAATCCTAAGGGCAATGAAGATGTTGAAGGGCCTAGAGGGGAAGACGTATGAGGAGCGGCTGAGGTCACTGGGCCTGTTCAACCTGGAGAAGAGGAGGCTGAGGTGAGACCTCATCACGGTCTACAACTTCCTCACAAGGGGGAGTGGAGAGGCAGGTGACCTATTCTCCATAAACACCAGTGATAGGACCCGTGGGAACAGGGTTAAGCTGAGGCAGGGGAAGTTTAGACTAGACATCAGGAGGAGGTTCTTCACCAAGAGGGTGGTTGTGCACTGGAACAGGCTCCCCAGTAAAGTAGTCACTGCACCAAGCCTGTCTGAATTTAAGAAGAGATTGGACTGTGCACTTAGTCATATGGTCTAAACTTTTGGGTAGACCTGTGCAGTGCCAGGAGTTGGACTTGATGATCCTCATGGGTCCCTTCCAACTCGGGATATTCTATGATTCTATGATTCTATTATTTTAAATGGTGGTCTCAATATCAGATAGGATGTTGATTAAAAGTGTCTGGGTAATTTTTCTTATATGTTACAGATAACTACATTTAAGTGTCTAGAAGTTAATTAGGAAAGTAATGAAGAACTAAAAAGATTAAGAGGTGTTTCATATTGTTCTCAGCTAACCACTAATATCTAGTTACCATACATGTTTATAGATTTCTAAAGTAGAATAAAATTATCCCTGGAACAAATTCCGCATATGTATCTATGAGTGAACTTTCCAATTGCTTTTCAATAGTGTTCTTTCTTAACAGAACTTTACAGATAAATAAGTATGCAATCCTACTTCTAAAATTCATTTTTGCCAAACACTGTGTATGACAGATAGTTATGTTTGACCATGCACAGTAGTTTAACGGACATGAATAAAACAGTCTTCAGTAAAACACAGTAAGTGTTTGCCTTTGTCACACCTAATGTAATGAGTTGTTGAAATAAAATAAAGAATGAGATAAGTGTTTTAATATGGAAAACCAGTGAAGTCAGACTCTGGTCCACATTAGCAATTTTAAATTATAGAATGACACAAGAAAGCACACAAGTTGTCACCTGCTGCTATTCTGTTCTATTTCACAGACAACTGAAAGTAAGACAGTTACAAACTGAGGTCAGCATCAGTGGGAATAGGCACATATGTGAAGAGGAAAATAAAGCTAATCAAAAATTCATCTCGATTTGGAATTTTAACAGCTGCCACTACTTTGCAAAAGTAACAGCGTGTATATCCTCAGACAGAGAAAAATGGTCACAAATAACAAGAGGTCCCAAAAAGCAGCTCTACATCTACATCTGCTTGAGTTGGGCAGCATGGAAGATAAAGCCAGGAACTGCATTCTGTGAGGGTCTACAGAGAGGATGATGGAAGAAATCCTGTGCCCTGGAGTATTAACTGCTAGTGAGAAATACCTATAAGGCTCAGCCCGGCACCTGGGTAAAAATAAGATTTAGGGCTGAAAGAAGACAGAAGAGCTTCATTATTATCAGCCCTCATTTTTCTTGGAACTGGCTTTCCGCCCACTTGTAACTTTTGCTCTGGGCTTTCTTATCCTCTCAGCCCTAGCCCTTGACTCTAATCATAGTTTACATGTGAAACCCTAGATCTGACCCAGAGAAAAAACTGACCTGAAGAGAAATCTTCTGGTAGCATTACATTTAACTGAGTGACCATTTACAGCCCCTTTCTAGGTACAGCTATGGCCTTTCTCTTTCTCACCAATAAGGCCTACAGCTAGAAAGAAACTGGAGACCTTCCAGAGACATTCCATTAAAGGAGAATCCTCTGCCTTAAGGAATTTTTCTTTAGCAAACACATTTCCAGACACTTCCAAGTGAATAAATGGGCTTTGTCTTTCCCTCAAACAACCTCAAACCTATATATCACCAAAACTGGTCCTTACACACAGCAACATTAGTCTTTGTTTAGTTAAGGAATTGCTGGGGGGAAAATTTTGACAGCCCTTAGTTTAATTTCTTAGCCTCTTTCCAACTCCACTCAAGCTGGACCTCTGAGCTTCTTTCTCCCAAACCAAAATTGAGTTTACTGTAACCTTTACCATAACTCTAAACCCTTGGCTGAGTCACAGATCCTCTAAATGATAAAAGTCTTCAGGTGAGAAAGCTCCAGCAGTCTTATTTTACCTGTGTTAGAACTCTTCCAGTTGCACTGCAATGGGAGCCCAAGGCCTTTTCTTTCTCTCCATTGTAATCCTACCTTCAGCTCTGTGGTGAGCCTCAAAGAAAAGTCATACCTGACTTCTCACAGATAAAGAATCCTTTGGAAAGGAAGCTTGTAGCCCACAGTTTCCTTTGGTAGCTATTTCCAGCCCCAATCCAACCTCATTTCCTGGCTTTATTTTTCTCACTGCCCAGACCCTAGTCATAATCATTACCCTAGGCCTAATTAAAAGCTAATACATGGCTGACCTGTATGTCTGGAATTTTAAACAATTAAATATTTCTTAGGAAAAAAAACAAACAAAAAATAATAATTTCTTATTCCTCACCTTATCTTGAGAACTTCTTTCCAGTCCTACTCCCACTGTTCATGCAAGGACAACTAGAGCACATTGACTAGGACTATGTCCAGACAACTTTTGAATATCTCCAAGGATAAAAACTCCAAAGTCTCTCTTGGAAGTAGTTACTGGTGCTTAGTCACTCTCATAGTAATGAAGTGTTTCCTGTTTCAGCGAGAACCTCCTGTGTTTCAGTTTGTGTCCACTGACTTGTTGTCCCTGTAGAAGGAGCTCTGGGCTTCCTCTTGTGCACCCTAGACTTTAACCAAACTGGTAATTCCTTAGGGTATAATTTCTTTGGCAGCATCTTTTCAGACCCATTCCATATTGAAATCTAGGTTTTCTTCTAATCAAAACCTCTCATAACATAACTCTAACCAAACCTCTCATATGAACAATATGTGTGCTCCTGGTAACCTCTCAAAGGCTGAATTTTCTTGGGTAAGAGTTACTTCAGCAGCCCTAATTTTCCTTCAGCACTTCCACTACAGACGGGTGCATCTTATTCAGAGGGAAAGTATAATTTTCAGATTAGGGTTAGGGCTGAGAAAAGAGAAAGAACAGAACTCCAGCTAGCATTTGTAATATGGGAAAGGAGCTCTTAAAGGACACAGATACAAACTACAAGACTCCTCTTAAAAAACATGTTGTATCTGGGTAAAATCAGGTTAAGGTTGCCAGAAAGAGAAATCTGTGCTATAGTTGGCTGTAATTTTGCCTGGGAGATGATTCTCTGGACAGCAATACCCATAAGTGGTTCTGACATAAGCAGTGTAAAACAAGTTGCCTGTTATTCAGAGACTTCTTCCTAAGTGCTAAATAAATTGATTTCACGTGGTGGACGAAACAAATCTCAATCCATAACAGTTGTGTAGACAGAATTGTTGTAGTTATTTGTTAAAAGCACTAACAAAATAAAAACAATATCCATAATATTACTTAACATTTTTAAATTTCTAATCTCTGTATTAGATTTAAGATATATTTTTTTGCCTATACATATTTTGCAGATAGGTTGTGCATGGTACGAAATGTATTTGTTCTTTAACTAATATAAAAAAGAACTCTCAATATTTTGCCAACTCACTTTAGTAGCTGAGTGCTTTTCACTGATATGCATATTGCAATGCTTCATTATTTTCAATTTTTTTTTTTGAATTAATCTTAATTTCAGGCAGATTATTTCTCTAGAATATATTGAGAAGTTACACTACAACATTCCATATTTTATTGTTATTTTATTTTCCATGGGCAATCTCTTTGTTGACTTTTTTTTTTTTTCTTTTAATATCAAATTACTTTACTGTGTCATAATGAATAATAAGAATGTTTTGAATACACATGAGAGACTAGTTAAAGTTACAATATATTCGGTAGACTACAGTACATGAGGGAGAGGAGAAATAGACAAGGAAAACGTTCCTCTACCTTTGATATCTCTAATCTAAAAGGCACTGCAGTTAGTGGAAGTTTTTTACATTCATTTCAGAGGAGTCAGTCACAAACTTTTGTGTATAACAAACATTTTCTTTGCAGGTCCATATTCAGTCCTAGGCTCCACTGTTCCATGTCCAGACTTTCCAGTGCTGATATGATAATCCCATGAGTTCGGTGTTGAACACTCTACATGCACAATAATATGCTAGTATTAACAATCTGTGGTTTTATATATATATATATATATCACTTTAAGTTTCTATGTTAGAATGAAAGCATCTTGTTGACTCTCTCCTAGAAGTATTTACAGAAAGTGTTATTTAAGTCTTTTGGTTTAGGTCAAGAACAACTAATGGAAATGTTTTGTACTGTATCAAATATATTAGCAATCATATACAGCCTGAGACAGTTTGTACTTGTCTCTTCTTATCTGCAGTAGAAATGAAGACATTCCATGTAACTTTTTTTTTTTTTTTTTTTTTTTTCCTCTTAATTCATCTCCACAAGCTACTAGGCCAGTCTTGAACTCAAGGGCTAACACAGAGTGCTAGCCTTTCCACGACTAATCTTACTGCCAAAGAAGAAAACCTCTGCTAGCTCCTCATGCCTCCCTATGTCTGTATAACTTCAGCCTGTGCTTACCTAGGAGGAATATAATTAATCTTGCATTCTTTTACACTTCAAAAGCTAGTGACTATTCTGAGAGATTCATCTAAGCTTCTAGTCATGGATAGAGACTTTTGCCATCACAGACAAATGAATTTCCCTCTGGAGATGTCTATCTATCCCAACTGAATACAGAAAAAGTCAATATTCCTAGACAGCTTGGAAACAGCTGTCAGTATGCACTCACTCTTCACCTATAATTTTACCACAGGGGCAGCTGCCTGAAGTCACTATCTTGCTTTAAAAATATATATTTTTATGATGGATATTAACATAATAAATATTTTTACTACAAGTACCAAGAACAGAACAAAGGAAAGAATATGTTGAAGGGCATGTAGCATGTATTTTGGTGTTATCATGCAGAACAGGAAGAAAAGGTTTTGTATGTCTGGATGAGAAAAGGATGGGGAAAAATATCAGGATTTCAGGCATCACATTAAAAAAAAAAAAAAAAAAAAAAAAAAAAAAAGTGGAATTAGCTTGTGGAACATTTCCAGGGAAGAATATGTTCTGTAAAGAAATTTAAATACAGCAGACACTGCATAAAAATGTACTTTTTCTGTGAAAGACAGAAAGAGCTATAAAGGGGATACAGAGTTATAGAGGAAAACAGAATTCTGAAGAAATAACAAGGAAGAAAAATAAGTGGCAACAGAGCCTGACTACTTTTATTTGTTGCAAATTTAAAAGAAAAAAATAAGAAATGTACATTTCAGGAGAACAAATATTGCCCTATATTGAAAATAATCTTTTTTGCCTTCCAGCAATAAGTCAAAATATAAAGTAACTGTCATTTCTCCAGCCTCTAATTAGCACTTCCATTTTGTCCAGTGAATAATTTATGCTGAGAATTGAAAGTACATGCTGTTGATGCTTCTTTTTTTTTGCAGTTGAAGTACCATGCATCTGCTAGACAGATTGACTTTAATACAACTGCTGTCCAAGTTCTAGAAACACATTCTTTCATTTATACCCACACACACACACACTAAGCACCATCCAAAACAATGGTTTATAAATGTGAAGAGACTGTATAAAGATAGCATTTAAGAAGCATACATGCCACTGGGTCTTCCAAAGACTTTAAGAAACAAGTCGGTAGTATGAGATAAATCAGCTGCTATTGATGTCAGTGAAATATCTGTACTGAAAGCAGTTACTCAGGGACTGTCAATCTTGCTTTGCAAGCAAAACCATAAAGAAATCCCCCAGAGTGACAATTTTCCCATTAACATCAAAGATCATCTGGGACCCCATTAGTAACACACTCATGTCTAGAGCATATAGAAGGTACAATGGTAATGAAGCTAACTAAATCACGAAAAAGATGAGTCAAAAGTCTGTTTTATTCTCTTTTGGAACTGATCCCTAAAACTTCCTTACAGGACAGACATGGCAAAAGAAAAGTAATGAAGATATAGTCAAATATGCAAAGGGGATGGTGGCTCAAGAAAAGATGTTACAAGAATGACAGCTGGAAGGACTAACTTCAATAAAATAACCCTAAGCCCTTGAAGTACTTCTTTTTGCCTAGATTTTCCTTGGATAGCTGTAAATACATGGGAATAAACCTGAAATGTGATTGGAAAACATCAGTCTGACAACAAAACTTTCATAAGACAAAAAAAAGAGACATGAAGATGACTGCTTTAACATCCATCTTCTGCTTTCCATCTTCTGATCCTCAGATTAAAATGATTTACCTGCCCAAAAGAACAGAATAAAAATTACTTTGATCAACATGGACACAGGATATCTGGGAAACAGAAGTGCATGTTCTCATAATTTCACAATTATCTGTCACATTAACTTATGTTCTGCTCAAAGCAGAGATTCCACATACTGTGACCCGTTGTTGTGAGTGTAACAAATCACTGAATAGACTCCTGTGTCTTGGCTTCACAAAAGATTTTCTGAAAAAAAAAAAAAAAATAGAGCATTAAAAGCTGCATATTCTACCTTATTTTTATTTTACATTTGTGAATTTTCATGCTTTAGGGAGATTTCATATGCTTATTTCTTCTGCATTTATCAAAAAGTTTCAGAGGTATGATTGTCTTCAATTCTTGTGGCTTTTAAGGGAAATTTTTAAACAGAGATCTGAAATAACTTTCTACTATCCAGCTTGATGGGTATCATTATGAATAGAGAAACTTCAGTCCTTTTCAACTCTTTTAGTACAACTTTAAATAAGAGAGGAAATGCACCCAAAAATTTAAGAGAGACAGAAATCCCTCTTGTCTAAAAAACAGGATAAGCCAAAGCACAAAGACAGAAATGAATGACAGAGCTGAATATACAGAAAACAACTATTGCTGTGTATCTGATACAGTCCACCATTATCATGTTACCAAAACAATTCACAAGCTGTAATGAATTTACCAACATAACAAGTGTCGTAGAAGTAGTTGCAAGAAAGACTGAAAGCGACTTAACTAAGATGAAGGGATAAGAAAGTACCCTAAGGTACAGAGAGAGAAGGTAAGATCCAATCAAACTTTAGATATTTAAATAAGCTCAGACATGAAAAAGTGTATTGCTGAGATATAAAATTGTTTTAGATTTTATTTTGCAATATAAGCATAGAAGAAGAGTTGTGCACAAAAATGAGCCATATTCATTGTCGTTAAGAATTATTTGATGTCAGTAACTTTTCCTAAATTATTAATTTGTCCCAGATCATCTATGTAACATTCAAGGCCAAGCCTTATTAATTTAACTAACAGAAAATACTTCTACATAAAAAAACAAACAAAAAACTCCATCATACATATGAAAATTTCCTATTGATGGGCTGACAATCTTTAGACCACAGGCCTAACCGTTGATATTCTTTAGAGTACAATCCAATTTAGCTCCAAGGCTATATAACATCATCAGTGAAATTGTGACCCTCCATAGCCATTATGGGAAAAAGATTTACCAGTGTTTTTTCCTGGTAGTTAATATGAAGTCTATGTTCTGGATCATAATCTGTAGCGATAGTGGACTGCAGCAGTAAGAGAATTTTTGGTGTTTCCTTCACTATCGTTCTCAGCCTCCCAGATTCTTCAGGCTTAAGTTCTGCTTTTTCCCTTTTTTTCCTGAAGTGTCTGATTACACATTTTGTTCCTGCTTCTCTGATTATTCTCAGCTCCCAAATCCAGTTACTCCTTTTGTTTCAAGGTAACATCTTGATCACTCTGGATTATTCAAATCTTCCCACCACTTCTGCCTGGCCTCCTTAAGGCTAGAGTTATAAATGCCTTTGTTTTCAGGTCCTTCTAAAAAAAAAAAAAAATTTAAAAAAATAAAAACATTACGGAAGACTTGGGGTTGGGGTTATCTTTACTTGCAATTGCACATTACTTACTGCAAGTGGAGATCACTTACATTGTTGTTCATGAGAAGTAAAAAGTCACTGTTTAACACAGAAATATATAAGGATGTTTTGTTCCCATGTATCCTTCAAAAGCATCAAGTGTAAACCTCACCAAATATGAAGTGAGCCAGAGAATCAAAATTCATGAAAGTTTAATAACTTCTCTGAATTGGGACTTTCTTTCTCTCTTTTTCTTTCTTTCTTTCTTTCTTTCTTTTTCTTTCTTTCTTTCTTTCTTTTTCTTTCTTTCTTTCTTTCTTTCTTTCTTTCTTTCTTTCTTTCTTTTTCTTCCTTCCTTCCTTCCTTCCTTCCTTCCTTCCTTCCTTCCTTCCTTCCTACCTTCCTTCCTTCTTTTCTTCCTTTCTTCCTTTCTCTTTCTTTTTCTTTCTTTTCTTTCTCTTTCTTCCTCTCTTTCTTTTTCCTTCTTTCCTTCTTTCCTTCTTCTTTAACAAGTCATAACATCATAAAGAACAAAATCATAAAGGACATCATAAAAAACTTCAGAATCTAGAAAAAACTACTGCTTCTTCATGAAAATAAATAAATAAATAAATAAATGAAAAATGAAAAGGTAACACCATCAAAACAACAAAGCTTTCTATAACCATAGTCTGAGAACTAACATCCATTGCATTGAAAGTTACTTTAAACATTTCCCCACATGAGAAAAATTTCTAAAATAAAAAATGTTAAGATCTAGAGTTTGACAAAGTCATAAGTAGCTGAATGCATGACTTTATACTACACAATGTCCAATGACATTAAGCATAATAATAAACAATATAAATATATTAAAAAAAAGAATATATATGGGAAACACTGACTTGAAAAGATTGTTTTATTTAATATTTTATGTTCCGAATTCCCCCTGAGGGAAAGAGGGAAATAAATCCCTCTTTCCACTGAGATAGCACCTATATGTAGGTTCTACTCACCAACTGTGAAAAAGCAATGAAGCGTACAAGGGTTCTGTTAAAGTGTTAATGAAGTGACCTGCTTCTCTGCCTGTGCAAATGTCCGTGAATTATACATAAAGCTAAGCCAGAGATGTCCTGTTCATAATGCTGTGAGAGTAATTTTTCAGAAATCTTCCATATCAAGGCTTCACACAAAGCTAAAAGTTACTATCATTGTGGTTTAACTGGCAGAAAACTAAGCACCACATAGCCATTGGCTCACTCCTCCTGCTCCACAGTGGGATAGGGGAAAGAAGGGGTGGGGGAAGGTAAAACTCATGGGCTGGGATAATGACAGTTTAGTAGGACAGAAAAAGAATAATAATTATATATATATATATATATATATATATATACAAAACAATAGATGAACAATACAATTGCTCACCACTCACTGACAATGCCCAGCCAGACCAGAGAAGTGGCCCCACCTTGCAGCAAACCCTCCAAGCTTTTATGGTCCCACATGACATCATATAGTATGGAATACCCCTTTGGCCAGTCTAGGTCAACATTCCTGGATCTGTCCCCTCACAGTTTCTTGTGCACCCCCAGCCTCCTCTCTGGCAGGGCAGCAGGAGAAGATGAAAAGTCCTTGACTTAGTGTAACTGCTGCACAGTAGCAACTAAAGCATCAGTGTGTTATAAACATTATTCTCGTACTAAATCCAAAACACAGCACATACCAGTCCCTATGAAGAAAATTAATTCTTCCACCTGAAACCAGGACAACAGAAACCTTCCATATAAAACTTACTCCAATGCTCTGTGGAATTGCTGAAGAGAATTGGATTAGAAAAATTAATCCGAGAAAAAATAGGCTCATGTAGGATCAGGCTTCCTTCTCATAAGAAAATATCTACTAATTTCTTCACACAAGTCAATCTTTTTTTTTTCCCTTTTTTTTTTTTTTTTTGCTTTGTGTTTATATGTGAATGACTGAACATAAAAAATCTAGCAATATCTTGTACATCTGATTTACAATTTCTCTTTAAACTGCAATGTGTTAAAAAGTAGGTTTTCATCCTTTTTTTCTTCACCTTGTGAGAAAGTTCTAGATTTTTATGTTTTTAAAAAATGATTCATACAGCTCTATTTATGAGGAGGCATATGTACTGGTTCATGTAACATCTGTTTCACCTGTGGAACTGATTTCATCAATACTATGAATAGTGTAATTTTGAGACCGAATTGTTGGTCTCTACTTTTACTTTTTGTCATTTAGACATCTAGCCACCTAATATTAAAACATAGTAGAATATATTTAAAAGAGTCTTCAGCCAAAAATACAATATAAAATGAAGAACCTGGGAATAAACAGAAAATGAAAGAGTACAGCATAGTATTTTTGTGATTCCTGCTTTAAATTGTGAAGGATAATTCTGGGCTTTAGTAAGTTCTCTAACAGAAACACAGAATAATAGAATGGTTTGGATTGGAAGACACCTTAAAGATAACCCTATTGTCCCCCCTTTTTCTTCCACCCCACCCCCCCAAGGGCAGGGATACCTTCTATTATACCAGGTTGCTCACAGCCCCATACAATCTGGCCTTAAACACCTCCAGGGATGGGGCATCCAGAGTCTCTGGGCAACCTGTTCACCACCCTCACAGTAAAGAATTTCTTCCATGTATCTACATCTACCCTCTTTTAGTTTAAAGCCATTTCTTCTTGTCCTATAACTACATTCCCTGACAAAGAGTCCCTCCCCAGCTTTCCTGTAGGCCCTCTTTAGGTATTGCATGGCTGCTATGAGGCGTTCCTGGAGCCTTCTCTTCTCCAGGCTGAACAACTCCAACTCCTTCAGCCCCTCTTCACAGGAGAGGTGCTCCAGCAGATTATCCTTGATTATCCTTGTGGCCTTCCTCTGGACTCGTTCTAATACATTTATGTCTTCCTTGTGCTAGGGGCCCCAGAGCTGAATGCAGTACTCACAAGAGCAGAGCAGAGGGGGAGAATCATCTCCCTCAACCTGCCGCTGGCCACACTTCTTTTGATGAAGCCCAGGATACTGTTAGCTTTCTGGGCTGCAAGTGCACATCGCTGGCTCATGTTGAGTTTCTCATCAGCCAACACCCTCAGATCATTCTTCTCAGGGCTGCTCTCAGTCCATTTTCTGCTCAGTCTGTATTTGTGCTTGGGATGGCCCCATCCCAGCTGCAGGACCTTGCACTTGGCCTCATTGAACTTCATGAGTTTTCCACAGCCCACCTCTCAAGTCTGTCATGGTCCCTCCGGATGGCATCCCTTCCGTCCAGCATGTCAACTGCACCATACAGCTTAGTGTCACCTGAAAATTTCCTGAGGGTACATTCAAAACAGCTATCCACATCACCAACAAAGATGTTAAACAGCACCGGTCCCAATACTGACCCCTGAGGAACACCACTTGTCACTGATTTCCACCTGGACATTGAGCCGTTGACTGCAACTCTTTAAATGCAACAGTCTAGCCAACTCCTTACCCAATAAGTTGCCCATCCATCAAATCCATGACTCTCCAATTTAGAGACAAAGATATTATAGGGTACAGTGTCAAATGCTTTGCACAAGTCCAGGAGGAGATGTCAGTTGCTTTTCCCCTATCCACCAGTGCTATAACCCATCACAGAAGGCCACCAGATTAGTCAGACATAATCTGCCTTTAGTGAAGCCTTGTTGGCTTCAAATCTCCTCCTTATTTTCCGTGTGCCTTAGCATAGTTTCCAGGAGGATCTGCTCCATGATCTTTCCAGATACAGAGGTGAGAGTGACTGATCTGTATTTCCCTGTGTCTTCCTTTTTCCCTTTTTAAAAATGAGGTTATGCTTCCCCTTTTCCAGTACATGGGAACTTCACCAGACTGTCATTTCTCAAATATGATGGCCAGTATGGACAGTGGTTTCAACTACATCTGCCAGTGCCCTCAGGGCCTCAGGTCCTGTGTTTTTCACAAGTATTTTCAATGAATACAAAAATAATAAATAATTATTGTAATAGGAACCAAAACTCAGGATTCTCACAGATACTTCTCTTCATATGGAACCCACTGTTGCAGGTAAGAGTCCTAGATAGGGACTCTTAGCTGTGACAGTCACAGTAATGATTATTTGTGAGATGAAAATAAATCAGGTCTTTTTTAGGTCCTAAGAAGCTCAGTTCAGCTGGGATTCACAGTACCAGCATTTTAGGTGCCATTTATATGCAATAAGGTTTTTCAATTCATCATGCACAAGAGGTTAGATTGTTTTGAGAGATTTTTTGTCTTACATCTCAGAATTGCAGTTATATCTGTCACAATGAGTGTCTAAATTCCTTGGATTATTAGGAAATGCCAGCATTTCCCCAGCTGAAACAAGCAAACTAAAGCTATAGCCAGACTCCCGCAGTTTTGATGTTAAGAAAGGTTAATCCTCGGTAAATATTGTATTCAAAAAATAACTAATTGCAATAAAATAAAAAGGATGTATACTTCTTACTTTCAGAAGTACTGTCTGTGACCTGAAGAAAAAGAAAAGCCATCAACAAGTAGTATGAAGAGTCTTATCAAGGAAAATGAAACTCTCTCTGCCTTTTTTCTAATACTTGACAATAAATTGCTCCAAGTCCCTCGATAACATCTAAATTCTGTTTCACTGTTATGCACACAAATATAATGTCAGTTGTGTCAGTTAACCCCTTTAACACTCTGAACAGAAGTCTCTGGTGTAAGATGCTAATACAGCATTAATAATTGTTTATACTGTTAAGTATTTGGAATGCACATTATCTAAAAACCCACAATGCCTAATTTTTTTTTTTCCTTTTTGCTAGTTGGTGGAGACATAGCTTTCATTTTGTTGATAGAATATTGACAGTGCAAGACTTGTGTGACAGGAAGGTGTGAGAAATCCCCCCAAATTATCCATCTACTTAATATGAAATATCACAAAGACAGATTGGAGTATTTCACTTGTCCTGATCCACATTTGTCTATGTCTTCTTTTGATTGCACAGATTGTTTATGGGTTTATCATTGCAGTCTCAGAACAGTTGATCTATCTTTTTCAGTTTGTACAGAGTAGTTACTAAGCAAAATATTATTGTCATATAATCAATGAAAATTTGACAGTAGTTTTGCTTCTTGTTCAACTATAACCTGGGGTTGGCATATTGCTTGCATCCCACAATAATTTTCTTGATAAATGTAAGATAAGTTCTGTTACCATCCTTGGTGGCAAATGAATAATGTAAATAAATAAAAATAAACAATCAAAATATATAGTTAAACTTCACTCACTTGGAAATATACTTAAGGAGTTATACATCGTATGTGAAAATAGTTGCCCAAATCCTCCTTTCATTTGGTCTTCCACAAGACAGTTAAAAATCAATGGAATTAGATAAATGTTAAAGAATATTTTTCTGATAAGCCTTTAAAATGCTTACATTGGTAATCAGGATAACTTCTGAGCTACTAACCACAGTCTTTTGTAAGAAAACCACAGCTGTGCAGTGAGAAGGGTAACTAAAAATATTAAATTGAGTTAACGTGTCTGGACTGTGCACCTCATTCTTTAGCAGATAGATGACAACACATATCTATAAATATACAAGAAGAGAGAGAAAATAACTGAAGGTAAGCCATCTTGGCAACAAACATCAAAGCAAGCAATATGGTGAAAATTAGGAAGAGTTTTAGAAAATGTTCTGCTTTGGCCTTGCATAAAGTGAGAAGCATGATATCCTTCTGTGACTATAGAGGGAAGGTGAATAAGACAAGGTAGAACTATAAAGTAAATGAATGTTTAACAGAGAAATGATAGTTGCCATAAGTGGCTGAAAGGAACTGAAAAGCATGTAGAAAAAGAGTGACAGTGGCAGAGTCATGTGAGAAGAAAGAAGAAAGGATAATACAATCAAAAGAGATATTAAAGAATAAATAAATAAATATACAGAAGTAATGGTCATGGTCCATCAAGGTATACTAAAGGAAGCAACTCAAAAAAAAAAAAAAAAAATCTAAAGCTTCTGTTCTGTTTTTTTAATTCAGATCCAGAAGAGATGCCAGATCCTCTCTGCTTCTGTGGCAATCACACACACAAAAATCCTTAATTTCATTTTTTTAATTTTTTTTTTAAAGAAAAAATATCATAAACTATGTCTAGAGGTACTGATGGACAAAGAGAACAACATACAGAAGATAAAGGAGAATAATAAATTTTATATATATATATACACGCACACATAGTTTTATATACATATACACTTACATAAAGACAAACTGCATCCACTGATCTTAAGTCTAACAACGATAAGCTTATAGTGATTAGAATGACGCTTTTCTGGAGAAATGGGAAAGGAGCAAACCTGAGAGAGAGACAAGTAACCTATACCTCATGTTCAATAAGAACAATACATTCAGATATCGTCTGATCATGGTTTCCCATTCTCTGAAGATGACTTCAGAGCAGAACTGGGTTGCTCCAACAATTTTATTTATTTATTGGTTTGTAAAAGAGGGAAGTATAAATTGAGAAAGTAGGGAAACCAAAACCTTCTCATCTTTAGAAAAGATGAGACTTGGGGACTGCTAGTTTATATTCCTATTCTCATAGCAACCATTGTCATGCGGACAGATTCTCATTGTGACAAGCTGTGTTCTCATCTCTTTTACAAAAGGAATTAAATCAATACCTCATGCATTTTGCAAAGCAAATGTACCTAATGATGGCTGTGAAATACATAGCTCATCTAAATATGAACAACTAAACACATGACTAGTTACATTAGACCACTCTTTGCTACACCTTAATACTTATTAAAATTGTGCTACCTTGTTCTTATAATGAAGATTACAGCAATGATGAAAATATAGCACACTGCACCTTGAGCTCATTTTAATAAGAATAATTGCAAGGAAAGAATGTAGTGGCAACACATTTTAAAAGTTCATCTTTCATTATAATTGTGAAGAATAAATTTTGGACTCTGTCCCAGATGGCTCAGAATAAGCCTCTGGTAAAAAAAGACTCACATGTAAGAACCATTCTTAGGAAACCAGTTAATGAAGTGACAATATTTGTTATGCATTTCTGAGGGCTGACAGTTATTAATTAAAATAAAGTGAGGAATTTATAGCACAAAATTCTGAAATTACAAAGCTGTGAGTCAATAAAGTTGTACCAAAAGAAAATATACAGAAACAGAATTATTAAGATATTGACTTAAATTTCTATCAAAAGTCAGCAAAAACATTGTCATTGATTTTCATGAGAGCAAAACCTGACTAGTAGATCTCCCAGTTTATAATCATTTATTCTGTATTGGTCTGGAATAGAGTTAATTTTCCTCTTAATAGCTGTTATGGCATTATATTTTGGATTTAATATGAGAATAACGATGATGATAACACGCTGATGTTTTAGTTGTTGCAGAGCAGTGTTTACACTAAACCAAGGACTTTTCAGCTCCTTGTGCTGCCCTGCCAATGAGGAGGTTGGAAGTGCACCAGGAGCTATGAGAGGACAGAACCATGGCAGCTGACCCAAACTGGCCAAAGGGATATTCCATACCATATAACTTAATGCAGGACAATAAAAAGTTGGAAGGAGGGATTGGGAGTTAACTGCTGCTCAGGGTCTGGCTGGGCATTGGTCAACAGGTGGTGAACAACTGCATTGTGCATCATCTGTTTAATGTATACATAAATATATTGTTATTATCATTATTATTATTTTCCCCTCTTCTGTTCCATTAAACTGTCTTTATCTCAACGTGTGAATTTTACCTTTTTTTTTTCCAATTCTCTCCCTCATCCCAATGGGTGGGGTGAGTGAGTGAATGGCTGTGTAGTCCTTAGCTGCCTGCCAGCTTAAACCACAACAGTCCTTTGGTGCCCAATTTTGGGCACTAAGTGTTGAGACAATGACAGATCTGACCAGAGCATGTTAAAACAAGATTTGTTATAAACATTATATTAGTTTAATAGTTGTTGGTTAATGTTGATTTTGTCATTCGCAATGTAGTTTTATCCATTTTCAAGGTTGTTTTTCTTAATTAATTTCTTGTTCTTTATCACCTCTGGGGACTGGCCTAAGTTTCTTTATGGTTTTGCCAGTTTGTATATTCCATGTGCTCATATAACCCCAACCATAAACTTAATCCAGTATCTGTACTAAGTATAGCCTTCCCTTTTGCAATTCTGGAACCTTACTATGGAAACTACTAACAAGTACACTCTTTACTCCAGGTGAGTTAAAATAGTTTTTGAAAACTGGATATTCTTGGAATGTTCATATTAGCATGATCTTATTGCTATATCTCCTACAAGTGTTTCCAGTTTAGTCTATGGTCAGATAACTATTTAAAAATACACCCAGAGAGTTGCCCTGAGTCATGATGGTTGTGGGTGGCAATGTGTGTGGGGAGATATGGAAACGTATTTATCATGATTATCACCTCTGATGGTTTTCAAATTTTTCCAAGAAGAAATGCAGAATCCTAAAAAGCTTATAGAATATTTTTAAAAGTTATGCCCTGATCCAGGCAATGTCAGAAATTTACAGCTTGACACACTGTACTGGGGTATGACCTGCATTATTGCACACTATTCAATACTATTCAACACCTCTAGCAGGACGAAAATAACTCTGAATCTGATCCAACCCCTGTGACAGGCCTTGTGGTTACTCCAATCTTGAAACAAGCTCTGTGGCTACTCCAACCCTGAAAACAAGCCCTGCAGCTAAGGTTGTACCTGAGGGAATTAGCTGTGCTGGATTTGATTTTTGATGACCTAGAGCTATTCAAACAGCTATCCAAACAGCTATCCAAAGATACAGAGGAAGTCAAGAATAGATTACACCTGCAGCTGAATTTGTATGGAGTGCATCATACCAATTCATTGGCAGTAATGACCTGCAAAGATCGAGAGGAACCCATGGTGGTTGAATTGACTAGCCCGCTCTGGCAGAATGCCTCTGTTCTTCCCTATGTGTCTGAGTCTCAACTGTAGAGAAACTTTCCCAAGAGGTCCAACGACTCTAAACTGTTGGGATACCCAAACATTGGGATATACATACAGCAAAACTCACCTGGTTAGTCAGTACTAGGGGACCTGCCAATTGGTTGGCCCTGACCAATCAAAACTTTTATGTACTGTAGAAGGGGATAAACTCCCTATTAATGCACATAAAGAACATTCTGGGGAAGACATCTTGGGTTATTCTTTACTCAGGACAAGACAAACCCATCTGTGGGATTACTTTTGCTCAAATATAAGGGTGCACTTGGTGGGTAATGGGAAAGTCTGATGCATACCTCAAGGGAATTTAATGTTGGGTGAGAATAGACAACAATTTGAATTGTATTTTGTTAATTATATAATACCATATCATCATTGTTATGGTTGCTATATGCCATTTCAGTGGTATTACAGTAAGAATCATTCGGATTAATCAAAAATTAATTTTGACAGAACTGAGCAAAATGCAGCAGTGATAGAACCAGACAAGTAGAGCACTGACAGAACCAGAATAGATTCAGCATGAAACAATCCAACACCACACTCCATCTCTCCTGCCTTGAAGGACTGTTATGACAGATTGAGCTCAAAGTCATAGGCTAAAAGAAATCAAAATGCATTTTAAAGGGATGGCCTATAGACTAAGGGAATGATATCTGTGTGTGGGTATATCAAAAGACAGAAGAAGTTCTCATTAATTGGAATTTATTGGAAAGTGTGGGACCTGTGCAGGACATACATGGTATGGAATAAGGTGTGGATATTGTCCTGGTTTCATCTGGGACAGATTTAATTTTCTTCCTAGTAGTTGGTCTGGTGCTTTGTTAAGGACTTAGTTGAGCAGTGTTTAAACTATGCCAAGGACTTTTCAGCTTCTCATGCTGCCTTGCCAGCAAGGAAGCTGGATGCACAAGGAGCTGGAAGGTGACACTGCCAGGACAGCTGACCCAAACTGGCTGAAGGAATATTCCACATAATATGATGTCATGCAGAACAAAAAAACAAGGGGCAGCTGGCTGATGGGGTGAGTGCCACTGCTTGGGGTCTGGCTGAACATCAGTCAGCATGTGATAAGCAATTGCATTCTACACTACTTGCTTTTTCTATTCCTTTAATCATAATAGTAAATATTATTTTCCTTTCATTTTCTGTCCTGTTAAACTGTCATTATCACAATCCATGAGTTTTACCTTTTTTTCCCTGATTCTCTCCCCCATCCTGCTGTGTGTTGGGGAAATGAGCAAACAGCTGTGCAGTGCTTAGCTGCACAACGTCAATAAAATTCCTTTTTTTTTGTTGATCTGGTTCTATTAATCTTCTTCACATCTCATATATAGTGACTGATCTGGACAATTAGCCCTGAACTTCCCTGTTTCATCCTGTGACATAGTAAATGCTATCACTAGAACTTAGCCACATCTACCAAAATCTAGGAGGCAAAAGTATTTTATTTTGTAGACAAATTTATTCTGAAATTAGGAACATCCAAATCTGTTTTGTGGGAAAAGATAGATTAAAACTATAATTGTAGTAGCAGTAGATAAACTCATAATTGCAGATATCAAACTAATACAAATATATGTTGCTATATTATTAAGGCTGACAGGATGAATTGCAATTAACTTTTTTGATTTAGGATGTCACTGAATTAAATCAAATTTAGTAGAAACAAAGATGACCCTTCCATGCCCTTCTCCTGTTTTCTTTGGAACAACTATGTTATGCAATACTTCTGACACCTTTAATGTTAACTGTCTCATGAAACAGCAACACCTTGAGTACTACAATATTTCCTGTTCTCAAGACATCTGGCCTGACAACCAGAAAATCAACTGATACATAATTTTGTCCATCTTACTAATTGGCAAGTGGGGTGAAGTAAAGCAATAGGATAACAATAAAGCAATAAGGGAAGACAGAATGTACCTCATCTTTCAAATTCATCACATTATCCCTAACACTTTACATCCCCATTTATGTATGCAGCACTCTAAAGTATTTTTTGTATGTTCAGAAACAAAGACAAAGCCAAAAGACAAAGCCAAAAGCTAAAGAACAGTTTTCTAACTAATTATTACTTGCTGTTATAAAGTCACATAGATTCTTTTACCTCTCTAGATAGAAAAACAATAGATTCCTAAATCACAAATAATCTAAAATTATAACGTTCATAAGTGTTTCTTGATGCTTAATATTTTTAAGTCATGGAGCTCACATTTTGATGGTAATGGAAGTTGTGTATCCCTGTTAAATTGCCACAATCCTTTCTCCCAACCTGAAGATAAATCAGACTTACTTTTATCAACCCACTAAGTTCAGGTGAAATTTTTGTCCCCATCTTCTTCCACTCTGATAGTTATTCCAGTTAAAACACAACCCATTTCTCAGGTGTACTTTCTGTTTCTGACAGAATATTATGTTTGCTCACACACTGCTGGGGTGGCAAAATGTCAGATTCTTAGTACAGTGATAATACTAATGCTTCTTTCCTATGTATAACTGACTGAAAAACTTACCTCCATGCAGACTAATAGATCAGACTGTGATGGAAACAGAGATGACACCAAATCATCTGGGTTTTTAACATGTAATTTTTAACACTGTCATTCACTGTCAATGGAAGAGTGATATCCAATTTAATTATATCGGCTTACTTTGTCTTACCTAGATTGCTCAGGAGACCTTGAGAACTGTTAAAAGCAGAAACGTTTCTCAAACAAAATATCTCTAGTTACATTTCAGTAAAAAAGGACTACAAACTACTGAGCAGAAGATGGGGATTTGACCTTTATAGAGGCCCATCTGACTTTCATCATGGACGGTACCTGTCACCCAACCAGTGACAAAAAGTCAATATCCTATTTACCTTTCACTTCCATGTATTTGCAACCTAGAATCATCAGTTTTGTCTATGACAAAAACTAGCAATTGATGGCAATCATCTTTTTACCATTATTTTCCCTTGCCAGTCAAAGAGAAAAACAATAAAATAATTTATTTGTGTGAATGTCATTTTCTTATTTAGATATAATAGGTAAGTTGCCTTTTTATTTTAAAACGAAAAGTGGGATTTTTTTATGGAATGAAGACTAGTATCCGCAAAACAAAGTAAGCATATCTTTTCATGATCATTTTCATATTGCTTCTTGAGATTCTTTTCCTTAATTTTCACATGTATTTTCTTCAATTTATCTGTCCTCTAGGTTGCTTAAAAGGTGATAACACCACAGTCAAGGATATTCGCTTCTTGATAGAATTTATTGAAAAGAAGCAGTAATATTAATGAGAAGCAGAGAAATATTTTGAATTTAGTCTTTGTCTATGTTGTGGTTTAACCCAGCCGGCAGCTAAATACCACACAGCCGTTCGCTCACTCTCCCCCCTCCCTCTCTGGGATGGGGGGAGAGAAACAGGAAAGTGAAGCCTGTGGGTTGAGATAAAGACAGTTTATTAAGATAGGAAATAATAATAATATTAATAATAATAATGTGTACAAACAAGTGGTGCACATTGAAATTGCTCACCACCCACTGATCGATGCCCAGCCCAACACCGAGCAGCCGGCCCCCCACCCCGGCTAGCCACCCCTATAAATTGTTGAGCATGACATCAGATGGTATGGAATACCCCTTTGGCCAGTTTGGGTCAGCTGTCCTGGGTCTGTCCCCTCCCAGCTCTTGCTGCACCCCCAGCCTGCCTGCTGGCAGGACAGAGTGAGAAGCTGAAAAGTCCTTGGCTTAGTGTAAGCTTTGCTCTGCAGCAATTAAAACATCAGTGTGTTATCAGCACTCTTCTCATCCTGATCCAAAACATAGCACCCTACCATCTATTAGGAGGAAAATTAACTCTGTCCTAACTGAAACCAGGACAGTCTAAAACACAATGACAGAAGGTTAGCAATCTTTAGAATGCTGTCTCCACTTAGATTGGATCTCGTGAGATATGATTTTTTTTGTTGTTGTTGCATTCTTAGACTTTTGGGCCTTGACAACAATTTATCTTCATAAACTTACTTAACTGAAAATCCGCTAGGATTCTGAAAGCTGCTTAACTTCATTTCCTTGGCTTCAGTGAATACCAGGAAAACTCAGAGCCATAATACATTACAAATTGAATATATATATATATATGGGCTTTTTATTGATTTGTCAAATCTGACTGAAGTTCGCATCCTAAGATAACTTATAGAAGAGCAGACACTGAATATAATAACATTTTTTCTGCCTTAATGGTAAGATCCTAGTAGAAAGATTAGACAAATCTGCAGAACCATCAATGACTATTTCACATACTCTTGAAGGAGAACATCTATCTCAAGAAATCCTTAACTTGCTGATTGACAGAAACTGGGATTTAGTATAACTGGGACTTAGTATAATTAAGAGTTATTCATATTTTTTCTGTTTCTATTAGATTGTTGCCATTCCTTTCCAAAACACCAAATAGCTTGGACTGGAGGAAGACCTTAAGAGAAGTTTTGGATCTGATCATGTAGTGACATTTTTGTGTACTCCCACTGTCACATTTTTATCATATGTACTAAAGATCAGATAAGAATGAAACCAGTAGAAATGTATAGATAAATTCTGAATGACAAAACATAATATGATGTAAAATACTTGAAATCATTCTTAATATAATTTCTATTTAAATATTCAGAATGCTTCCTAGAAAAGTGGCAGTCTTACAATCCAAAAAAAAGACGTAAGAAGGACTTATTCAAAACAGTGTAATTATTGTTTGAAAGATTCAACATTAAATTATGATGCAAAGACTTCTAGTTATTGAGCTGTTGCTCATCACAGAATTTCATAAACTCACTAAATACCTAATCTTTAACATAAACATTCCTTTAATTCCTACAGTTCTTCTTTTTGCCAACAACAGCAGCAGAAGTTTCACCAGAGGAGCTAGACTTCAAATTAAACCCTACTGGCACAGAGGAGCAAAACTGAAGGAGTTCAAAAGCCATGTAGCTCACATGTAGACATGTATATGCAGACATATGCATCTATATGTTTTAATATGTAAATTAATCCTACTGCAAGTTTCCTACAAGTGAACTTGGTATTGTTGCACCAACCACAATTTTCCCAGTCCTAAATGAAAAATCTGCAAGCAAAGACAAAGCTTTTAAAGCTTTTTTAAAGCCTTTTCAACAACAAGGTGGTCATAAATTTAATTGGTTTTGAGAGTACTAGTTTGTTTTCCATAGGTGAAGCGATATCTTGAAACACCAGGCAGCATTTAAAAACACTGTGATTCCAGATGACGTTTAATCTCCTCAACATATACTATATGCAGACAATAAGGAAAAAATGCTAAATAGAATACAGTGTAGAAAGCTTTTAATTTTAAAATAATAATTTTTCGATTGAACAACATTCCAAAATTAATAACCTTGTTTTACTATGTTATGTTTTCCCTTATAAAAACTATGAAAGAGCTTTAGAAGAATTTTTATGATTTATTTATTTTTATTGTAGTAATAGCAAGAGCTTGGAAATGAAGAATCAAGGCCCTACTGAGCAAAATCATTTTTAACAAAATTAATTCCTCATCACAAAGTTTTAAGTCCAACAATATAACCATATTTTCTGTCATACTAAGGAGAGCTTATTACAAAAATAAGCTCCAACAGTTTAATTTTTTTTTGTCTAAATTTAAGGTAAAAAGTCAAATCATATATCTAGCAGGGATTTTTTGAAAAAGAAATCAAACCTTTTGTATCTTCTACTCAAGTTAAGTGTACCTGCATTCTAAGTTCTATATTTGAATCAGATTTACAGAATGAAACTTTCAAGATTCATCATTGATGTCTCCTCTTGTTTTATGTTTCCTTACAGCTTATCTCCAAAATTAGAGTATACATCCCAAGTTTCTATCTAATTGCCTGTCTTCCCAAAAAAAATACTTGTATCATGAATGCAGATGTGGTTCTTATTTGTTCCTGTGTGATTTTTATTATTATTAGTAGTAGTAGTACAAGTCACACACTGAAAAATTTGAAATGAATAATTTTAGATTTCAGTTTGCATGTAGATAGACTTTCCAATGGCTTTGGCTACACATTCCTGAGTCCAATTAGAAATATTTCAAAATCCAGCTATCACTTAGCTGAACACTTCAATAGATATAACACAAGATGCAATTTTGCAATTATGCAAAGCATTTTTATGAAATCCATTATATGTACAAGAAGTAGCTCTACAAAAAACAAGTGTATAACAAAACAAAATGACATTTTTAGCATGTTTTGAAGTCTGTCACATTTTCTAAAACTTTAGGAGTGAGGACATAAAGACAGGGCTGAAGTCAGCTCCCTAAAACTTAGTCCTCATGTTAGACACCCAGAAGGCAACAGCTCACATCAATGTTTGCTTCTTTTATCTTATGATTAGTTTGATCTATTTGTAGAAGTAAAATATAAAACTGTATCAATGTATAAAATAAGAAAATAAAAACAAAACAAAACAAAAAACAAACAAAACCACACAAACAAAAACAAACAAACAAAACAAACATAACAAAAAAAAAACTAAATACTGGAAGCCTGTGTCTTGAACTATTGTCTTTTACAGCACTAATACAGAAGGAAGAGGACAGTGCTTCTGTAGACACTTTGGAATTCTACTGTATGGAATATAATTGAAGATGTGTTAGAGAAACAAATCTACTAGGTATCTACTACATAAATCTTGAAAACTCAAAGTCATTATTGCTCTGATTGAAGTACAATACATCATTTGTCTCTGGGTATCAAAATTCAAAAAATAAAAAATTAGAAAATTGATTTTTTGAATATGGATCCCATGAAAGCTCACTGTCCATTTTTAACTATTGATAAGCAAGTCAAATAAAAGACAATGGTAACCTTCACAAATGTCAAAAGCAGAATTTGCCTCAGAACCACGAATGAAAGATACCGATATCACTTGGCTAATAAGAATCTTGAAATAAAATCAGGGGAAAAAAAATAGCTATAACAAAAACAAACCAATAGTAGGCTAGCTTAATAGTGAAATCCTTTCTGTTTGTACCAGCATAACATTTTTCAAAACAAATCACTAAAGACATCTTCAGGCCTACTAATCATCAAGTGCTGATTAATAGCATATTTTACTCCAATTGAAATTAATGTAGTTTCCAGTCATCCAAGTAGTTTCAAATCCATTCCAAGTTTCAAAATATCATTACCTAACTGGCATTGTAACAGCCATCATCAAATTAGATGGCAATGATTACTATAGGTCATATTTTTGAAAATGATTTCCCAAAAATATATAAACATAACATACTGGAAGAAAAACAGTAATAGTTGAAAGACATGACCTCAGCTTCAAGCAGAAAACTCTGAGGAGAAATATATTTACTTATAATTGTCTCTTTAAAATGAACTTTGCACTCTCTCATTCTGAACCTTTCACATTAAGTTCTTAATCATTTACTTACTTCCATTTATTTACTTACTCTAGTCCCCAGTTTCTTGGGCTAGAGTAGTTTGTTACTCACTCGTAAGGGTTTTCTTGTTTTATTCCATAGCTTATTAGCTTCTGTCAATGGTAAAAATATTAAAATGCATTTCAGCAACCATCAATGAAATGTATCTCCTTGGGCTGATCCTGAGAATTTCATGAAGCTCAGCACAACCTACCAGCTAGTAAGTTTATGCTCCTTGTTCAGAAACTTATATAAAATTTTCATTAAGTCTGATAATTTAAATTTTCAATAAAAACACTTATTCCTAGGAAGGGGACTCATCTCTCTTTGTAAAAACCTTTCCTCCACCTTTTTAAACTTATTAGATCACTTCCCCTTAGACACACTTTGATTCAAGCATGTTGTTGAATATATGCAGGTCTTTCAATGTGATCTCAAATCTATCTTTACTACTGCAGTGTAATTGTGAACTGCCAAGGAGTCCAAATGCCCTTTACTGTAATTTGGCTCCAAGCTGTCCATTATCTGAATACTGAAGAAAAGGATAAAAAGATGAATTTTAATACAGCATATTCAAACTTTGAACTGCCAATTTGCTCTCTGCATTCACCATCACTAGAGAATGTCATGTTCTATTAATACTCCCATTGCAAGTGATAATGGTGTTACAGCTGTTCCAATGCTGAATTAACTCACTGGGAGTCCTCTAAAACCCATACATTGGGAGAACAACATGATATTTCCTTTCACAGGAAAAAGGGTGATCTGGCATAAACAGCTGCCTTAGTAAGCAAGACTGCTTTTCTGAGAAAATCTCTCACATGATCTCAGAGCCCTGGATCACCTCACCATCTTTTTTATTTAAAATAAAAATACACAACATACAAACAAATAAGCCAACAAACACACTACAAAAAAAAATAAATAAATAAAAAATCAATTAAAAAAATCCAACTCTTTATCATATAGTATCAAACCTCTCACTCTAAATTTGCAAATTCCTTGACTTGCAAAGGTTTACCACAGACTGTTCTTAGTCATTATTCAGTAACACAAATAGGTAAAGCTGAAAAAAAACAATTTTCTGTCAATTTATGACAATGGTTAACTTTTGGAAGCTAAAATAAACAAATAAACAGAGAAAGAATTGTTAAAAAAAAAAAAAAGCTTCCAATTAAACTCGTGAAAATATAATAAAAATATAATATATTGCAGAAGGTCAAAAAAAGAAACAGACTTTCATTTTATAAACTCAATGTATTGTATTCAACTGATTTAAAAAAAAAAAAAAAAACTCTTTGGGGAGTATTTTATTGTTATTTTTTTGAATGACCAGAACTTGTTTTTCATCTGTTCTCCAAATATTTTTGTCAAAACTAAGAAATAGCTAATAGAACAAAAAATTTCATTTTCTTAAGTAAAATCAGAAAACATTTTAAGCCAATAAGTTGTTTAAAACAAATATTTCAATACTGTTGAATCTGTATTTTTACGTAAGAGAAAAGTTTACATGAAAAATTTTACATATGTCTAATATCATTGTAACAGAAGAAAAGATATTCTGACATATTATATGCAGTGAAGGGTGGTTGCACACAATGTGAGCCAAAGAACAACTTAGCCCTTTAGGGTCTAAGTTTTTGTTCTTGTAGTCAGAAGAAGCATTTGTGTTTGGCAGCAAGCCAGACATAAGCAATATGACTGTACAGCAGGGCTGGAGACTACAAGTCTCCAGGAGAACAGGTGGAATATTTGAAAAGTAGGTTTTGCTGATAAAATAAGGTATTTCTGTACCAGCTTGTAATGACAGTGTAATTAGCTATAGTTACATACAAGTAGAGAGAATATCATCCTCAACTGAGTAGCTGCTACTGTCAAGTTTATTATTCTTAACATTCTAAAGGGGTCAGTCAGACTAGCAGAGATTGTTGCTATTTTTGTATAAGTAGTAGGCTTTCAGCTCAGGTTGGATATAATTTATATATATTGATAGCTTTTATAGTATTTGTCCATGCATTCAGACACATACCATCCACAGTTTTTCTGAAATAGCTTAAATGTTTGCCATGAATATATTTGTCTATTTCTGGTTTTGGTGATTTTTCTGTTGTTGTACATATGGCTTGTGGAACTAGCACATCAAGAGAAAAGCTACCTGGAAATTTACAAGTGACGGCAAGTGACTTCTAAGTTCTAAACTTCATTGTTTATATTTTTAAAAAACTTTTTTTTCCTTGTAAGCAGCTAAGACCTTACAAATAAATATGGAATCATAGAATCATAGAATAGCCTGAGTTGGAAGGGGCCCATAAGGATCATCAAGTCCAACTCCCGGCACCACACAGGTCTACCCAAAATTCAGACCATATGACTAAGAACACTGTCAAAATGCTTCTTAAACTCCAACAGGCTCGGTGCCATGACTACATCCCTGGGGAGGCTGTTCCAGTGTGTCACAACCCTCTCGGTGAAGAACTTCTTCCTGATATCCAACCTGATATCCCCTGTTGCAGCTTGACACCATTTCCTAGTAACTAAAGAGAATAGATCAGCGCCTGCCCTTCCACTCCCCCTCATGAGGAAGCTGTAGGCCATGATGAGGTCTCCCCTCAGCCTCCCCTTTTCCAGGCTGAACAGGCCAAGTGACCTCAGCCGCTCCTCATGTGTCTTCCCCTCTAGAACTTTCACCATCTTAGTAGCCTTTCTCTGGACACTCTCCAATAGTTTATCATCATATTTATGTTCATATAATGAACATATAATCATGTATATGTTCGTATAACATGTTGAGCTCTTCCAAATAAATCACAAAGGAGAAAAAAGGAAAAAAAAAAAAAAAAAAAGCATAGAAAACTTCAGCTATTCTAGTGAGCTTTTCAAAGCACTAACAGCAACAACAGCATCCAAAAAATAAATGGAAGCTGCAACAAGATTTGAACTTGTTGGTGCTTGTTTTCTGACACTGCCACAAGCTCATTCAGAATTCTTTTAATCATTAAATAGAGATGTATAATGCAGAATAGTGCCAAAATAAATAAATAAATAAAATAATGATAATAATTATAACAACAATCTTTTTGAACCTTCCTCAGCTAATTTGTATCACATGGCCCTTAAAGTGTTCCAGATATGAAACCACAATTTCATAACTCAGAAAGCATAGTGAACTTTTTCTGTCAAGCTGAAATAATTTTAAACACACACTAAATTATAACACTAAACAGAAGTGCTACAGTGTATTCCTATAAATTTAAATTACACAGAGACACTTTTCTCGCCTGACTGCTTATATAAAATACAAGCCATCCTGTACCTTAAAATCATACATTTCTAAATAAAAGGCAAAATGCTAGTAATACCCATATGATCAATACTTTAGAAATATTGACTGCACTGTCATAATCTCCAGTATTTGTAATGCATCTACCTGTTTTATCTTAGGCATCACCAAAGCCAAAACTAAACATGCTATCCTTCTTACTTTTTTCATACTATGCTAGCAAGAAAAACCTTTTATCAGTTGTTTAAACATCTCTGCTCACTTCCTGTCTACATTTTATTATGATTACAGAAATACACCTTATAAATAATGTGCTACTGAATTCACTGTATTAATCTACAGAAAACAGATAATATTTTCTCCAAACAAGAATAACTTCTTATGTTTTATTTAGAGGCTATACGTTCTTTGGTCCATTGAGGAAAGACCTAACTTACCTCTTTAATATACCACTAAGTGGACACTCAATCAATAAAAGAATGACAATTTACAGCTTGATCCTGTAAGGCCAATGGCATTCTAAATTCCCAAGCTGATGAGAACTGAGTCACATGCACATCAAGTCCCCTGGCCTTGGCTTCAGTCAGGAGTAAGCCATAAACTGTTTGATTTTACAGTTTAAATAAAGGCTAAATACATAACAGGAGGGATAGATAAATGACACAGGATTACTCATCATCATGGTAGCAGAAGAAGGAATGAGACACAGATGTCTTTATTGTCTAATCAGTGTTATTATCTCTAGTTAACAACGTCCTTTACCTTTTCAACAGTCTTTAAGGAGCTCAGATTCACTCAGACACAGGACCCAGATTCAATCCCTTGGCAGTACAAAATCTGCTGGCAAGATACTGCTGTCTATTATATGTAAAAGATGTTCTCCAAGGTGCCAGCATGGCCCTGAAAGTGTACTGGCTGCAAAAGACTTGTAGTTGGAGCAGCCAAGAGATACAAACATTCATCTTTCCTCTAGGAGGAAATTGCTTCTATTTATTGCTTCTTCATATTCAGTATGTTACAATTTCTTTTCTCATGCTTCAGTGATCTATCCTTCCTCATGATCTCTCACATACATATGATTGTCTCTTTGTTTGTTTGTTTGTTTTTCTTCTCCTTTTTTTCCTGCCTGTCTTGCCTGTTCCGGTGGCCTCTGAAAAACTCACAGACTTAAGTAATGAATAAAGAATTACTGCTTAGAGGAAAGGAAGAACTAAAATCCAGAACTCTAGCAAGCTCAATGCAGTGGCTATCTGCTGATTTTCATGTTTCTTTGAAGACTTCATCTACTTCAGCCTTCCACTTTCTCATTGGTCTCAGTTCTTCTTTTCTGTAGAGCCAGTCTTGCATTCATTCTTCTTCACCCATCTCCCAGCTTTTGTTCTACTCAATCCTAGAAAGTTGATTCTGTACTCAAGATTGAATTGAAAATCAAATAATTTTAAAATGTATAAACTTAGACAAAATTGCAGGTATTGTACTCCAAATTTACCACTGCGCATCTAATTGAGATGTTTAGGTTAGGATCTGCCTCTTCAAAGATTCGGTATATGCAAAGAACAGGGAGAGGCACTTGAAAACCCACCAGTTATGTGACTCACTCTCTGGAACCGTTTCTTTTTCTGTTTACCATGGATGGAATTGTGAATGTTACTGTGCAGTAATAGTGCTCCTGGCAGTGCCTTTGTCAGCTTGGAGGGATATGAGATATATAGGTAAACAGATTGAGACATAAAGAGATCCACAATGACATTCTTTTTTCAAAATAGTGTCTCACTTCTGATATCCTTATTGGTCCTCTTCAGTGCAATAGCAGAATTCTTAGAATCATAGAATCATAGAATATCCTGAGTTGGAAGGGACCCTTAAGGATCATCAAGTCCAACTCTTGACACCGCACAGGTCCATCCAAAAGTTCAAGCCATGTGACTAAGTGCACAGTCCAATCTCCTCTTAAATTCAGTCAGGCTCGGTGCAGTGACCACTTCCCTGGGGAGCCTGTAGGTCATTTTATCCAGCTGAGTAGAAATTTGCCTGTATGTTCTCAGTGTCGTTGCCTTCTTCATGCCCTCCACCTATGGAACAAAGCCAGCTCTAAAAAGCATTCAAACTCGACTTTCTCCAGAAATCTGAGCTGACAGAACATGTTTGTTTCTCATTACCAAATACACAGATTAGCTTGAAAAAAGCAAACTTGAGTACTTTTAAAATACAAGAGCACAACAGTAGCAACCATATAGCATTTCTTCAGAGACTGAACACTTGCTTGCATTCTAATGGCAGAGTTCTTAAGACAGTATGTAACATTGCCATCTAGTGCCTTCAGCCTTAATAACATATTTTAACAAACAGACGTACACCCAGCTACCTCCACTAATAATAACCTTCCTTCTTCCGACTCTCGACAATTTATTATTTGGCACTCATATTTATTATACCATGTCCTACATTTAAATTGGAATTGCATTAGAACCTTAGGAAAGGAGATCTAGCACACTTTAAAGGACTGACAATAAATAAGTAAGGCAGATATTGTAGGAGACTAGGAATAACCTCGCAACACACACACACACAAAAAAAAAAAAAAAAAAAAAAGGTTTATTTTTTCTTACTGTTTTTGCTTGCATGTTAAACATCTGTTAAAATAATTTTCACTAAAAATTGCACTTTTTCACCAAAACAAAGGTATATTCTGAGGAGCGTTTCAGCTGCATAAAATAGCCTATCTTCATGAAAGAAAAAAATATGACTCAAATAAAATTGAATATTAGGCAGTAGTAGCACTGGTATTTTGACAGAAATAAGCTGAAAAGGTGATGTGCAGCCATTTCATACACTTGTAAATTAATCTTTTAAATGACAATTAATCTCACTCTTAAGATACAATGGGTCTTAGAAAAAATGTAGGTTATATGAGATCAAGCACATACTCTATCATCTGCAGTATGGAGAACACCTGCAGAACTACCTTAGTCTAGCTACTTAATTTTAGACAGGCAAATGTAGATGAGCAGATTTCCTCTCAGGAAATTACATCAATTTTAGGCATTCAAAAAGGTCAACAGATCTGGTTTGGAACAAGAGGAATATTGTCTGCACAGTGTTGGAAAGGTGTACACATGTTCTTACCTCTTATTCCTTCCCAGATATTCCATCTCAGCACTCAATCTATTGAGCAGTTTTGATGGTCCATTCTTTTCCAGAAGTAGAAAGCTTTCCAGACAAGCTTTCTATACTTATATGCTAAAGCTCAGCTTCCTTCACAACACATCAGCATCTACTGTGTTCATGGCAAATTGGAAAAGTAGGCACATATTAAAGACAACTGTTACATCCATTCCTTCAGAATTGCACATACACATTTGTGGTACACTAAAATAGATTGAGAAAAAAAAAAAAAAAAAAAAAAAAAAAACACTAACAACACATTAGTTATATTATGACCTCTGAAGTGAGGGTCACCTAGAGTAAAATTCACCCACTTTTTTTTTTTTTTTT
>CM021697.1:24849607-24885138 GCA_011074415.1 Stictonetta naevosa
CAATAAAAACAAAGAAAAAAATGAAAAGAAAAATGAAGTAGTTACTTCAAATAGTAAATAGTTTAAGCCAAAATGACACCTATATAAATCTTTTTCTGTAAAATCTCTAATGTTCACTGGATATCAAGCATAGTTTCAAGACAGTACCTTACTCGTTACAGCTATAAATATCCACAATAATGAATATTTATCATTCTGTAGAGCATTAACGTTCCAGCAGACACTATGTATCAGTATTTACAGAGTTATTACTAAGTTTAACATATACCTCTGGCATCACAAATAATGTATTTGAAAACATATATATATATTTCTTTAGAAATACAATGAAGTTAAAAATATTGCATTTCTCAGGAAAAAGAAAAAAAAAAGACTTGCAATCTATACTATTCTCAAATAGGAATATTAATGCAATCTATATTATTGTTAAATATGAATATTAATAAATTGTTGATGGTTAATAACAATTAATAATTAATAAGAAACAGTGAATATAAAGGTAGAATATAGATTGTTAATTTCAAAGCTACAAATGGACACTATCCAGAACAGAGCAGTCCCAAAGATATTTTTGTTTACCACTTGGAGCTGTAAATTGACATGTAAATTCAAAGCAAACAGACTCTGGATGATTAATTTTCTGATTTTAAGTATATCAGGTCTTCGCTTTGGAAAGGGATGGACAGGTGAACAGGAAATGCTATTGAGTGCTTTTCTGGCTGTCTGCCATACTCTGGATTATGGCTAATAAGGAAATTACACCAACTTTTGGCAGATTGTTTTAAAAGTAAAAAAATAAAATAAAATAAAATAAAAACTTTTAAAAAAGGTTATAAGGTGAGAATCTAAGCATTTCATGTTTATCTTCATACCTTTACTTAAAGAACTGTACTCATCTAGATGTTACTGCCTTATCAGAATACAAATATTCTGAGCTTTGTTTTGCTTTCCACGTGTCTTTTATCTTTAAAAATAAAGTCCCTATATTCAGTGAAAGCTATTTTCACATTTTAAAAAGTTTCAGAAACAAGTTCTTCTATGCCAAAAATATCACTGTATATGTCATGAGTTAAGCTTTTTCAATTGTGATTGCTGTTAACTGGAAAAGAAGAAACTAGAAAAACATTGAAAGGATAATAAATATTAGATCCTGGTGACACAGACTTTTTCTTGACTCCTTCCATTATAAATCTGACAAAGTGATAGGAATAATGAATGGATCCATTCAATATCTGGCAGCAAACAATTTTATTCATCAATAACATTACTCAAATGATGCTGAAAAAAAAAATACATTTTTGGTGTAAAATAGCTATCCTTTATTTCTTAAAGGGAAAAGAAAAAAAAAAAAAAACATTTCTCAGATTAGCTAGGATAAAGGATTATTTCAGAAAAATGGTCCAATCTGTCCTCTAAAAAGCTCTGTTACAGAGGAAATTCATCATCATCAGTGACTATATTCAAGGCAACCAGGGCTGTCTACTCATTGTTTGATGCACATCTACCACCCAGGAGAAGCAACACAGCTGTAGAAAATGGTTTGATGACATAAAAGCCAAGCTGTAAATCCTGTTATCCCTCAAATATGAGTTTCAAAATGAAGCAGGGAGTTTTCACATAATCAAATTGAGGTCTCTGCAGTTTGTTATATTAGAATCTTCTTCTGTCAAAGCAGCCCTGTGGCTTTCTGTGTTTCACTGATGCATATACACTTCATATCAAATAAACTCTGTAAAATTGAAAACCATAAGACATATATTCGAGAAATAGTCATTTTTATCACCCATTTTGGAATTCAAAATTAGCCTGGGTTCTAAGTGTGTGCTTATATTACTGATTTCTGCTTTGACTGCCTTTTAATAAACAATTGTGGTATAGATAATTCACAAGAACAAATGAAATTTATTTCATATCTTTATTTGTTACCTATCAAGAGCCACAAGTGTTATCTGTTTGTCAGCAAAGTGAAAAGCTGACAAACACAAGTGAAGTGCAATTGTGTAGATATGACATTTCAACATTGCATTTGAAATTACATTTTAGAACTAGATTGCACGGTTTCTGTGCAGACATCAAGAATGTCATTATTTATCTTATAGCTATGGGGCATCTTACTTAAAAAAATCCCTCTTGACCACATGTCAGTGTAAATCTGTTCAATGATACACTGCAAAGTACAGGTCCACAGTTTTGACCCTTTTAACAAAATAACTGGTAGGAGTGTAAGCCCTGTAGCCTAGAAAAACTCTTTAGTAGCCCATGCTGATGAGGAAGAACAGCATTAGCTCCAAGCAGCATGAGAAACCCAAATATCCAGATGCCATAGTGGACCAAATTGGCTGTCATGTTCTAGTGACAAGCAGAGAGAGGCTAGGTACTCACAGGTGTTTTAGTAACACAATAGCCTGAAGCTCTGTGTTAAAATGTAGTTATGTTTTGAATTTGTGGGAAAATAAACAAATAATTAAATAAATGATATTTTGTATGTTGTTCTTGGAAAGAAAACAGCAGTCTATTATTTCCCTGTTGCATGTTTTACATAGTGCAGATCTCTTTCTGAAAGCTCCAAATCAAGAAAGCAATGAGCAGGGCTGAACAGTATGGACGTAGGTATGGACTGTATGACTGAGAAAATGCAGAGCTGGTGAAGAAACCTGGAAAGTTAGAGCTGTATATGCACAACTCCCACCTCTGCTTGCTCCTGAAACAGCACAAGGGTAAGATGGTCTGGCTCAGAACAATAAATTAGTGTGTTAAAAACAAAAGGAAGTCGTTATTCTAGAATGGATGATTTTAATAACTATTGACAACAGCAAGCAGAATTAAGGTTAGGGCCCCACCAAGACAAGCAGGAACTTATGTTATTACAAATGTAGAAATTGCTGACTTTTTTTCCAAAATTCATCTGTGTTCTATCCCCTTAAATTTATTTTCACATAAGTCCTTGGACTCTGTATTTGCAAATGGAAAGGGATTAACATATTTTAAATATGCACTTTTTATCAGGTTTGAAGAGTGTCTGGAAGAATTCTTCTGACTTTTTCTGGACTAATGAAATAAGAAATGGTTATTTCCAGAAGCCACCTAGTATTAATGTAGTATCTTGTCAGTAATATTCATTTCTGGTTAATACAGCAACAGCTACATCTTCTGCAGAGCTCAGGATATTTTCAGCCTTCCTGCAGATTGCCTAAATGAAGAAGATGTGCTGATAAAATATTCTCTGTATTTTGTTAATGTACTGAAAAGGTATTCTGTACTTTAGTTCTAGCTTCCACATGTATTGTCATCACTCCATGTATATTTTATCTTCCTCAAGAGTGGGGAAAAAAATGGAAGTGACAGATACTTCAGCTTATATTTAAAAGCAGTGTAAAACTAAATATTTTTACCTGAATGGGAATATTTACAAGTTCTAAGTACCTGTTGAGATATCTGCCAAAGCCTGTGGACAAAGTTCAGTACCTTTATACTTGTACTTCCAAAAAGCCTCCAACTCTGTTAGAAAAGTGTCTTTTGAGTTTGGGCAATAATTTCTGTCCTGAATGCTGTCTTTAGATCATAAAAATAATGTATGCAATAAGAGGTCAGATATAGCAGCTATGCAGAAAGACTGGGGTTTTTAGTCTGCTTGGTAGTGAGGCAACAGCTGTTGAAAGACTATTGAGGAAAGCCAGGCTCAGTCATTAAATTAGGTTATTTAGAAGAAGCAGTTGGTGTAACTCCAGGTAAGAAGCCTTGAATTTTAATTCCTACTCTGCTGATCTATTGATTCATAGATTTTAAGGTTAAACGTGTCATAATGATGACCTAGTCTGTCCTCTTATATGACACAGGGAAATTAACTTCACTGGAAAATTTCTATATTAATAATCTCCGAAGTATACCATATTTTTAAGAGAGCTATCCAATCTTAGTTCTTCACATGATTAAGAACTTACCTCACCCATTGCTGATTTTTTTCCAGTGATTAATTACTTTCAGTATTAAAATTTCTGCTTCATTCTTAATTCAAATTTGTCTGACCTCATCTACTATCCACTGGATTTCATTGCATTTTTCTGCATTAGGTTAAAAAATCAGCTATCATCAGAAATATTTTTTCCTATACAGATACTTAAATAGCATGATGAAATCACCTTTTAACCTCCTCCTGGATAAACTAAATAGACTGAGTTCATTTAACAAGCCTCCAGCATTCTTTCATGAAAAAGAGTGTTGATACTCTTTGGAAGTCTTTCATGAAAGGTAACATAAATTCATGATTTTTTTTTTTTCAAAAAGCTTTCTCTTTTTGTAGTTATTGTTGTTTCCACTTACTGACTTCTAGCAGAAACACCAATAAAATTCACATTTTTAACATATAGTGGCACAGGCTTAGCTCCACAAAAATACTATGTGGCAATGCACATTGCTCCCCAGAATAACTTTTTAATTAATCAACTTCAGGAGCAGAATTTTCTAGGTTTTGCAAGGTGGACTCCTGAGATCCCAACATAATTCAAAGGGAAAGCTTAATGTGTACACAGACACAAACAAAATGTATGGGAAGATAGCCAAAAATGTCACATTTCTACAGGTCTGATTCTCAGAGGTTTAGAAACATATCTGAGATCGGGTTTCATAGACCAATATCTCTCCTGGGTTTAAAGATATAAGTCTTTCACTTAAGGAAAGTCTTTTAAGTATACAACACAATTCTGTCTTTCAAGGGAAAAGCAAACAAACAAAACAAATAAGCAAACAAAACAAAACAAACATAGCAAAGAAACAAACAAACAAAAACACATAATTTACTATGACAGAGACAGAGTTAACATCCATCCTCCTCTATGAAGGTTGAAGCTAAACATTCAGGCTTCACAGAGACAAAGAAAATGAAACTGAGTCCATACATGAGTGATGAGGGCAGTCATCCATGAGACAGCAGTCATTGCCTTGTTTATGAATGCTGTTCAATAAAGTTTTGATACAAAACATCTGAAAGGGCCTGGAAGCAGGGACACTTTTCATAGCTGACTGCCTTCATTAAGACATTTTACCATCTTTCTCTTTCTCTGATCCCATGTTCTCATATTCATGATATAGTTTCAACAGCATTATATATATATATGTAATATTATATATATATATTAAGTCCACTGTGTCTTTGAGCATATGAAATGTTTCTGTGAAACTGGAACACCTGGTTAAAAGCCAAAGACATATTTCTGGAATTTCTGGTTTGCTTTCTTGCTGTATTGAATTTGTTTTCATCTATCATGCATGACTTACCTTTCTCCAAATTGGAGAGACATGGATTTGATGGGTGGATAAGGAATCAGCTGTGTGGTTGCACTTGTTTTGGTCAACAGCTCATTGTCCAAGTGGAAATCAGTAAGAAGTGGTGTTCCTCAGGGGTCAGTATTAGGACTGGCACCATTTAACATTTTTGTTGGTGACAGGGACAGTGTGTTTGAGTATACCCTCAGCAACTTTGCAGGTGACACCAAGCTGTGAGGTGCAGTCAAAAAGCTGGAGGGAAGGGATGCCATATAGAAGGACCTGGACTGGCTTGAGAGCTGGGCCCGTGAAAACCTCATGAAGTTCAACATGGCCAGGTGCAAGATCTGGCATCTGGGCCAGGGAAATCCCAAGGACTAATACAACCTGGGTGGTGAATTTATTGAGAGCAGCCCTGAGCAGAAGGACTGGAGAGTGTTGTTAATGCAAAGCTCAACCTGACCTCATAATGTAAGCTTGTAGCCCACAAATTTTGCCATATCTTGGGCTGCATCAAAAGAAGCACGAGCAGCAGGTCAAGAGGGAGGTGATTCTCACTCTCCACTCTGCTCTCATGAATACTGAGTTTAGCTCTGGGTCCCCCAACATAAGTACATGGACCTGTTGGAGAAAATCCAGAGGAGGCACATGAGAATAATCAAAGGGTGGAGCACCTCTCCTATCAAAAGAGGCTGAGAGAGCTGGGATTGTTTAACCAGGGGAAGAGAAGACTCCAGGGAGGCCTTCCACTACCTAAAGGGTGCCTACGAGGAAGCTGAAGAGGGACTCTTTAGCAGGGATTGTCATGATACGAAAAGGGATTGTGTGGCAGTGGAACATGTTCCCCAGAGAAACTGTGGATGCCCCATCCCTGGAAGTGTTTAAGGCCGGGTTGAATGGCGCTTTGAGCAACCTGATCTGTTTAGAAGTGTCCCTGCCTTTGATAAGGGGGGAGGGATTAAATGATCTTAAAGATCTCTTCCAAACCAAAACATTCTATGATTCTATGATTTTGTGATTCCATGGTTAAATGATTCTATGTAAGGCTTGAGTGCTTTCACCTATAAGTCAATGCAATTGAAATGAAGATTGCTCATTTAGTAGTTGAAACAGCTATTAAAAACTTTGTTGCATTCTTTTGAGGCATACCTTGCCCAAATAAACCATAAAAACTTTACAAAGCATATTTAGTGCATGCCCTCCCCTTCAAATGCCTTTGGAGGCCATAACAATGTTCATTTTCAGGTAGAGGCCCTACCAAGACTTCTGACACAGCTTCACAAAGCAAAGTAAAAATAATCCAATTCTAAATTGCACAATGTTTTTCTATTCAACTCAATAATTAATTATTTTGTTGCTTTTTTCATAAAAGGTTACAGTTTCATCATTATTCAACTGAAAAGGAGATCAAAGCTTTTTACTATACTTTGCTGTCTTCTGGATTAGTCTTCACAGAGTCAAAAGCACAGGGATTCAAGCGCAGCCAGCTAGAAAATGATTTTTCGCCTTCCATATGTTTTGGTTGTTTAGATAACATAGTCTATTAGACTGAGTCTGTGACTGAATATTTATTTGTATATACAGTTGCTATATAAGTAATATGGTTGTAGACCATACAAAAGTGGACATATTTTCATAGAATCATAGAATGGCCTGGGTTGGAAGGGACCTCAAAGACCATCTAGTTCCAACTCCCCTGCCATAGGCAGGGACACCACCCACTAGATCAGGTTGCTCAGTGCCTCATCTAACCTGGTCTTGAACACCTCCAGGGATGGGGCATCCACAACCTCTCTGGGCAACCTGTTCCAGTGCCTCACCAATATCTGAGTGAAAATTTTCCTTCTAACCCCTAGTCTAAATCTCCCCTCTTTTAATTTAAAACCATTCCCCCTTATCCTATCATTACCTACCCAAGTAAAGAGTCCTTCTCCATCCTTTTTATATGACCCTTTTAAGTATATAAAATTTACTTGGTTTCAAAGAAGACAAATATATTTCCTATATATATTATATATATATAATGCCTCTTTTGCTTTTTCATAACTCTACTAATTTTGTATTTGCTACTTGTAACAAACGTTTTTTAAATTTCTTTTCCCATCTCTGTCTACTGTAGGAATGATACATTGCCAAACGTATACTTCACACCACTCTTTCATTAAGATCAAAGCTGTGGATAAGAAATATATGTATATATAAATAAATGTAATCTGTGAAGTGGCTAACCTAAACTAAATGTTTATGCTTATTTTTGATATGCTTTGATTTCAATCTAGAGACTGTTCTAAGATATGTTTTCCATAGAAATGCCAAGTTTCCTGATTGCCCACACTGATAAATATCAGGTATGGCCTTGAGACATCAAGAGAGAACCTAACTTTGAGTCTGAAAAATTTTACAGTTCTTTGCTGTAACTGAACTTATGTTTTGAATGAGATTCACTAGGAACAGATCTACTCAGAGTCCCCTAGTTCATCAGTAATTACTCCAAATGGACATAGGACATAGTTTTTAGCACAGACCACACAGACTGGCTTTTGAAGTTTCTTGATCTATGGGGTTGTCAACCTAGCCAAGCAAACATGGCAGAAAAAAAAAAAAAAAAAAAAAAAAAGGAAACAAGCTAACAAGCTAGAGGGTACTTTGCAGGGACACATATGTCTACAAGGAGCTTTTTCCAGCCCAAGTTTATACAGAAGTAGTGCAGGAGAAAATAGTGATGCACCTATTCAACTAAGTAGAGTTGGATCTTATAATCTGTCTGTATTTATGAACATTTATTTATGTCTATGCTTTGATATTCTCAGGCATTTTTAATTGAAAGTGCTGTAATGGCATAATAATAATAATAATAAATTATCAGGTCCACTCTGTTGAATACAAAGTCTATAATATGATTATGAGGCTACAAACTGAGGTGCAGGGATGCCTAACAGATCTGAGTTTGGTTTATGTCTGTTTTGACAGCTTTTCTCGAGGTAACAGAAGCAGTATCTATTCTTTTGATATCAAAGTGTAAAAACAGAACAACATTTGTTGTTATGCTCTTTCTTATTAATATTCTGCCTAAAACCTAGCAGAAAAAAAAAAAAAAAAAAAAAAAAAGTTTGTAGATTAGTATTCTTTGAATGGTTTTTGAAAAAAAATAAAAATAAAAAAGGAGGCTTAAAAAGAGAAAAATCCCTCTCCATCAGTGCAAAGATTGTGTCTTTGAACTTTCACCTGAAGTATAGATATACATAAGCTGATATACCCAAAAAGGCCCTGTAAACTATAAACAGGTTATTATAGGGGGAAAAATATCTCTGTTTTTTAATTCCCCTTGAAAGACAATTCCAAGAGATCTGGTTGTAGTTAGGGTTCTTTCCAGAACTTCTTCTTTGACAACTACACTATTATTAGAAGGTGATAAAGTTTTTTCAGACTTGATGAAAAAATATTTTAGCTTGCCAGTTGTAGATAGTTTTTGCACTTGGATTTGTGTCTAAATGTTCTTCTCTTTGGAAAAGCCTCTAGGTCAAAATTTCTTACCTCTACACTTTTTTTTTTTTCTTTCTTTTTTAACACATGAGGCAGAGGACAAAAGGGAACCCCATTTGAATGGGACATTTGCCAGATCCTGCACTTGGGTCACAACACAATGCACCATTACAGGCTGGGAAAAGAGTGGCTGGAAAGCTGTCTAGTAGAAAGAGCCATTGGTTGATAGACAGCTGAATATGAGCCAGCAGTGTGCTCAGGTGGCCAAGAAGGTGAACAGCATCCTGGCTTGTATCAGAAATAGGGTGGCCAGCAGGACTAGAGAAGTGATTGTCCCTCTTGACTCAGCTCTGGTGAGGCTGCACCTCAAATACTGTGTTCGGTTTTAGGTCCTTCGCTACAAGAACATTGAGGTGATGGAGCATGTCCAAAGAAGGGCAGCAAAGCTGTTGAATGGTTTAGAAAACAAGTGTTATGAGGAACAGCTGAGGGAACTGAAGCTGTTTAGGCTAGAGAAAAGAAGGCTCAGGGGAGACCTTATTGTGCTGTACAATTACCTTAATGGAGGCTGTAATGAGGTGGGGATCAGGCTCTTGTTCTAAGCATCAAATGATAAGATGAGGCAAGATGGCCTCAAGTTGCACCAGAGGAGATTTAGATTGGATTTTAGAAGTAATTTATTTACTCTTTTTTTTTTTTTTTTTTGTGGCATGGGAATAGGCTGCCCAGTGAAACATGTAAATTTAAATTTAGAAGCATGGTTTTGTGGTAGATGTTAGTACTAGGTTAAAGGTTGGACTAGATGATCTTAGAGGTCTCTTCCAACCCGAAAGATTCTATGATTCTATGAATGAAGGGGATTTTTTCTTATTCTGATACAAGTATGTAGCCCCAGGTGAAGAAAGAGGGATAAGAAAGCCACAATTCTTCACATAGTAGATGGTGAAAGAGGAATATGGAACTGGGCATTCAGAACTAATCCTAGAATTTGAAGAGCTAAGAGAAAGAGTACATGGAAGTAAACCCTAGGGCAAATACTGGGAGGTCTGAATGGCAGCTGCCCTCTTTGACTTATTTTAGGTACCACACACCATCATAAACAGGCTCTTAAGGAATCAATATGGACCTGGAAAACTCATAGGTATAGGTTTTGAATACTTATAAAATGGCCTATGTGCACAGTGAATTCTGTTTCATCAGAACAAAATACACCTCTCTCTGTGTTTGAGATAGACAACAAGAAAGACCAGGACAGAGCAAGTGACTTTTTAAGGGAACTGTCACCAACCCATAAAAGAGAAGAAAAAGCTGGTACCTTCAGACCATCAAATTTGACCTGTTATTACTGTTGAGAATTAAGGAAAGAATGACAAGGATTTTCAATTTGTAGAGAGGAGTCACTGTACACCTAACAGCAGCTGAGAATACATTCAAAGACTCAGTACTGCATAAGCCACTGCAGCAGGGGTATGAGGGTAGCACGGATAACATTTGCGTATTGCTGATGCCTGTATCATACAGTTGAATATAGGTGACATTTTGTTCCAAGGGGAAGTTGCTGGAGTTCAGAAACATGGAGGCATTGTACGTTGTTGGGCTGATTTAGTGTTCATGAAGATCTCATACTGAAAAATGAGATCTTGCAGTATTATGTAATATTTTCTTTGACTGCAATATTCCTAAACCCTCTCCAATGGACAAAAATCCATAGCAATATGAATTGCTATGTGTTTCAGCGAAACTGGAATTTGGGGCATGTCATTACTCCTGAAGAACACTCTGGCCTGCAGGTGTTCCAAATGCATCCAGTCTGGGGGGATCATACTGCATAATGTTTTGTACATGGTACATTACAAGGGATTCCTACATGCTGAACTATGGCACAGTTATTTTCATTCTGAAACATCCAGCTTCTGGCTACTTATGCACTCAGAAATGTTTGGGATGCCAGTGTCATCTCTTCATGTTGAAACACAAATATAGCCAGTTACATCTATCAGTCAGGATGTCTTCACCAGCAAGACCAGACCAGGGAACAACTACGAACCTCAACAGGGTGATTCTGAGTGTGAACAACAGACTGCAGGATATTGACAGATTTTTTATGTAGTGCAGAGCAGCTGGTCTGAGGTGGGGGCTTGGGCTACATCCTGTGGCAACAAAACAATCCACAAGATGAAAAGTCACATTTACTTCTAACCAGTGCTGGTAACACAATAGGAGATGTGTTAGTACTGGATAGGCATTTGTTAAGGTTGTTCCCTACGTTCCTTTTTCACTTCCCATGGATAAACTTAATGCCTATTTTCATAGCCTAGATACCAGTAATCACATATGATCCTCACAAAGATTACTGCAAGTGTCAGCATAGGAATAGTGCTTATATATCTTGAAGAAATAACTTGTATCTCCTTGAAAGTTTAGGCTATATGTACAGTGTCTTTAAGTTGTATTTATCTAGTTTATAGAGCAATCTACCAAACCTACATCTAGGCTCTTGTCCCGTACTTTGCTTCTATCAGAAAAAGCAGTAGACCCCTGACTCCAGGTGTTTTTTTTAATAGAAGAACTCGATGAAAGGAGGTTTCCTAACAGTATTACAAAGTCGTTTGTCTAAATGTCATAGATATTCAACAAATTGTATAGTCAGCTCCTTCAGGGAGGAAAAAAAATATTACCTTTTTAGATTATAACTTTGTCCTTTCTCCAAAATGTTCATATTAAGATGAATAAAATGATTGCCTAAGATAGCCCTTTGAAGCTTAATGGAAAGAAAGCATCTTCTAAGCAATTCTCTAATTTGCAGTATCCTTTCTTCCATACTGTAACTTCAGTTAGTCCAATTATGATGCTCAACAGTAAAGAATTCAATTAGATAACTGGATCACCATGTCTTGTAAGTAATTATGAATACTTTAATCTAAGTCAATCAATGTGCTGATTTATAAATAAATAAATAAATAAATAAATAAATAAATCAGTGCTGATGAAAATATATCTGGCAGATTAATTCTTGTGTATAATCTATTGCCCTAAAACCTCAATGTGCAGAATTTACTTAGTCTTTTCATGTAATATCAGTTGCCCCAGCAGTCTCCCTATTACTGTTCAGATGATTTTCTTCCCATACTTTATTGCATACTGTATTTTTCTAAATGCTTCATAACATAAAGTGCCTGTGAAAGTAAATGTGCTAAGCTATCAGTGAGTAAATGACTTTGGAAATTAGTTGGAGGTTAATTCTTTGCCTCATTGGCCCCCCAAAGTAGCCAAACTATAATTGATTTTGATGGCATTCACAATGTGCTTCAGCCTGTTGAATAATGAAGGAGCACTTATGGAGACAGCCACTGAATATAGCAACAATTATTCAGGGTATCAATGAGACATCATTAAAAGATTAATGCTTCCGCACTTAATCAACCTTGCCTTACCTTTAACAGCTTTGTTACTTTAGGAAATCTACAAAGTTTCAAGTGTCAGTGTGTTGTGGATGTTTTATATCTGTCAATTCAGAGAAATATTCACACAGAGTAAGCATGTCTAGTTTGGAAATGTTTAAAGAACTGGTTAAGCATGAAAGAAAAAAGACAATTACTGATGCTGGGAAAATGTCAGTTCTGCATGTATGTGCCACATGGAACATTTGTCACTCACACAGTGCCCTAATGACAGCACCATCTCAATCTTGTTTCATTACTCATCGGTAACATGAGAAAGGACAGATCATTTTTTATTTATAACAGATTCAGCCAAACAACTATTAAGCAATCTCTCCTTTTTTTTTTTTTTCTGGTTGTTTTATATCATTCTTTTTATGACTGACAGTGGAGATTATACCTGTGCCTTAACAGTAATTTACAGATGACCTTTTTATGCTCTATTAAATAACTACTCAAGTAGAAGCTGTAAGGACTTTAAGAAGCTAATGAACCTGTACTATATTGTCATTATTTGTACACACTTGCTAGCCACCTCAGTCAATGTATGACAAAAAAAATATGCCTTATTTACTGAGCTTCCATATAGCACAGTTGAATAAGCAACAATGAATCGGCACAGGACACTAAGGTCACAGTGGCTTTTAAAGATACCACACAACAAAAGATGAGGAGGATTTTTAAAGTCAGGTACAATATAGTTCCTCTAAATCAGTTTTGCTATGGATCATTAAAGTCTGGGGACTATGGCTCAGTGTCTGAATCCTGAACCATCAGTTCCACATTATTCCAGTGACCCAATGCTCTGGCAATATCACCCCACTTGCAACAAAAATGTAGTAGATGTTTTTAGATATTAGTTGATATTAGCACAGGATCTGTGATCTCTGGCACAAGCAAGTTGTCACCCCTTCTCAGAAGAATTTTGAATATCTCTCTGCAATGTATGTACGATGTATTTCATTAAAATCAAGGTTTTGCCCAAACTTTCAGCAACACTAAAAAGACGTATTCATTGGTACTTAATCACTTATAAGTAATTTCTAGATTGGTTTCACACTGTCATTCCACTTGCTCAAGCAATTTATCTTTAGGTGCCTTGTAAAATTATTATCCCATTTATATTGTACTTCTTTTTTAGAAGAATTAGAAGATTTTCAAACCCTGTAGAAACAGACTATGTCTGCACTGCTAGTAGAAGGGGGACCAAACCAGGTCCTGAAACCAGGTAGCATTACATGGCTTACCCTTAATTCTCATACCTACTACAGTACACTTGTCTTGGAGAGAATTAGTTGCTTTGAGTCTCTGGCTCAGTTTCACAGACATACCTGTGAAGTTTATTTCTGACCTTTCCATGTAAAATGATTTAAAGGTACTTCTCACTTGAATAAGTTTACAAAAGCAGTAACTCAGTCTCCAGAAAGAATTTTGATTTGGTTGTCTCAGACACTGCTTTGAAAACTGTTATCAGGGTCTGACTTGTATAACAGATGCACACAAGTCTTTTTCTTTCTTAAAATTTTTAGCTTTCATAATCTTATGCTTAACATGTGGTAACGGATAATTTTAAATTTGGATTTTAGACTGAAAGAACCATTTAATGAAGATGAAGGAAGCTTTTTTTCTTTATTTCTTTCATGTCAATTATTAAAAAAAAAAAAAAAAAAAAAAAAAAAGGAAAAAGGATGGAGTAGATGAAATAGGGAATGTTAGCAGGAAAAAAAAAAAAAATGTTGAGACACGTGGGTTCCATCCCTGACTCCGACACTCAGTTCATACGTTTCTGGCCTCACCTTCAAACTTCTGCACATTCTTATTTTCCTTACTTCTGTAGCTAGGCCACTTGGGTTCTGATTTGCAAATATGTAAAGCCAATTTCAGTTGAAATAAAATTCAACAAACACTAAGTGTTCTGAAAAGCAGGCCCCATGTACTTTAGAGTAAGTGTCCAGATTAGCTGGAACTTCTGACAGTTTGATTTTTTACCTTTGTTAGATTTTTCTTCAATTTTTTATACAAACAACCACGCAAGTAAAAAATTCTCCTCAATACAAACATATTTTTGTCCTTATACAGCATGCAGTACTACTACCAATGCTCACAGAAAGGCAAATGTTTTAGGTTGATCCTCTTTTGTTTGTTCTTTAGCTTTCTATTTTATTCTTTCAGTTGCTGAATGATTTGAGTGTTGTAGTGAACTTACGTGGTGAGGTTTTGGTAGCAGGGGGCCATATGGGTGGCTTCTATGAGAAGGATCTAGAAGCTGCCCCATGTTTGGTAAGGGCCCCACTGCTGACCAGAGATGAGCCAATAAGCAATGTTGTTTGCACCTCTCTGAAAGCGTATTTAAGACAGGGAAAAAAAAAAAAAAAATATGCTGTGCCACACAGCAGCTGGGAGAGTGAGAGGAGTGAGGAACAGCCTTGCAGGTGCCAAGGTCTGTGAAGAAGGAGGGGGAGAGGTGCTCCAGGCGCTGGAGCAGAATCCCCTGCGGCCTGTGGTGAGGACCATGGTGAAGCAGGCTGTCCCCCTGCAGCCCACGGAGTACCACGGTGGAGCAGGGTTCCACAATGCAGTCCGTGGAGGAGACCACGGTGGAGCAGGTGGAGCAGGTGGACCTGCACCGACAGAGACTGTGGCCTGTGGAAGACCCCTGCTGGAGCAGATTCCGGGCCGGACCTGTAGGTCATGGAGAGGAGACCACGCAGGAGCAGGTGACCTGGTAGGAGCTGCTGCCCGTGGGGGATCCAGTTTGGAGCAGTTTGCTCCTGACAGATGGATCCCATGGTACGGACCCATATCTGGAGCAGTTCTTGAAGAGCCTGTGGGCAGCCCATGCCAGATCAGTTCAGCGAGGACTGCATCCCGTGGGAAGGACCCCACAGCACAGGGGACAAGAGTGACTGAGAAGGAGCGGCAGTGGAGAAGTGCTGCCCTGCCATAAGTGACCATAACCCCCATTCCCCTGTTCCCCTGTGCCGCTCGGGGGGAGGAGGTGGAAGTGGGCGGATGGGGAGGGAAGGTGTTTTTGTTTTCTTTCCTTTGATTCTCACTTCTCTAGCTTGTTAGTAATAGGTAATAAATCTTACTGTCTCCCTATGCTGAGTCTGTTTTGCCTGTCACAATAATTACTGTGCGATCTCCTCGTCCTTATCTCAACCCTTGAGCCCTTTTCATCATATTTTCTCCCGGTTCCTCTTTGAGGAGGGGGAGTGAGAGAGCGGTTGTGGTGGAGTTCGGCCGTCCACCCGAGTAAAACCATCACAAGTGTGTGCGTGCATGTGTAAGTAAATCTGAAAAGTACTTTATTCTTATTTTGGCTAAAATGCTATCATTGAACTACGGTTGGAAGTCAGCTTCTGTGAACTTTCACTACATTTTGAACATTCCTTGTCTGCTATTAGAAGATACTTCATCTTTCCAGTATATGGAAAGATGAATAAATGTATCAAGTATTCATAAAATAAACGTATTAATAATAACTGGGACAAATTCCTTGTCTCTACTCTTCTGCATGAAGCCCCTATCTCCCACACTACAGCAATAAGTTTCTTTTTCTTTGTGGTGGCAGATGTAAATTATTTGGTGCCTAATTCTCCACACTTGCTGCAGAGGTGATTAATTCAAACTTACAATACACACAGTCAGATGCTTAATTTTAGCTCTGTCCTGATCAGTCTAAATTTTATGTCCTTTGTTTTACTAGTTTCACAAATGCTCCAACTTTCTCTAATAATCTTTGGCATATAACCTTGGCAAAGACTTTTTGAAAATCCAAATATGTTGTGCACTGGGATCTCCTTTGTCCACATTGTGCTATGCTCTGGAAGAACTCCAGCAAATCAGTGAGGCAGGATTTCTTTCTATCTGTTAACTCAGCCATACTGCTTCTTTCCCCAGAGACCATGTTTTTCTATTCCCCAGAGTGTTGCAACACTAAAGAAAAAAGCCAAGAATTTACTGAGTCTCTTTTTCTATGATCTTCTCATCCCTGAGTACACATTTACATTTCTGTTACCAGGCAGTTCCACCATTTCCTATCCATCTTCCTGCTTTTATTGCATTTACTATGACTATCCTTTGCAAAGTGTTCAAATTCTCTTTTAACCTTCTTGATTTCCTATTTACACCTGATCTTTCAGAAATTTGACCTGCCAGCAGTTTTGTTCTGTAACTTTTGCCAATGTTCAATCTGTGCTTTGTACCACAATCAAATGTATGGGGCGTTTTGACCCTTTGAAAGCATTCATAAAGGGAAAATAATAATAATGTTAATAATTTATATGTACATATATACATATATATATTGTTGGTGTCACTTGCATTATTATAATGCAAGATATTTATTACACTACATAATTATTTTAATCAGAAATGGACATTACAATCAGCAGGCATCATCTCAAAATCAGAAACAAACCAGAAATGGGAATTCAAAACTAAGTCTTCAAAGTGAATTTCTGTTTGGAGAAAAAAACTCCTCACCTCAAAATATTATGGCTGTGGCATATTGAGGGATTTGGATCATGACACATCCTCACAGTCAGGTCATCCTGAGAGTGGAATGACCTGTGTTAATTCTTGAAATTTTTTTACCCTAGCCAGTCTAAGGCAATGGGTCATTTACCTAAGTAGTAGTTCAAGAACTGACTTGAAGAGTTAATGTCATCAATTAATGCTCTTTCCTTATATTTACTTTATCAATCACTGTTTCTTAACCTGTTAGATATTTCTTTCAGAAATATCTCTGTGAGTGAACACTTCCATCTGCTGTAAAAGACTGAATATTTGTTCATGCTCTTTCCTATAAAAGTCTGTATTATATTGGCTATAGAAAATCAATGCACATCATTAACATTTGACACTGTAAGACACTGTTTTTGTTTTGTAACATATATCCTACTTTAAATTTAGTGCAGCAGACCATTTATTTCTAAGTTTTTCTAACAGGTCAATGTTATTCCTCCCCAGAGATATATAAATATTGAAGGGAAGTTTAGTGGAGCATAAGTTTTTCATATATTGCTGTCTTTGTCCCTGAATTCTCTTTTTGAAACTTTTATCTCTACAACTTTTTGCACTAAAATAATTTCAAATTACTGTCCAGTAATAAAACTGAGCATTTGGAACATTTAACAATATTTTACTTAGATCAATTCAAAAGCTACTGTATCTATCATAAAGAGAAATCAGCAGAGACATAAATCAATAGACCATTTGTGATCTTTTTTTATTTTGTAGTTCGTCTTCTATTTCTAGATGTGCTTGTAAAAATGCAAACACCGAAATTAATATGTTATGGCCACAACTGAAATTGCACTTAACTAAAACAATAGCGCCACCACATAGTTTACATTGTTTTCATTCTAACACCTTCTATAGTGGTTCTACTAACAATACACACTTAGTTACGGAGCTTCCAATCTGAGGTACTAATATAATCTGACATGATTAAATTCTAAAATACTGGGCTGCACCTCTACATGCAAAGCAATAAATATTTGAAAATAACACCTTCTCCTTCACTAGGGGTCAGATCTGTTATTTCTCAAGATGGGATATGTTCATGTTGGTGCAAGGAAAGGTCAGTACAATGCTCTCTAAAAGTTAGGGTGACTCTCTTCCAGCTGCTCATCCATCATCATGTGCTGAAAATTCACTTATAATTTGTTAACAAATAATTTTAGTATTTTGTAGCATCAGAACATAAAGTTCAGCAAAACTGTAGCCTCTAAAAGATAAAAAGAGTGTCTTAAGGCATACATAGACTTGCTCATTTGGAGCTGAAGTATTCACAAAAAATCTTTGCCTTTAACCAGATGTATACATTAAGCTATAACTATATAGTGAAAGGATCAGTAGGATCTGCAAGTCAGGGATTTTCTGTGGCAATGTGCTACTGTTAGAAGAGTTTTCTGCCTTCTTGATCTTCAAACATTTGATTGTTGACAGATGTATGGTTAAGTAAAGTAATTGTGTTTGTTATATGTAAGATTAAGAGTCTCTTGGTTTTAGTAACATAGAATACCAGAATGATTTAGTTTGCAAGGAACCCTTAAAGATCATCTAGTCCAACCTCCCTGCCGTACGCAAGGAAATCCTTCACTAGATCATGTTTCTCAAAGACCCTGCCCAATCCACTTTTCAACATGTGCTGAATTATCTCTCAATCCCAGCATGAAGAGAACTTTCACAAGTATGCTTAGCAGCAAAGTGCCTTATAAGAGAAACATAAATTACATTGACCCATTCATAACATTCATAACCCAAATATACTGCATCAAAATTAATGTTCCTGTAGCTCAGGTCTATATCTTTTGGAAATTACTATGAATAAGGAAGGTACTTCTACCTTTTTTAGTCTGCAGTCAGGCTAAATGTTCATGCCTTGAGGGAGAGAGAAAGATATATTTCTGCCCTACCTAAGCCTTGAAGCTCCTTTCACAGTCTGGAAACTGGACCCTGAAAAATACATCCTTCGTGATGAAAGTAGGAGATAGACTTCAGCTTCCACTTTCCAACCACTTTCAACAACTGCTTTATTGTGTCTTTTGTTTATATCTCTCCATCCATTCACAGAGTAATGCTTTCTCCTTTCCCACACTGTAACAGAGCATAAATGACATTTTCTTGGTAAAACGGCTGAGATAACAACAGATAACAAGACAAAAATGTGCAGATAACTAGCAATATGACAAGATGAAATGGTATCAAGTTGCACCAGGGGAGGTTCAGGTTGGAAATTAGGAGTTATTTCTTCTCAGAAAGAGTGGTTGGGCATTGGAACGGGTTGCACAGGGAGGTGGTATAGTCACCATCCCAGGGGGTGTTTAAGAAATGGTTGGATGTGGTACTTAGGGACATGGTTTAGTGGGTAATATTGGTGGTTGGAGGATAGTTGTACCAGATGATCTTGGAAGTCTCTTCCAACTCTTGTGATTCTATGATTCTATGAGTTTAAATGGTGTATATGAATAGACTAAACAAAACTGTCTTCTGAGAGGATGTTTGCCCAGAACCAGGTAATGCTAGCAGAAAATTCCCAGTAATGAAATTTGATTAAGACAGCCATCAGCCTTTTTAAACAGTAACTGTGGAACTACAGAGAAACTCAAGAAACAAGGTGGGGCTGGGGTTGAAATGAAATGTCAATGAAGGGAGAAAAAAATGTTACACATGGGAGGAAGAAGAGAGTAACAGTGCAGCAGTGAAAACCAATTTTGGTACTGCTAGAAGTCATGACCTCGTTCCAGGCCAGACACAGTTGCCTCCCCTTCAGACACCAAGAAGAGTCTGCATACAGCTAGAGAACAGACAGCAGGGGTTCTACTCACAGGGGACCCACACATGGAGTGTGCTTATGTGACCTTTTAGAGGAATTTCTCCATAATTTCTGACATATGCACTAACAGAGCATAAGGAGTGATGCACACATGAAGTTAGAGCAATCACATCTTGAACGCAAGCACAAGTAATTAGGGGAACTGGTACTTTCAGCAAGGGTGTTTGTACTTTTAACCCATCTCTGGGGTGACAGGGGCAAAAGGTAGCTAGGGATGTAAATGTGTTTGATAGTGATGAAGTTAGAATTTTGTTGAATTAGTGACAGAAGAGTGTTTAGAAATCTGTAGGTGTTTGTTAACATTTTTAAATATCTAGAACTGTGTTTTATCTGTTGTATTGCTAATATTGATCCTAAATGCATAGTTCACTGATTGCTGATTAGTTATGTGGAGTTAATAAATAAACTAATTGATTTTAATCTGGGTTTGATTTAAACCTGTGAATCAAACAGTTTTTATGTGCAACACCACACACAACTTTTGACTTCATGTTCTTTCTAATAAGGACCCTAATAAATACCTTCACTGTCTGGGCACTGGAAAAGTGAGTCTGTTCAGAAAAGAAGGTTCACAATGTTTTGCTGATAATCTCACACTGAAATTTCTACCTCATCCAATATATCTACTTTCATTGCAACTCAACCAAGCAAAGGGATTTTAAAGCATTTAAAACAGTAATATTTACTTAATAATAAAACTTGCTCAACTCCGGTAATAGTAGGGAGGCTATGATTTTAAAACTTTCCTTATGATTTTCACTGCTTCAGTGGTTATGTTTTCTGTACTGAAATGTTGCAATGAAAAACTACTTATAGCAATGTAACTAACCAGCATAAGATCCCACAGAAACTCTGTGCTGGAAGATTTGTGGCCAGTTCTGTGGTCAATAACTGTGTATCCAAATTTTTAAAGCTACTGACCTGTGCAAGTTGAAATGGAAGTCAAATTTGTTTTACCTGGAGAAAAATTTTTACACATTCAGGCTCCCAGGAAATTTTCCATGACAAAATCTTATTTTGCCTCTCTAATTGGAATGTAAATGTATTCAAGACCACAGTGCTATAATGAGAAAAAGGAATTAGCTTTAATCTATTTAGTTTACATACTTGACACACTCAAGCTATTTGCTCAGTCCAGAAGAAGGAAAATTAGTCCATGTAGAATTTCTTGCTGTTGTGGTGATAGTGTTTCAGTACTCAAGATGGCTAATTTAAAGCTAGCTGAGAGATCTTCCCATCCCCATGAAGTCTACTATAGAGGCTTGGCCTAATTGGACGGACAATCTTTATTTTGAGCATGGGTTATTATCTAAAAGCAGATTGCACATGTTTAAAATTTTCTCTGTTCATGTGAATATTTCCATTAACATCACAGCTGACATGAGTAAAGATTATAGTGTATGAATGTTTAAAGAATCAGTACCAATCTAATAACAGAAGTTATGCCTTACAACTGAATACTGGAAGTCCATCCAGGGCTGGCTAATTCTTTTCTAATATTGGCTTCAGAGATGTCATTCTTAATGTAGCTGAAATCCGTATTTCTAAACTTGAATATCCCCATGCTTGTTGCTTTATCTCAGAGGGATCTGCAGAAAAAAAGTAGTGAAAAAAATAAAATAAATAAAATTAAATGTAACAAAACAAAACAAAATAAAACAAAACTAAATAAAACAAATAAAATAAGATAAAATAACAAGATAAAATAACAAGATAAAATAAAAAATAAAATAATAAAATAATATAAAATAATTTTATTAGAGCCATCCATGCATGTAGTTCTTCACTATAATATTTAAACAGAATACACCTGCAATAGAAGAGGAACAATATGAGAATATTTCTTGAACAATGGCTCTTCCAAAAGTTCACCAGTCCAGAATTCAACACTCTGAAGACTCCCAAATGATTTAGAGTTTTAAGTTAACATTTTCAGTATTGTATTTTGAGAAATTAGTACTTTATGGCAAAAAGTCATTAATTTAATTACTTGTGCTCCTCTGGTGCTGTTTGCAATCAATGTTGTATTTGTCAAAGGGTCCATGAAAACTTTTTGCAATTTGTGCATATGCAGTTATGTAAATACAATAACTTTAAAGTACTCACAACTCAGCTACGTTTCTAACATAGTATCAAATCCTTTTTATTATATCTACTGAAAAATTCAATATTTACTTCAGATACCACTATAGCACTGCATGTTATCTTCTAAAGATCAACTAATAAGTGATACATAAATAATTCATTTTTAAAATATATGTTTTAGTGTTATTTCTGATGCATTGTTAGATTGCACTTTCATATTTTATCATGAACTGAACTCTGAGTGGTGCTGTACAGTACATGACAAACACTGCTCAGAACAGGTTACCTTGTCAACTATACTTTCAAAATCATTTTCAAATGCAGGTAACAGCTGTACTTGCATTTTAAGATTGAAATATGACATCATTAAATGTTTCAGAAAGGCAAATTTCAGCTTATAAACCATGGCTGTGAAGGTAGAGTCTTCAACCCTTTAATGAAAATTCATAAATATATATTCTGTCAATATGCTCCAGTATTAAACAAAAGCTATTTCAGAATCACTATATCCCTATATAGCAACTACATGCACAAGCATATGTACAGTCATCTCCATATCTAGTTTTATTCTAAAATTTATATTTGTATTGAAAATATGTGAACCAAAAGATTTTCAGAACCTCAAAAAAGTTGTAAACAGGCAAAATTATGCTTACTTGGCAGGCAATTTCCTTTAGTCTCATGATTAGTATAGCTATGCATTGCACATAAGAGCTTAGACTCTTACCTGATGTACATATATTACACACATTTCTGTGTAAGTCTTCTAAGTTAGCATTAATGGTCCAGAAGAAAAAAATAAAATAGATAAATCTGTTCATAAAAATTACAGGCAATACAAAGGGTAGGGAAGTGCTAAACAGAGGAAAAACAGAGAGCAGACTCGTTTAGTATACACAGCATGATCTCACAAGTACAAGGAAACAAACATCCGGGAACCAAATATGTGAATCAGTCACACTGAGGGATGGGGATTGTATGTTGAAACTCCATGACTGTAGACAGACCTAGTGAAACTATGGTTATAAACAACCAGACATGAACTCTCCATTTAGAATACCAGTTAAAATGTTTAATGGAAGCCTTAAATGTTCATGGAGAGTATTATCTGCAAGAGGGAGGATGAAAAGATCTTACCACTTATTTTTTTCTAGATAAATCTGCTGTGCAGTATTGTCCTTGTCCAGTGCCACATGACAGCATTACAGACTGTGTTGTGGTTTTAACATTGGTCAGGAGAGAAGGAAGATTTTTTTCTAACAAAGATGGAAAGCCACACATAGCAGACAGCCACATGACGAGGACATACAGAAGAAAATAGGCATGTATTATAGTCCCCATTGTCAAGGTTTGGGGAAAAAAGCACAGTTTGCACATTCATTAATCAACAGTAGCAGAACAATAGATGTATAAACAGACTTGGAACAGTCACTAGAGCCCAGGTATTTGCCATCTTTTGGGTATGCTCCCACCAGTCATTCTGTCAGTTCCTGCCTGGACATACATAGTGGAAGAATTTTAAGCATGCAAGCAATTTCACCTGACTGTTTAAGCACATATGATCTCTATCTACATTGCCAAGTGTTATTTTTCTCTTTTGGGCCTTTTTTCTTTTTTTTTTTTTTTTTTTTTTTTTGTTGGCACTTAAATTCCGCAACAGTTTCTTTTAGGTTATAAAACCCAATCCAGGATTTCAAACTTTCAAAATGAATCTTTCTGTTGAACTTGATTTAGTTCCTGCCAGTATTTATGAGTGGTGGGATAAAAATTATGAATTATCCTACCTGGAGAAGCTCCAAAGAGAAGGAGGGAGCCATGCTTGCTGTGAAGAAAATGAAGGCAATATTCATAATATAGATTAGAAACTGCTTATCATCTTTTGATCTCCAGGACAGTAAAGTAACCTGAGTCCCACAAACATAATTTAGGTTTTATTTAGCAAGGAGCCTATAGAATTAAAACATTGTGTTTGACAGCTAAATACTAAACCTTATAAGGCAAATTAGAAGCTTCACATTGCATAAGGAACCAGCTAGTAAAACAGAGAATTTTAAAGCAGTTTATTATTGTTATTTTATTTTAAAAGTTCAAACTAAGAATGTGTTTAAATGAAGAAATGTTGTGGAACAACTTTATTAAACAAACCATTAACAAAAATAACAGGTACTTAAAGGTTCCCAAATCTTCTGTCTCTGTTTGTCTTGCAGAACTGCTGAGATAGAGACTATGATTGGTTTAATTATTATTTTTAAGACAAAGTTATATCTTGATTTATGATTTTTCATAGCTGGATAAAATGACTGCATGTATTTCAAAATGTATGCAATTTTCATTTCACTACTGCCTTCCTTGCTTTACTTTCTCTAGTGAATGGGGATTATTGCAGGATTACTTAGGCTTTTATAAATATATGACTTTACATTCCCAAGGGTGAAATTCTGTAGACAGAAGGCTCTTGTGCATGTTTATGTCTGGATTTCCGAAAGACATGATGTGCATGCATAGAAATGAATATCACTGCTTTGCAGGAAAGTAATGGACTTAGTCCGTTTGCCCTCACATATTGGAAGAAAGAGAATGAAGGAAGCTGCTTCAGTCCTGAGGCTGCAGCAGCCACAGCAGTAGCAGTTACACAACCTGCTCTTAGCATGGATGAATAGGTCAAGAGGAGTGTTGGGTAGTCCTTAGATAGGCTGCAAAGTGTAATGGCACTTCATGACTTCAGTGCTATGAACATACCTCTGCCTGAATGTTGTGACATGAGCTGCTGTCACTTATGGCAGTGTTCTTGCCTCATATAATAACAGTTCTTTACAGAAACACCTCCTTAACTGCACAATGGCTATTTGGAGATTATTGCTTCAGAGCTCATCTGTCTCAGGACAGAATGGCTGGAGGTAACTAGGCTGCAGCTGTGTGATGGAGGACTGGCTGGTGAGGCAAGGAAGGGAGAAAGCCATTACACCTTTCCGGTTGCTCTCCTTTCTCACTTCATCACATTCTTCTCCATTTAGCCAATTTTCTTTCCCTGGTGTCCCATGAGGATTGGAAATAGTCAGGACTGTCGACTTCTACTGCATAGGAAGGACGAAAAAGAGCAACAGAAGAGTGGCAACCAATGCATGATCTGAGTTCACAGTCCTCAGTCTACAGAACTCCATGAATGAAAGTGAAGATGAAGGATCATCACAGTACACAACATGACTGTTAAAAACCCAGTAAGATACAAAATATAGCTGCTGTTCTAGCAAAATGATTGCTTGGTCTTAAACCTCTGGGATCTTTTACAGAATCCAGTTTCTGTTAAGAAAGAAATCTAATGATGAACCTGTTAACACTCCTAAGCAGAAACTAAGCTCAGCTCTAAAAAGAGATTGCTGAAATGCCTTTGCTGCCATGTCACTAATTGGTCATTTGGACCACTGGAATTGCCAGGATTGACATAGTGAAAATGAAAGGCAATTGGCGAATCACTAATAATTAAGTAGGGAGGAACTAAATGAAGACAAGTTTTACTGCTGATTTGGCATTTTTGAAAGGTTAGCTGTGGCCTAGCGGCAGAAATCAGAATGCAACATGGAGTTAGCAGTGTATTTCTGGATTCTGTTTCAACAGAAATTCAGTGCAAAAAGAGGACTTATAACAGATGTGCTAGGCTGACCCAAGGACACTTTAGCTCTCCATGTTAATGCAAGAAAGTAATATTTCATCATATAAAAGAACTTTCATTTCACACCTGACTAAAAGCCAAAAGATGAAGTCCCAAAACAGATGCCATTTTTGGATTGTGTCAGTCTGAGTAGTCAGTATGCATTAAATCTGCAAGTGTCAGAAACGTCTGTACTACATATGTTTAACTGGTAATCATCAAATGACTTTCCAACCTGCTATTGTGGTATAGCAAAACTGAGAAGAAATAATTAGAAAGTGTGAATCTGATAATCTGAGAACATGCTGGCATTATTAGCTATAAGAAAAAGACCCTGTTCCCTGAGCAATTTCTGCAAACTGTCAAACTTCACCAGCTATGACAGCCCTTGCTTGGTTCTGGGATACTATCCATGCTGTAAACTATTTGCCTGGGGTTCTGCAGATAATGGAGATGGAACAAACTGCAGGAAATGAACCTGTCTGTCTCACAGGGTGACATCAGACTGGAGCTCCACACAAAATGAAAGTATTATTATGGAAATTGCCTCTTGACACTTGGATAAAAAAATAAAAATAAATAAAATAAAATAAAATAAAATAAAATAATATTTTATCTAAAATAATTTGTCCTCAGTGGTATAGAAACAAGCGTATCGGCAACAAGGAGAAGAATGACTATGGTCTTTGTCTTTAGTTGGCTGATAAATGCAATAAAAGTGACTATATAATGAAATACAAATATTAAGTACCTGGTCAGGTACTGGAAAATATTTATGGACATAGCCTTTGTTCACTCTGAGGTGTGCCCCTGAAGGCAGCAGTAGTACCATTCACAGGTAAATAAGGTATAAATAACACGTGGGATTATATTCAAATATAGCACAGCCAACATACGCCACAGTATGAGCTTTAGTTCTGCTCTAGGGAAGACCCCTCCAAGAGTTTCCCAAATGGAAAGAAAACGTCAGCTACTCTTCATGCCTGTTTATACAGATCCACTTATATATAAAAAGGAGTGGGAAATGTCCTTATCTCTCCCTGAGGAACCCACAGTCCCGGGAAATCTTGCAACCTATACAGCAAAGGCAGATATTTCTGCAGTGCTAGGGGGCAATGCTGCCCTGCTTTTGGATGTGTATGGGCAATAATTTTGCACCCTCCCCCAGCCCTCTATATCTGAATAAAGCCCCAAGCATGCTTTATTTCTGTGCAAGAAAAGGTGCTAATTTTCAGGATCAGGACATCATTGACACAGCTCTACTTAACCATCTCTCCATGACCAACTTACTTTCCTTCAGTAAAGCATCCTCCACTAGTTTCTGTCATTGTAGGATGAGAGACATTAAGAAAGCAAACATTAGAATTTCAGAGGTGGAGAGAACCCTGGGATTATATCTGAATGATTGGTCATAAGGGTCTGAAACCTGAGAGAAGACACAAACTATTGGTCATTGAGTGTCATGCACGTAAATTTTGCTTCTTAAAAGCTAAATGTTAGTAAGAAAACATTATATAAAACTCATAAAATTGATAATATAAAACAACCTTTTAAAAATACCTAGGACATGAGTTAAAAGATATATTTCTGCATAATTTGTTTTTAAAGAAGGATTATTCTTAACCATGTGTATTTTATGTATGTGTATGTATAAGAGATGTAAAAATCAATTAGCTTTCAGTTTAAAAAAGATTAACCATAGAAAATGGTGGAAGTAGATGAACTATGGAAGCACTTTCGTCCTCCAATAAAAAACAGTAAGGAAGCAACAGACATTTCTGCAGCACTTGACACTGCCACACAATGGAGAAGAATGCCAAAACTTACTGGCAATTGCACTATATCTATTTCCATTTTCATTTAAAGAATAAAAACTGTTATTACAAGGAAATATTGTCTCTACACTGTATAATTATATTTTTATTGGGAAATTGAGGAAGTTGAGAAATTAAAAATGATTTTTTACAAACTTTTAGAGACAAAAGAATGAAAAAATGTTAATTCATACCTTTGGGAATCTGTCAATTGTTTTTCACTAAAGTACATCCATGACTTAAAGTAACTGAAATGTTAACAGGACAACTCTACCCTTCAGTGGGTACAATATTAAACAACAACAACAACAAAAAAAAAACCATATCTAGGAGGTACTTTTAAAATAAATATTTTTACAAAATGTATTTGATGTGTTTGAATAACATTTCTACAAAGTTTTGGCCACTATTTAAGTTATGAACAGCTTCTTTTCCAGGTTTTAAACACACAAGGGTTAATCCCATCCTCTCACTTGTCAATAGAATTCTTAAAGTTTCTGAGCATTCTGTATTTTGCTCCATACTTTGATCCTTCCCCAACCAAAATAAATCAAGTGCCTGTGTCCACAAAATGGCTGTGGTCTCAGAGACCAGTGTCTTCTTACAAGCAGAGTTAATTCTGTCAAGAAAATACAGCTCCTTCCAAAATCAGTGAAAGGAAGTATTTCTATCCCGAGTGATTCGTGTCTCACATGTGCAGTCCTCCTTTCAAGTAGACTTTGTCCTGCCTAGTCACTCTGTAGGGAATTATGCTAAACATCAGCTTAAATTTTTAAATTAGATTTCTGAAATTGGATAGTGGGATGAATCTAAGCTTCAGTTCACTGCAACAGAATACAAAGTCTTGATCTAAATATCTAGGCTACCTAAGTAGAGCAAGAAGAACCAAGAGGCCTCATAAACTGATTGATAGTCATCAACACACTGATTGAGGAACCACCTTCAGAAAGCAAAAGAGAGGTAGAATTTAGAACTCTACTTGAATTTCCACTTAAGATATATCTTTGTGGTAACTGGAAATACCTATTTCCACATATAGTTCACATTCTTCATTTTTTTTGGAAATGGATGTTTCTGTCTTTCTGTCTCTTATTTTAAAGCATAGAGAGGATGTTAATATTCCTCCATTTTTTTTTCTTCTCATCTAGCTCTACCATCTTTCATCTTCCAGCATTGAAAGCTGCTACAATTTGTAAAAGAATTGAGCACAGTTTCTATTACCTTGAGGCATTTAAGCCTGACCGTCTTATTTTTCAGGCAAACTCTGCAGCAACTGGGAACTGACACATTAAACTAAAAGGGAGGCTCTCAGACATCTACCTTGAATTTGTTCCTCTTTACATAGTCCATTTAAGTCCATCAGGCCAGAGAGAAAGAGAAGCAAAGCAACCAAAGGCTTATGTCTACATCTGTACATATAGCTTGCACCCACAAATTAGACTCTTTCCTGCTCCCAAAGCAGGATGACATCATCTAATCTGATGAAAGGGATTGGTTCGTAGCCTTTCAATTTACTTGCTGTCTCCTGAACAGAGCCTGAGCATTATTGAAGAGAGGCTGGTAGAAAATGTGGCACGCAGCTCTTCTGCCCCTCTGCTAGCTTAATTTCATTTCCTGGTAACAGCTACAGCCAAGGTGCATAACAGTAGGAGTAAGACAATGCTGTGGACCACAGACAAGCGCCCACCAGCTGCTCACTAACACCCCCTCTCCAGCAAGACAGGGAAGAGAATAGGAATAGGAAAAGTTAGAAAACTTCTGTTTAGAGTAAAAAGCAGTTTAACAGGTGAAGGAAATAGGACAAGAATAATCAAACATACAAGAAAATAAATTAAAAAAAAAAAAAAAAAGAAAGAAAAACAAACAAGCATTGCAAATGCAATCACTTACCATCTCCCACAAGCAGAACAATACCTAGCCAGTCTCCATACAATAGCTACCTTGGAAGAAAAAAAACACATAATAATAAAAATCAATTAATTAATTAATTAATTAAAAACGCCCCTTTCTTCCTCTACTATAGTTCATATTGCTGAGCATGGTGTTACATTATACGGAATATCCCTTTGGCCAATTCATGTAAGCTCTTCTGGCTGTGTACCCACCCAACTTCTTGACCACCTGCAGGCTTTTCCCTGTGGAGGAAAGGGAAGGAGGAGGAAGTGGAAGAAAAAGAAAGATTGTACCACATACATGCACTGGTCAGTTATAGCCAAAATATTGGTTTCTTCTCAACACTATTTTGTCCAAAAATATAAAACACAGCACCTTATGGGTTGCTATGAAGAAAATTAACTCCATCCCAACCAGGTCCCCTATATAAATATATTAAGAAAAGCTGACTCTTGCTTTTGTTTTTGTTTTGTTTTGTATTGTTTTGACATTTAGATACCCATAAATTAGTTGATAATAAAAAAATGCCACAGTTCTCCTCTGTTCACCTAGCTGAATGTGCCAGGCTGCTGGACTAGACATGTTTATTCTATTTGGTCCAATGACTAGCTAATAAATAAGGCATAACAGTGAGTTATCAATATTAACAGAGTTGCCAGAAGTCATCCTAAGTTCTGATTCAAATTAAGAAAGTAGTATGCTTAGAATCAGGCTATTAATAAGAATAAATGAATAAATAAATAAATAGAATAATGGGAAATATTTTGAAGCATGTTTTTTTCCTAAAACATATCTAATTAACTTTTTACCTTCAGAAATAAATTTATTCCTAACCAACTAAATCACCAAAATGTTTGAAATATCCCCAATAGGGGGATGTTAAACTCTTCTCCTTAAGTTGTTCCACTTTCCATTACCTACTTCGATATTTATGGAGGGTGTGAAGCAAAGCGTGAGTGAACAAACATGCAGACACCTGCAAAACACAATGAGATGTTGCATAGCAACACTGAGTTTTTTTCTACCTTGTTGGACTATAGTGATAAATGCAGGAAAAAATTATCAAATTAACATTAGCAGCAACAGCACTTCCTTCATAAACCCCAGAAATACTATCGGCTGTGCAATAGCATGCAAGGAAATCTCTGTTGCATCATTAACATAAGAATGCAAACCTATTTTAGCTTTTTAACTGCTTTAAAATAAATATATCATCATTGTTTCATACAAGATAAGTGAGGATTGATTTTATAGCATCAAAGATGAAATAATGCAGAAAATGTAGGTATGCTTTATATTTACAAATCTCAAGAGATTCCATTTTAAAAATTATACAAAATCAACTAAATCTTATTATAACATTATATATCCATATTTCCAGCTTCTCCAGAAAAAGCTGCTGTAGCATTACATGGTCTTCATCCTCTCAATCCTATATGTATATATATTTATATATATATATATATATATATATATAATCTGGTGAGATGCCTTTAATCAGGTAAACGAATTAAATATATAGAGGGTAATGGTCATGAATGTGATGGATTAAGAACAATGAATAAGGAAGGGATAAATAGCTTATGGCATTTCATTTTGTCACACAACTACAATAATAGATTTCCTTATTTCTATGCAGACATAAATTACCACATGGCAAGACTGAAACTAAACAAGAAGCTCAGGCAAGGCACAATGGACATTCTGCTGGTGGACATAATTATAAATATTGTAATAAATAGCAGAGGTAGACATCTAAATAATAACATTTTATTAATTCATTATTAATTGATCTCTCCCATTTTTTCATCTGTTTTCACTTAGAATAAAATTATTTATAGCCATATAGATGTTATTAATGTAGGCTGATCTTCTAAACAGAACAATACAAAGAACATCAACCGCTTACTTTACTGGGCCATCTGTCTTTTCATTATAACATTTTTTCCTAAGATATGTGTGTAAGGGAAGTCGAATATATTGACTGAGTTCATTTCCCAACCTAGTTAAACATCTGCTGGGGTTGATTCTGAAGCTCTATAGCTGCATTAATTTGACCTTGCACCAAAACTAAAAAGGGACACTACTCATGCACATTAGTCCACACTGCATCCAACAAACAGCTTTGTGTCAACACACCATAATATTCTGTGGCTCTCTACTGAATCAACAACCTCCTTTACAGACTAAGGATGTAGGTGGAAAGGATATCTTTGCATCTCTGCAGATAAAATCTTAAATATATTCCACTCAGATGGAGGCTACAATGAAACGTAAGTGGTTAATTCTTCTCACAAATAAAAATATATCTCTTACCTTTACCTGGAGTGTATGTATTTTCAGCTCCAAAGCACTGAGCTTCCTTATGTCTTTCTCAGTATATATACTCTCTATATATTTATATATACATATATATGCTTTCATATATATTCTATATGCTTATACACACGTATGTCTGTTTCCCTTAATCTTCCCTTCAGTGGACTAAAAAAATGATGTTTCTTTAACATCTCATATCAGCTCATCATTTTACCTCTCTGTGTTCAACTGTCTCGTTGATTTGCCATTTTTCTTAGACAGTGATTCCAGTCACCATTACTCAGTTGTCAAAAAAAAAAAAAAAAAAAAAGTACACCCTCAGGCATCTCATGTGTGCCTTTCATTTGGACTCAGCACAAAAATCTACACACTTGTTATATGAGGTACTCCATGAGTTTGTCCTAATTTCTAGAAAAACCTTAGGCTGCTAATCCTACATCCTCTTCCTATTTTCTTCTCTCTCTCATCTGTCTGTCTGAGTCTGTCTGCTGTCCCTTATTCTCAACAGAGTAAATTAGCCTTTTCTGTGCTGCCACATTTAGACTGCTCTAGGTACATTTGTTATCTTGTTAAAGGTCATAAGGGGCATATACACTGTGTTAAAGCAGTGCAAATATAACCAGTAACTACCAACTATATATAACAGTAGTTTTAATAGAAATACCACCTTGCTTTGCTTCTACCCGCTCCATTTATTGTAATTAAGCAGATACTTTAACATTCGGGATATGTAAAAGAAAACCATCAAGTTCAATAAATATCAAGCATGCCAATTTTATTTACTTATGCATTTTTATTCTGCTTTTCTCATGATACAGATGAAGCAACATCATTTTTTTTTTTCTTTGTACACCTCTTAACAGCTTGAGTTGTGTGTATTCATGCTACTTTGAGATTAGGAATAATTTGTCTATATAATTTTGTGAGAGACAGACTTTGTATCTATGTACATATATTCAGAGCTGAAATGTTTTAGAGAAAAATTCTTTTTAGTTTATAATCACAGCTTATTTCAGATATATGCAGAAATTAGCAAAGCTTCATGCTTTGAGTGCTGACAGCAAAGATTATAGAAAAGTGACCTTGCAAATTTTAAAAAACATTTTTAGAAATGATTTTACTAAAAGACAATCTAAACATTCATTAATTTTACACACACAGGTTAACTATTTGCTACTACTTTCGTTATCATACAGCTACTGAGCTAGCCAGTAGCTAACCATTTACTAAGATTACTTTATTTATATATTTTATGTTTTATAGCTATTTACATATATGATTTATTCTTTACCTGAAAAAATATATTAATTGAACAAGTAAAATACTGAATCATAGAATCATTTAAGTTGAAAAAGACCTTTAATACCATCAAGTCCAAAAATCCACCTAACACTACAAGTCCACCATTAAATTATGTCCCTAAGAGCCATATTCAAATGTTTCTTAAATACACCATGAGGAATACACCACTTCCCTGGTGGGCCCATTATGATGTCTGACCACCCTCTCCATGAATAAATTCTTCCTGATACTGAATCTAAGCCTCCCCTGGCATTACTTGAGGCTGTTTTCTCATTTCCCATCAATTGGAGTATGAGAAAAGAGACCAACACCCTCCTTGCTGCAACTTCTTCTCAGGTAGCCTTATGATGTCTCCCCTCAACCTCCTTTTCTCCAGATGAAACAACCCCAGTTGCAAAAAATTTTGCAAAATATTTTGGTGAGTGTGGCTGAAGAGGCCAAGTTCAATGATCATAAAGATTTCATCTGACCTTAAAAATGTAGAACTTTGATTCTACACATACATTTATTTTGATTTCTAGTATATGGAAACTGTTCCTCTTAAATTCTGTAAAATCTGGACAGTCTCTCTTTAGAAGTACATAAGATACACTTAAAACAATAAATCTCCTCAATTTCTCTCTGAGCTATAACAAAAGCTTAACCATCCACTCCCTTAATGAGTGATATATTGCTTTCAAGATTTTTTTTCAAAAGAAAGACTTCCAAAATGCTAGCTTTATTACCCATCTTTGGAAAACTGTAATACTTTGTCACAATAAATAAGGTATGTATGAAGGAGTTTAGATTTATGTTGAATTAAGTATAGTTCAATTTATTTTATTCAGGTTCATATAATATAGCCATTGCTATTATCTGAACAGTTTCAAGATTTTCAGTAAGTGAGATAACTTAACACATTTAGCAATGACCTAAGAAGGTCATTCAATCTTATAGTATACTGACTTGCATGAAAGGCACTAGATGCTGTCTTGATAGCAACATAATATATTACTTTTAGCTGATTATCTCTGAATTTAGCAAGAAAATAACATTTCTACTTAAGATTCCTTTAACATGCTTCAAATGCTCTTAATTTAAATAAAATATGTTACCAGCATTTTGTTGTGCATGATAAACGTGCTGCCTTTGACACAGTTTCTCTGTATGATTCAGATGTTCTGCTGAACACCAACTTGGCTGAGCAAAGTGCTTCTTCTGGAACTAAGCAAAAAGAAGAGAGTGTATGACTTCTGGAAGAAGGGGCAGGCAATTCAGGAGAACTATAAAGATGTTGTGAGATTTGCAGAGAGGAAATTAGAAGGACCAAAGCCCAGCTAGAGCTTAACTTGACCGCTACACTAAAAGACAATAAAAAGTGTTTTTATAAGTACATAAACAAGAAAAGAAGTACTAAGGAGAATCTCTTTCACACATGGAAAATGAGGAGGTGATTGGTGACAGTCAACATGACTTGACTAAGGGCAGATTGTGCCTGACAAATCTGAGGGCCTTCTATGACAGTGTTGCAGCACTGGTGGATAAGGGAAGAGCGACTGACATCTCTGTCTGGGCTTGTGCAAAGCATTTGACATTGTCCCCCACTATATCCTTGTGTCTAAATTGGATAGATGTGGATTTGATGGATGGACCACTCTGTGAGCAAGGAATTGACTGTATGATCACATTCAAAGGGTTGTGGTCAATGCCTTGATGTCCAGGTGGAGACCAGTGACAAGTGGTGTTCCTCAGGGGTCAGTATTGGGACCAGCAATAGTTAACATCTTTGTTGGTGATATGCGCAGTGAAATTGAGTGCACCCTCATAAAGTTTTCCAATGACACCAAGGTGTGTGGTACAGTCAACATTCTGGAGGGAAGGGATGCCATCTAGAGGGACCTTGACAGGCTTGAGAGCTGGGCCTGTGTGAACCTCATGAGGTTCAACAAGGCCAAGTGCAAGACCTTGTATCTGGGCCAGGGCAATCCCAAGCACAAATACAGGTTGGGAGGAGAAGGGATTGAGAGCAGCCCTGAAGAGAAGGACCTGGGGTGTTGGCTGGAGAATGGACTGAGAGCAGCCCTGAAGAGAAGGACCTGGGGTGTTGGCTGATGAGAAGCTCAACATGAGCTGGCAATGTGCACTTGCAGCCCAGAAAGCCATAGCATGGGCTCCATCAAGAGAAGTATGGCCAGCAGGATGAAGGAGCTGATTCTTCCCCTCTACTTTCCTCTGTGAGACCCCACCTGGAGCACTGCATTCAGTTCTGGGGTCCCCAGCACAAGAAGGACATGAAAGTATTAGAATGAGTCCAGAGGAGGGCTACAAAGATGGTCAGGGGCTGGAGTACCTCTCCTAAAAAGACAGGCTGAGGGAGTTGGAGTTGTTCAGCCTGGAGAAGAGAAGGCTCCATGGAGATCTTAGAGTGGCTTTCCACTGCCTAAAGAGGGCTTACAAGAAAGCTGGGGAAGGACTATCAGGGAGTGTAGTGATAGGGCTGTGGTGTTTTTACCATGCTAGGCAGCTGAACATCACAACCGCTCTCTCACTCACCCTCCTTAGAAGAGGAGGGGAAGAAGTAAAGGAAAGAAAACTCACAAGTTGAGCTAAGGATAATTTAGCTAAAAGGAAAAAAATAATTATTAAGGAAATATTATTATTAATTAAACAATTTAAAGGGAATAACAAAACAAGTAAGGGCCATGTGGACTTGCAGAGGAAAGAAATTTCTCTCTACTTCCCACAAAGGAGTGATGCTTGACGACATCCCTGAAGCAGGGCCTCAACGCACGTAGCCGGTGTTCGGGAGGAGGACAGATGTTTTTGCAACGAGAGCCCACCCCTCCCCTCTTCTTCCTTTTTCCACCTTTTATTGCTGAGTGTGACATCATATGGTATGGAATATCCCTTTGGTTGGGTTAGGTCAGCTGCCCTGGTGATGTTTCTTTCTCACTTTTTTT
>CM021697.1:24885238-24911386 GCA_011074415.1 Stictonetta naevosa
GTGACATCATATGGTATGGAATATCCCTTTGGTTGGGTTAGGTCAGCTGCCCTGGTGATGTTTCTTTCTCACTTTTTTGCTCACCCTCTAGGAGGGTTAGAGAGAGTCCTGATGCTGTGCCAGCACTGCTCAGCAGCAGACACAACACCAGTGAGATACCACTGCTGTTCTAGCTACAAGTGCAGAGCACAGCCCTGTATGGGCTGCTGCAGGGAAAGTTAACATCCCAGCCAGACCCAGTACAAGGACAAGGAGCAATGACTTTAAAATAAAAGAGGGTAAATGTAGATTAGATATGTGGAATAAATTCTTTATTGTGAGGGTGATGAGGCACTGGAACTGCTCTCTTCATAGAATGCCACTTGTCAAAACTGAACTTTATCTGTAAATTTATTATAAAAAGTAATGAAATTATAGTCATTGAAAAGAAGTAGTTAGTAGCTGAACACTAAAAAGTTAAAGGACACCAAGCAACCAACCTGAAACTGAGACAATGAAGGGTATAAGGAGCCAGCAAAAGATCATTGTTTTTTTTTGTTTTTTTTTTTTACTTTCGTATAGGCAACAAAATTTCAAGGTACTATCTGTAAAAAGCTTTCCAAAATATTAAAAGTAATAGGTTATCTATGCATATATCATCTGCAGCCAAGAAAAACACGATCAAATGTATCATGTCTATTAAAAAATCTTTGTAGGGTTCTGAAAATACAGGAAGTTCACACTAATACTTTCTTTCCTCTTAATTTTTCAAAAAGGTCATAGAAAGTCAGTGTATGGCACACTAGCTCAAAATTTCCCTGTAATCATGACTGACTTTTCTCTGAAGTGAAGGTCATTAAACCATTACAACTCTAAGCTGTAATGTAAACATTTTAACTATTGTGATTAAATTCCAGAAGGTGGTAAATTAATCAACTGACTTCCTGTGCAAGGTTTGCAGAATCTGATACTTAAAGTAAGTGTCTAAACTACACAGTTAAATGCCCAAATTAGACAACATAGTTGATGTTCTACATTATGGTCTAGCCAGTCCTAGTTCATTAGTGGGTTCAAACATTGAAATTATTTGTTCAGAGGGTTTCTTGGCTTTAGAATCTCTAGTGATGATAAATTATACTTCTCTACTAGGTCAACAAAAATCAATGCATCATCAAGTACAAAGGTTTTGAATATTCATCAGCTTTTATCTACAAAAGCAGAGCAGCTCTTGCACAATCTCTGCTCTCATGATCTCTGTCTGGCTGTCTGTAACATTCTGTTTCTCCTTATAGAAATGAAGGTCTGTGTAGAAAATGAGAACATTACAAAATTAGTATAATTGATTTGTAACAGTGTGTTGTGTTGTGTTTGTTTGTTTGTGTGTATGTGTGTGTGAAGTGTGTGTGAAAAAGGGAAAGGGAGATGCTACAGAATTTCTGCAAAGATTAGAGATAGGCCAATCTTGGTGTTCTTTCTCATCAATAAAAATTTATTGTCAGGGAAAAGGGACTTTTGGAACAAGGGGAACAAGACAACAAGGCCCATGTGGCTTCATCTTAATCAGATCCAATCTCATTCTGCCTGTAAATATCAAAGGGATGTTCTGTCCCATAACTTTGGATTTTTGATTATAACATCAAAATACTGTTTAGAACTTCAGGTTACTATGTGTTAAATTCTTGTAACTTCAACCATCTAAAAATTCCATGTCAAGTATAAAGTTATTGTTTAGGAGCCCACTTTAGTCGATTAAATTTGGAAATTGGTGCCTTCAGGGTGATTCATCCCTTGCACTCTCTTTGCACTCCCCTCGCACTCTTTGCATGGTGCTACCATTCATTCTTCAATGACTACAATAGGAGGTCTAGGCAAACAGCAGAGGCTATACACGTCGTATTTTAGAGGGCTACAGTTAAGTGCAGTGAATCTCATACTGAATCACATGAATATAATTGGTTTGAAGGCAGGAGAGCAGCAAGAGGTAGAAATCTATTACAACCTAAGGGTGAATCAATATACTGTTATGTAGGAGATCCAAAACTGGCAAGGCTGCTACTGCTCCATGCACATAGGTCCAAAAAGCAGTGATGCAGAACACACACACACACACACGCCTGCTACCACTGACTGCCACCACAAACACATGGGGCTCTGAGAACTGGTCCTACTCCACCTGCTGCCTCCAGAACCCCAGACACACACATTCACACACAGGCAATATCAGCCAAGCAAAGCATTGGAAATGGAAATTTATGAAAAGACAGGATGGACTCTGTTGATCAGGAGCAGGGCATGTCTGGCCAAGAGGAGTGATCAGACTGCAAGTGGCCAGCCCTTTATCTTCCCGTGATCAGTCCTCCCCAAATCACTGAGATTCATCCCAGTGCTTTGGCCATCCCTCCTCTACTTTGTCCCCTAAACATTCCATAAGAATGCCTTTAATCCCCAAAAGCTCTTCCCCTGCACCCTATAGTGTCCCATGCCTCTGGAGAGTCACGCAGGAGAATTTCTATGGTTGACTCCTCTTGATGGCTCCACTCTTGGACCCTGGGGCTGACCCTTTGCTAGGACATCCCTGGGAGGGATCTAAACAGTGACTTTCTTCCTCTCTGTCCCTGATTTGGATTCCAGTCCACCTTTGAGCCTCTCTGCTCCCTTGGGCTGGTGGGTATAGACTGCTGATGAGCTGATGGCTGCTGTGATGGGCCTGGGAGAAATTGGGGCAGGTTATTATACAAGTGTTTCCCCACACGCTCTACCACTGTCTTTCTACACACATTTGTACATAAACAGTATCCTTCTTTCCATCCCAGGAATGGAAAATTTAAGCTGCATATAAATCATAGCATACAGGATTTGTTGCAGAATGTTCAAGAGGGAAATTCATAGAAGTGTGTTAGATAAATTTGCAAAATTAGAACTTTTTAAATACACAGTTTTTAAATACACAGTAATTATATTGCTTTTTTTTTTTTTCAGATAGGGAGAGAATTTTAGACACCCTAACATTATTTTTATTTCTAGGAAATCTTTCGAAGTCTAGGGGCAAGAAGAACAATGAAATATTTCTAATTAAATACATTTATGGTTGTCATTTCCTATGAATCTTGAAAAAAAAAATCTGTTTAAATTAACAGCTAGTATTTTTTTAATCAACTAACACATGTGTGGGAGCATATAGGCCATCTGAAATCACATGAACAGATTCTCACAATTAGTCCAACTACGTTTCTCAAAGAGATTCCACTGCACTAAATAAATGACTGCCATTTCCAGTACTGAAATCCTGATGGTGATCTCAGATGGCTCACAAAGATGCTACTATTTGGATGTAAGTGTAACTCTGTCCAATTGGGTTAAATACATTAAAATCAAGAGTAAATCTTGTTGCTCTCAGGAAATAAAAAGTATCATAGAAGCATTTTTTTTTTTCTGTTTTAGCATAAAAGGTTATTAACATGAAGGTAATGGGAAATTTGGGGGCACATATTAGGTAAAATGATTTAGAAAAAGCACATTTGATGTTCACATTTGAGTACCCAATGATTTTTCCCTGGGACATCTTTTGTACTGGGCCCTGTGCAACAGTAGGTTTTATCAAAGATTTTGATAATGACAATGTGGAGATCCATGCAAGTTAGAAATACTGGTGTTCCACTACACATTTCTAAAAGTGAGGCATGAAAATAATGTCAGGGACCAAAGTTAGGAAAAGATTATCTATGAACCACTCTGTCATACACACTGCTTTGAAAAAGCACTGCAAACTGCTGTACAGTTAGTCTAACATGTTTAGCACAGTTTTTCCTGGGTATCATTGTAGATCACCTATGATTTTTTTGATTATAGAGTCCTAAAAGTAAATGTAAACCTGTTCAAATTTATTTGTGTATTTGAATTAGCTCTACTGAGTCAGAAGTCTTTTGCTTTACATGTTTGAGGCAGAATAGGGACAATATCTTCAAGTTCCAGAATTATTTTTATATCCACCAAGTGTTCAGGGAATAAATTCTTGATTAACACTGGCTTTACCTGAGTAAAGAATGTGTCTTTCTTCTGGACAGTAGGTCCATTTGAATGATACAGCATTTAAACTAAAAAATCTTTACAAAAATAGTTGTGAGACTACCTTCAAGTGCATTCTTCTTACATACTCCTACAGTGCACATCCACTTCAGTTAATCTACTATACACCTGATACTGCTGAAAGACAAATAATATTGCCTTGAATTACAGGTACAGCCCCAATTCCTAGTTTGAAAATTCTCTTGTGAAGTGCAAGAATGGCATCTGAAACTTTTGCCAATTCAGATAGAGAGAGATTGCACTGCTGATGACAGAAAATATCCACGGAACCCACAATATTATTATCTTCTTTAAAACTAATATGAAAGGAACAGTTCTAGTAGATTAAAGTAAAAAAAAAAAAAAAGTTCTCTTGAGCACCAGGATTGTAAAATATTGTGCTACTTTTGGCATATTGCTATGGGGATAGCATAGTCTGCTTTATGTGTTCCCTTCCCCCCCTCTTCCCCCTTTTGGGAACAATGCAGTGAACATGTTCAGTGATGTCATCTGTGCTACATACGAAAAACACCCTTTATCATCAAAGCAAATTTTCTGTACATTATATTGAAAGTATTAAATTTACATGCAGAATAAACAGAAAAAAATGGTAAAATTCTTCTATATGATTTAATTTTTTTTCTTTCCTTATATATACATAAATATAATTATTATTTTGATTTTTAAAAATCTGCAGCTCATGTATTAAATAGCAAATTTCTTTGGTAAATAAAAATGAAAATACCATGAAAATGAATGAAAGTGTCTTAATCCTTAGAATCTTTATAGAAGGATTTTTGAAAATAAATATATATGATAAATTATGGAGTCTGTGCACACAAATTATTCCATTTCCTTTTCAAACTGACTTTGTAAATATGAGTCAGGCTCCATAAATATTTTGAATATGGGATTTAATCACATTCTTCAATAACTTTCATCTATATAAAAGTATAATTCGAGAGAAGGGGACAAGAAATGCCTTTTATTCTATGGAAATGCCTCACAATGAGGGTTACTAATCTTTGATGATCATCTATCCAAATTGAGCAGCCTTGGATGTTAAGATTACCTGCCCTTTTGCCAAAGCAAGCCAGGTTTTCAGTTTTAAACTAGGGGGATATAACTAAGCAACAGACCATCAGATGGGAGACTTTAATTACCAGAGGAGATTGCTAAGGGAGTTATCAGACAAAGAGGAACTCAGTGGAAAGGATCCACAGAGATAAAGGAAGCTGGAGCAAAAAAAAAGGAACAGCAGAACGTGCTTTCCTGGTAGAAAAGTCCTTTCTAGATCAATGAGAGCAACTTGAGTAACAGACTCTTACATGAGTTGTTCAACTTAAAACCTGAGGAAAAGAAAAATCTTTCCACAGTTGACCCAAATAAACCAACAAAACCAACAAAGCCCGAAGCATGTGACAATTTTGTTTGAATCTACCAAGACTCTCTTACATTTTCATGTTAAACACAAAAGTTTATGTTTGATTTCTTAACACTTTTTTATACACTTTTACATCTTCAACTGATTTTGACATGAATGGGTTACATACTTTCTAACTTTATCATGGATGAAACTGTTTTTGAATTGACATAGCTGAATAGCTTCTGTCTTTCAGCTGTGCATTTTGAGCATACTTGCTGTTTGCTAAACTAATTTCAATCAGTTTTAATACCATATTTATTTTAACTCTCACATTTTTACTCTACATTAACTCTTTATAAATTTAACTTATTTAAATCTGTTTCCTTATCCTGAAATTTCTGTAATGGTTGGTCTTTGGCTTCTTTGTTATTGTCAAATAAGTGTCCTACAATACTTCTTCCCAAGTTGACAGAGCATGATCACAATGAATGCTTTCATAAAGAACATTTTTATTTTGTTTAAGGTCTGGTCCTTCCTTACAAAATGCAAGATTAATCCATTTCCACTTTAGTACACTTTAGTACAGATTCTACTGGACAACAAATACCATCAATGACAAAACTAATATATGTATTAGTATTACTCCCATACATCAGAAGAACAGATTCCAGATTATCCACTTTCTTGGCAGCCTTGAAATTGTCATAATAAAGAAATACACAGCCTTGCTGCAACTACTTTGGACATGTTTTTAAAGTTCCTAGGAAGGCTGACAACATCACAGAGTTGATTTCTCCCAAATAATGGAGGCTGCTGTTCAGAAAGCTAGGACGGGGCAAAGCAACTCTTAACTTTTCCTACTACTCACATCTCAGTCCTAGCTGGACCCCAGTTCACAGCTGCACTTGCCTAGACAGACAAAGCAATGTGGGCTGGAGGGTCTCACTAAAGTGCTGCAATCAAAAGGAAAAGGCAATTAAGTAGTTTTCCTTTTTTTTCCCCCACTATCTGCTTCTATTAAATCATCTCCACCAGATCGAGTTAGTCAGCAGACTTGTATTAAAAAATAAATAGCCTCCAGAAAAATAAACTTTGTATTAACTGACGGATATATTCAACACAATTTCACACACAGAGTAAAATTATCTGCCCTTAAGGGCTGGACAGCTACCTTCATTATCAAATTATACCTGCTGAATAATATTTTGTTTGAAAATTCCATTTTTAAAATTGTGTAGAATTTATACATTTACAAAGGGGAACCTTAGTTTTGAGAAAACAATGTTCTTCCACCTTAGACTGAAAGAATCTGTCTACAGTAAAGGTAAAATTATTAGCATAAGTTTTTCACCCACAGTAAAAAATCAAATTTTGTGTTACTATTCTAAAACTACATAATTCCACTGAAAACACTTTTAATTATTAACATGATTAGTTAGAACATCTGTTCTTTGTGTGTTCCCTTTCCATCCACTGAAAAATGGTGTAAATGTTTTACATGAGATAGTGATTACACTTCCTGAGAAACACAAACTCAGAAGTCAGCCTGACATTTTTAAGTCCATATCAAGAAATTACAGCTATTTTAATACTTGTTTTCTGATTTTTCTCCTGAGCTTTTTGTAGAATTTCAGCACTTTTAGATGTGAGGTTCAGAAGCTTTGAGGTATTTGTTTCCTTAGAAGCAGGTGTTAGAGACAGTCACGATTAATGTCAATCTCAGAATAATATTGCAATTTAGAAACCATTTAGTTTGCAGACATGAGCTTTAGAACATCAGATTCATCACAAATTAGTGAAGATGTCTTATGAAATCTCCTTGTCATGACCTTGGGGCAACCAAATATTGCATAGCCTCCTTTTGGCCTGTAATTTGATTTTCACTTTAAAGAGTGATGCAGCAACATCTCAGCATATTTTCAAATCATTCACCCAGTCTTGCTGAACATCACTACACTTTGTGTTACCATAATCTGATCTCAGAACCAGATGGTGATCCCAATGCAGCTCTTTTATTACTATCACTGATTTACAAAAATAGAAAAGCACAATATAAAGATGAGATCTTTCCCTTTGACTGTTCCTTATTTCATTTCCCACAGCATATTCCCCAAGACTTTCATATGAAAAGTTTTCTATCTCCTAGTTCTCTGTTACTTTTCTCATTTATTTTGTAGTTATTTCTCTTATCTCCACAGCTTCTCAAGACTGTAGTATCTCATTAAAACTAAATTGAAACTGTTAACCTCCCTACTCTCTGTAGTTTCTCAAGGCCTTTGAAGGATGCAATCATGCAATCACATATCCCTCATCTTTTAGAAGCCTGGATTAACATTTAGAAATGTTGAATATTTTAAGAATAACTATGCGGTACAATTCTTGTCTTGTCATGCTATAAATTGTTCCAAAATATAAATAGTGTTCTAGACTCAGGGATAGAGCAAGAGGATAAATGCTGGGGTGAACACAAGTAAGAAAACAGGACTTTGTTTACTTTTTCATTCAGAACATTCCCCAGTAAATTAAGGCTAATGTGAGAATTATATTTTCAGATTACACATAAAACAGACTGTGATTTACATACCATATTCCCTTGAAGAGGAAGATGCTAAGCTGCACCTTTTTGTGACCTGACAGCAGAACTGAGTCTCTGGAAGAGACTGCCACTCGTGTATCATATTGTGTAAATTCTCATTCTCAAGCTGTCCCTCTAACGGTGTGGTCAGGGTGCTGGTGTTGTGCTCAAAGTATATAGATAATGGTCACCTGGTCCAAAATCAGGTTGTTTCTCAGTATAATTTTTGAGACTATTTATGGAGGTTGGAACTAAATGATATTTAATGTACCTTCCAACCCAAATCATTCTATGATTTGGACTTATGGTGGAGTTTTTGTCAACACTTCTTGCTGAATATTGTGAAGTTACACAAAGGCTGTCCTGAAGTTTTGTTCTTATGTCTCCAGGCAGAAATCATTACAGGACAAAAAGCATTAAACAGTCACTGTGGGAGAGAAAGACAGCATCTGGCAGAAACAGAGTAAGACAAAGAAGAGATTGAGAAATTCAGTCCTTAACAAAATATTGGAAAAAAAAAAAAAAAAAAAAAACAAACAAACAACAAAAAAACCTACAAAAGATCTATAAGCATTCAAATTTTGTCAATAAAATCATGACTAATAGCCAGTGCAAACTTTTGACTATAAGTTAAATTTGAATGACTTTGAATAAGATTACATTATCAGTACAAAGTCAGACAAGTATAACTCAAGTTTGTTAGAGCTTTAGACACAACATGTTGCAGATTTAGACTGATAGAATTAAAACAATAAGGCTGGAGGAGCATATAATAAAGTGAGTAGTGCTTCTAAAATGATTCACGTAAGGTAATTTTAAGTGGAAGAACATTGTTTTCAATGAACTCTCCTGTTCTTCTGGAATTTTTATTAGGTCCATTCTGATTTAACATTTGTATTCACGTTCTTAAAGAAGAGGATAGATAGAATATTAATTGCTCTAACAGATGATAACTAATTAAAAGAAGTTGCAAACATTGAAGGAGCATTACATAAAGGAATATAATTAAGAATATTACTGAAAAGTACAGAATATATAATTCATCTAGAAACAAACTCTTCCTCGGAATAAAATTGATAATGTCACTAAAATCAAAGTCTCCTTCTTAGGACAACCAAAAAAGTTTGGGAGGATAATGCTATAACAACTGTGTTTTTAGGGTGCTTAGCCAACACTTTGTCACTGAGAGTCCAGTTCAGACTTCAGCTGTCTAGTGGACCTTGGACTTCTCACATCCCTGCTCCAGCATCTTCCTTCCTTAAAATTAAGCTAGTTAGTTATAGACATCCTTCACCAATCAAAGTTTGTAACATCTTGCCAGCTACTTTTATACAGTCTTCCAGGCATTCAAATGCAAGCCATTAGCAAACTGACAAGCCACATCTAATTGACCTCCAGCACGTCTTGCACTGTTGCTTTGCCCTGTGGATCTCTCTTGAAATGTATGAACTGCTGGCAGCAGGTAAGATCATTTGTTTTGACAATGTAAAATTAGGGGTCTAGTTTTCTTCACCTATTGACTGACTTAATCCTTAACTAAACTATTCTCCAATGATTAGCTTACCATGAAGAGATCCACTATTTTCTGCCTGGAAGAACTGTGTTCAAATAAGTCAACTTTTTAATACATTGAGTCATATGTTTCATATAAAAATTATAGCCTCCCACTCATAAGTTGCACAGCCAAAATAAATAAATAAATAAATAAATAAATAAGGATTAATGTCTTTGGTTTGTTATTAATTCTTGTCTCAGATGTGACCCTTCACCCACTCTGTGACTGTTGCCATGAAACTAACCTTCACTGCAAAATATTTAAACTTATACTCACTGAATTATACCCTATTGACAGATATTGCTATGAGGTACGCCAAAACTAAGTCAAATAAATCTGGTGTGCAAGTTCCTCTGGTCTCTCATTTTTCAGGTCCCAAATGTATCTTCTATCACATTTTTCTGAATCACCTTCCTGATATTTGTAAACACTTTTCAACCTTGGAAAGCTTCTTGCTTGGCTGGGAGAGAGTCTGGAACTATGTTCTTGCTGTTATGTTTTAAAATCCTCCATGCCCTCCTGAACCTTTACTCTGGCTAATACAGTCCACATTTTGCCTAAAAGCAGACTTTTTAAAAATCAAATCAATACATTGATTGGCTAGATCTGGTCTGTACTCCATTAAAATTTGACAGCTATTCCAAAGTAGGCAGCTGCAATCAGCAAAATGCATTGAAATTTATATTCAGTTTACAAATCATAACTCACACAGAATAAATAAAATCCGTATTCTTGGGAAAGCCTCTGTATTCTCCAACTTCCTCCTGGCAACCATAGCAAGTTGTGTGTGGTTCATTTCAACATATTTAAAAAACTGAATATTTTCATAACCACATTTTAATGCTGAAGTTTCCTTCTTGGATGAAGAATAATGATACTTAGGTTTTGTTAGTATGTGTGAAACATTATTTTTTTTTTAAATGTCAAATACCTTTCATTAAAGCATCTGCATATGATCTAATTTTTGGTTGTTTCTTTCTTCTTTCCAAAAATGACAAAAACCTAGAACCTTACAAAATTACTCTCATAGACATAGGTCAGTTATGATTCTTTTTAATTTTCTCTCCTAGGAGACAGTGAAAGCTTGGTTAAATGCACAGATGGTGGGATGAAATGATTCTTCTACTTATATTCTGCTACTCCGTTACTATAAGCTTCTCTTGAAAGGCATCCTCAGACTTATGACTTCTTTTTCTGAATTCACCTTGATGATAAAATCATATCTTCAATATATATTTTTTCTTCAAAATGATTATTATTTTTCCTGAGACTGTATAATTACTTTTTTCACTTTATTTGCTTATACCTCTACTTCTCTTTTTCTTTTTCAGGGATTAGCTCCTTTTCTCAATTCTATCTCAATTCATCTATCTTGTTACTACATTTTCATTTTCATATTGTCTAGTGTTAGTCCTTGGTGAGTTCTAAGGTTATTTTCCTAAACTCTTTTCAGATTTATGAAAGCTTTTCTTTGACAAACTGCTAAAATGTTGTTTCTTTGTAATCTTTGATTAAAAATATATACACCTGTTGTTTTGTTTTTATCTAGAGTTCATCATTGTACATATTTCAATAACAAAGTTTCTATTTACTTTGTTACTTCCAGTGGAGTATTATGTGCAAGAAAACTAATTAATTTGTAAAAGCCGTTGTAAACACAATTATGAAAAATTAAACCACCTTCAAATTATCTTCCACTTCAGTAGTATGAAGAGCTTCTTGAAACACTTCTACTTATCTTCCTTTTTTTTTCCAGGAATTTTATCTTAATGGAGCCAGGACTGAAGAAAAAAATTCTTCAGATTAATACATACACACATAAGGTAGCCTGTGGTGTTCAGGAGTTGTCATTATTACACAAGTGTTTTTGAAAAAAATTCTCTAGTGCAGGCATTATATATTAGAACATTATAACAAAACCTGGATTTCTGCAGGCCCTCCCCAAATGACAGTAGGAATCACAAAGGCTGATTTGTTTTGCCAATGTATTGTATCTGCACAATCCTGAAGAATAAGGTAGGACAATGAAAGCAGAGGGAATCATTCTGCCAGGTGAATAATGCTTCTGTTTTTACTACAATTCACTAGAAAAGAGTGAAAGAAAATCACCTATTAGGCTACTTTTAAAACTAAGAATTTCTTATGGTCAGCATTATCCATGCTATCTAAGTATGGATTTTATCAACATGCCCTTGTCTCATACAGGACTTTCCTAAGAAAACAGATCTCCTTACTCTCCATTTAGGGTACTGCTAAGGAAAATTAATGATTTCAGATTGCTTTGTGAAATAAGCAGTAACATTTCATCTTAAAAGAGATGAATTCCCCTTCCTAAGAAATGTCCTATCCCAGCTTATTACATGAGGATTTGAGGGTTTGGGTGTATTTTGTTATTTTTTGTTTGTTTGTTTGTTTTCCTTTGCACAGTATCCAACAATGAACAACATAAAGGTAATACTTCAGGTATTGAAATTGGTTATAATTGAAGAATAAACTGAAATAGTTTAATTAGATGAAAATTTTAGAGAGAAAAATGGCTAACAGTAATGGTTTTTACTCCAGAATCATATTTTCCCCAGCTTTCCCAAGCTTACTTATAAGAAGTTGAGGGAATGTTTCTTGAAGGAAAACGCATTTGAATGAGATATCCTTGGATGAAAACTGTCTGACAGGTCAGGCTCAAAGGGTTATAATAAATGGGGTTACATCAGGCTGGAAGCCATCTATTGCCAAGGGCTCCCTTTTAGAGCCATTTCTCTAAATGTTTTCATAAATGACTTGGATGTAGGACTGGAACGCATACCAAGTTTGGAGACACTACTAAATTAGGAGGAACTGTTGACTCCTTTGAGAGTAGAGAAGCCTTGAAGAGAGATCTTGACAAAGTAGAGAGGTATCACTAAGCTCAGCAAGAGCAAGAGCTGTATTCTGCACCTGGGTTGGGGCAACACCAGATATATGTACAGACGGGGGGATGAGAGCAGATCTGCAGAAAGGGATCTGCGGGGGTTGGTTGAAAACAGGTTGAATATGAGTCAACAGTGTGCCCTGGCAACAAAAAGGGTCAACTGTACACTGCACGGGTGCAGCCTCATCTTGAGTATTGTGTGCAGTTTTGGGTGCCACAATATAAGAAGGAAATAAAACTATTAGAGAGTGTCCAAAGGAGGGCTACAAAGATGGTGAAAAGTCTAGAGGGGAAGATGTATGAGGAGCAACTGAGGCCACTTGGTTTGTTCAATCTAGAGAAGAGAAGACTGAGTGGAGGCCTCATGGTGGCCTGCAGCTTCCTCACGAGGGGAGTAGAGGGGCAGTCATTGAGCTCTGCTCTCTGAGGACAGTGACAGGTCTTGAGGGAACAGCACTGGCTGCAACAGGGCTGCGACAGGGGAGGTTCAGGTTAGATATCAGGAAAAGGTTCTTCACTGAGAGGGTGGTCAGGCACTGCAAGAGACTCCGCAGGGAAGTGGTCATAGCATCAAGCCTGCTGGAGTTTAAATGTGTTTGATGATGTGCTATGAACTCACACCTCGTGACTTTCTAACATTTTTTTATAACCCTGGCCATAGCTTTGCCATTGATTTCTCTGGTATGGAATTTTTGTCTTAAATTAAGCTTGAGGGATAGATGACAGAGAAATACTGAACAAGAAGACAGACCAGAATATTCTGACTTTAGGTTCAGCTTCAATTCATCCATGACTGAAGATGTTCCTGTTCAGTTCAAGTTAGGGGTATAGTGGGTTTACATGGCAAGGCTTTGGTAGCAGGGGTCCATAGGGGTGGCTTCTGTGAGAAGGATCTAGAAGCTGCCCCATGTTAGGTAAGGGCCCTGCTACTGACCAGAGATGAGCCAATAAGCAATGTTGTTTGCACCTCTGTGACAGCATATTTAAGATGGGAAAAAAAAAGACCACTACACCACACAGCAGCTGGGAGAGTGACAGGAGTGAGGAACAGCCTTGCAGGCACCAAGGTCAGTGAAGAAGGAAAGGGAGAGGTGCTCCAGGTGCCGGAGCAGAAGTCCCCTGTGGCCTGTGGTGAGGACCATGGTGAAGCAGGCTGTCCGTCTGCAGCCCATGGAGAACCACAGTGGAGCAGGGTTCCACACTGCAGCCTGTGGAGGAGACCACAGTGGAGCAGGTGGACCTGCACTGATGGAGAGGCTGTGGCCTGTGGAGGACCCCCACCAGAGCAGATTCCTGGCTGGACCTGTAGCCTGTGGAGAAGAGACCACACAGGAGCAGGTGACCTGGCAGGAGCTGCTGCCCATGGGGGACCCAGGTTGGAGAATTTTTCTCCTGAGGGATGGACCCCGTGGTACAGACCCATATCTGGAGCAGCTATTGAAGAGCTGCTGCCTGTGGGAAGCCCACACCGAATCAGTTCAGCGAGGACTGCATCCCATGGGAGGGACCCTACAGCACAGCACAGAGTGACCGAGAAGGAGTGGCAGCAAAGAAGCTCTATAGACTGACCATAATTCCCGTTCCCCCATTCCCCTGCACTGCTTGGAGGGAGGAGGTGGAAGAGGGTGGAGGGGGGGAAGGTGCTTTTGGTTTCTTTCCTTTGATTCTCACTTCTCTAGTTTGTTAGCAATAAATAAATAAATAAACAAATCTAAGTTGTTAGGTAATAAATCTTACTGTCTCCCTATGATGAGTCTGTTTTGCCTATCATGATAATTACCGTGTGATCTCCCTGTCCTTATCTCAACCCTTGAGCCCTTTGCATCATATTTTTCTTCCCCTTCCCCTATGAGGAGGGGGCATGAGAGAGCAGTTGTGTTGGAACTTGGCTGCTCACCCGAGTAAAACCAACACAAGGGATCAACAAAATTCGAGCGAGGGTTCCTGTTTTGGATGAAAACTTTATATGGTATTGTTCCAAGTTCAGTTTATTTCCCTGGGACCAAATGTGTTATATGGGACATGGTACTTAGAAATATAAAAATAACAACAGACTAGAGAAGCATGCAAATTATTAGTATCTGTCTCTCTTGTGGATTTAAATAAAACAGAAAAGAGAGTGAGACAAAAAACTAGCCACAAATGCTGTCCCCACAGTAAGCCTCAGGGGAAGACCAGAAGATCTGGTTCTTCAAATGCTTTTTGGCTCAGTTATCCTTATCCTGTTCAGTGTTCGAATTAATTATGACAGGTTTTATTATTAGAATATTTTAAAACTAAAAATAAAATGGGAGAATGTGCTATCATTTGCATTGCCTGAACTCTTTGATGTCATATTAGTGAAATATTATTAGAACAAAAGTTCCACTAGTTCTAGTAACTTCCGAACAAAATGAGACACCTTCTTTCTCTTACATCATGACAATGTGCAAAAAATAAGACCGTCTGTTTTTACAGCTTACTCATATTTTAACTTTTTTTTTTTTTTTTTTTTTTTTTTTTTTTTAAACAGCTGCAAGTATGTCAACAAATACATAACTTTATCCTTCTAGGAGTGACTGCCATGGTCAGTGTCATCAGGGATTTTATTCTGGGAACAGTTTTAGCAAAATGACAGTATATATTTTTCACATTTCAGCAGCATGGCTTCTCTAAAGATAGTTATCCCTACTGATCCATGCTAGCTACATCAATGCTAGGCATATATGGAGAAGAGAGAATGCAATTTATCATTTGAATTTGTCACTCTCAGAAGGATTTATTTGATTTGTAAAGAGGTCAGACAAGAGATGCAGCCATTAATAAAGATGCTGCACTATAATAGAGGATCCTTGAAGCATATACTTAAAAGAACTGACCTATTTACATTTCCAAATTCTGTAATTTTAAAAAATTTATGGCAAGTAACTTATTTATTAAAATGCAATAATAACACAATAATTAAAACACAATAACTCCCCCAAACCTAGATATATTCCCTTGTTACATTGTCTGCAGAAAGCTTTTAATAAAATTAATATTGATGCTGTCCAGATTAAGACTTGTTTGGATAGCATCCAGCTCCCTGTAGTTCTAGTTAAGGATTCCATTGCTCTGTTAGATCAGATTTCACAGGATGAGGTTAAAGAGGCAATTGTCTCTTAAAATTATCAATGGCCCCAGAGAACCAGAGAAGAATAACTAGGAGTTTATTTTCTTGAATAATAATAATAATAATAGTAATAATAATAGTAATAATAATAATAATAGTAATAATTATTATAATAATTATAATAATAATAGGTCAAATACTGAAATTATAGTTTTGGTTTAAAAAATAAATAAATAAATGTTTTATAGCCTTTAAATAAATAGTCATAAAATAGACCTGAAGAACATCAGAAATTTTCCTTGCTGTACATTAATCACATTTCTTAGTGTGATATTATTGTTCAGAGAACTAAATGGAGATAAGGGTGGAATAGCCCAAATTATGTTATCTGGGTGAAAAAAAAAAAAAAAAGTAACAAAACAACTTTTTGGGGTTTGTTTGTTTGTTTTACAGACCAATATACAAAACTACTTGGTGCTCTAGGTTTTTGTAACCTATCAAATAAGTTGTGTTCAAGAAATTTCTTAACACCACCTGAACCAGACTCCAACTCAATGATTTGCAAAGTAACTGAAGTGTACATTAGTCAGATTCACAGATAAATTTGTGAGGGAAAAAAAAAAAAAAAAAAGAAATCTAGCAAAAGCTGCTAAAAACATAAAACTGTTTAGGTGCTTGTTCTAGCAAAACCCCATGGTGAGTTTTCTTATGTGCCCTATATTACTTCTGCTCTTACACTCTTTGTGAGGTATCTCTTAGTTCACATCAGAGACAAGCTGCTAGGCTTCAGGAGTTTCTGATTTGACATGATATGGCCATTCTTATGTTAGTCTGAGACTAGAGACAACTGCAACTCCATTGGGACGATTGATACAGTACTTGTAAGGAATTTACCGTAGAAATAGGAATAAGAGAGATTTTTAGTTCCAGATTACTTTGTAGATGATTTTAAGAAAGTTTCCATAAATCAGAGCAGCTCCTAAGGCACAAATATAAAGTATATTTTTTGTCAGCTGATAAAAAAATGTAGGTGTATGATCATTTTGGATAAGATGTGTTACCTTCTATTCACAGTGTTCATCCTCTTTGGATACTTTGTTTCAAATTTTAGGATATTATAAACAATTCTGTATGAGAAGAAGATGGTGAAATATATTTCTGAAAAACTGCATTGATTTTCATTACTCCATGAAGTGCTTAAATTAATTCTACATATTCACAAGCCCTTTTGCTGATGCTCCTGCTGTCTGGTCTGTCTGAGCACAGTCAAGTCCTCAGACATGCCTTTTGTGAACAGATGAGCACAAATACCTGCCATCAATGAAGAGCCATTCATTCATCTCTGCCTGCTGAGGGTTTATTTACCTTTTGGCTCTACAAAGAGATGAACAAAATAAATTATTCTCTAAAGTATTTAGTTAATCCAATGTATTGTTTATTTGTGTGCATTTTGTACATATATATATATTAATATCTCTAAGTGAATCCCCGGCCTCCTCTCCCCACTTGTTTCATTTCTGTTTTCTTTATAGTTTTGCCTTTATCTCCTGTTCCCGTTTTTTACCTTCTGAGTCATATCATTTTTATTACATTGCCAGTTCTGAAACCACTGAGAAATCTGTCAAGAACAGATGCAAATGAGATGTCATAGAGGAACATTTGAGATCTATTTTATCTATCTGTATGATATTAAAGAGATAAGGAGGAAAAAAAAAAAAAAAAGAATGCTTGTTTAATATATAGAGACAATACTAGGCAAAGTGGAGAACAATATATAAAGACAATCTATTCCCCCAAACATAATCTGCTGAGATTAGCACTCTCAATCAAGACTTTTCTACATATAACGTAGTGTCAGATGTGACATTTTTTAAAATGGAAAGGTGGGATTTGTTCATGAAAATCCTCTACAGTTATTGACATTTTTTATTTATTCAGCACAATTTATATGCTTGATCCTTTATCCTCTATTAAAGAAAATTAAAAAGCACAAACCTAAGCTTGAAGATTTTATAATGCAGAGCCTTCCTGCACTAAATCAAGTGGGTAGACTTTTGCTAAACAGAGATTCATTGACGTTAATGTGTCTCCACATGAAGCCAGAAATTTGCTGCTATAGGCAACTTGCAAGGTCAGGCCCTGCTTAAAAATCCATCATTAAAATGAAATAAACCATCACACTTGACTGAAAGGGATCCAAAAAATAAAATAAAAAATAAAAATAAAAAATAAAAAATAAAAATAAAAACAAGCACATAACTCCTCACACATATATCTTGCTATCCATTTTATTTGATTTTTTTCAGAAATCTGATGTATCTTTTAGTTACAGTTACATATCACATGCAGTACCATATACTATTTACTTCTTGAGAAATATGTGGTGTTGCTTGTACTGTTCATCAAGTGTTTGTAGCCCAGGAGTCTGACAGAGCTTGGTTTCTTTTGTATGAGAATTTTAACTGCTCACAAGTGTGTAACAGGCACTAAAGCATAGCTCAAGCCAAAGCCCAGCAGGGTTCTTTGCAGAAGGAATGATGTAGCTGGGAGAAGAGGATAGAACACATGAAACAGAACAAGTCAAGGAGAACATGTAGAATGACTGGAATGACTTGGCTAGGAAGACTTAACATGCTGAATCAGATGACAGGTCCATTACCAGCACAGAAAACATAGGAACAAATCAATCATTAGGAAACATATGAAATCTGTGGGCTTGAAAAACAAAATTTTGGCTATAGCAAGCATGTTTTTGGAGTTACAAAGTTGTATGTGCTCATCAGAATGAGGCTTGAGCACTAGTGAAAATAATTTATTTGAATGTCAATTAATATTACTATTCTTAAATACACTTTTCTCCTCTATAGCAAAAACAAACTAGCTTAATTCTATATTAACTCTTGACTCTCCAGATCTAAGTGATTCTCTCTGGTTCTTGATAATAATGCAAGCACAACCATGTACTGTTAAATGGGGACATCACCGTGAAGATGTACAGGACAAGAAAACATAGTTCTAGGGTACAGGAAACTAAGATATAGTAAAAGAATAGTAACACCCTTTTGGGAAAACAAACAAAAAACAAACAAACAAATAAACAAAATGCAAGATCCTTAAGATCCTCTAATTCTGAAGCCAATCAAGATATTAGTAGATATAAAGCAATCCATGTAATACTGGTAACTTTTCTGCAACTCTACTGTTAATTATATATTTGTTTACGTGTAGAATTAGGGAAGATCTTATATATAAATGAAATGTGAATATTTATATTTGGTTTCACTTTTACTTTGCATTTACATGGAATACAAATGACCAGACCTGTGTCACACTGAATCAACTTGCTGAATCAGCGTAGTGCAACTAAGATTAGAGACCTTGTTAATAATTTGTCATAAAACAATCCTATGACACTTCTCTATTTGTTTTCTTCAAAATGCCTTTTGCATTCTGCATTCTATATTGTATACTGACAAAGAAATTCCTGAACAAACGATAAACCATTGGACTGTAAAGTATTGGTATCTTTTTCTAATGAGAGTAAGGAGAGTTTTCTGACTCCCTATTATGAATTTTTCATAGCTTCTTTTTATCAATAAAATTATCAGGAATTCAGAGCACTTCATACTGGATTGGCTAAACCCTGGCACCTAATTCAGAATAACAGTTGCAAACTGCCTATGAGAAGGACCTTATTTAGGCATCAGAACCTCTCTATTATAAAGAGTCTGGATGTGGAAACCCAGTGTAATATTAAATCTACATTTCTCAAAACTCTTTACAAGCTTTGTTTTCACATCAGCTGCAGTCATCTCTCATGCACAGTCTGAACACAGTTTAACAGACTTGCATTCATGATGAACCTCACTCAACTTGTCATGTTAGAGTTAGGTATCTTATTTAAGCCACTTATCTGCTAGTAGAGAAAAATAAACACACTATCAGAATGGGTGAAACTATTTTCAGCAACTTTTTTGATAACATGAACTGTCATCTGATAGTGCTAATCTTTCTCCAGCAATTGCACAGGAAGCTTGGGCTTGGAGTTGACTTCCAGCTACTGCTCATTAACATTAAGCAAAATGAGTTCCAATACTATTGTCAGAAGCTGAAAGCAAAATTAAATCTCTGGATTTCTCCCTTATGAAGTTACTGAAAAGCAGTTGTCATTTAACACCCTCACTATAGAAGGAAAATAAAATTAAACAAAATAAATCAGATCAAAACATTTCCTCAGTTTAAATGTTTTGTTTCTCCCATATGGATCACCATTCCAAAGGTTGTCTGTCTGTGGAATAAAAGTAACCAGAATAAAAGTGACACAAAAATTTGCAGACAGCATGCTCAAATTAGCCGCATTACCTATGCTATCCTGATGGTATTGAAGGTCAAATATGCTGAAAGACAGCTTGTTGTGTTTCAGAGAAGTGTGCTTTGATACAAGGTAGCCATAAAAATGTATGTAAAGTAGTAAAAACTATCAAGAAATACAAATGAGGTAAAGCCTTCAAAACACTAAAGGAATTCTTTGGGCTGGGAAAGCTTCTTAGACAGTCAGGAATACATTTTTAGAGAGAATAAAATGTAAACAGACTTCACACCTTTATGAATTGCACATCTAATTCTCCCATGCAGTGCTCTAATCAAAATTTCACTCCTACATATCATACCAAACCATACTATGCAATTTCTGTCATTATAGAATGATACATAGGTCTTCAGTCCTATGTTAAACAATCTTTTCCATATGATAGCTCAAATAAAAAATGCTCAAAAATTTCCTTTGAAGTTTGAAGACTGGAAAGTGTCCATGCTAAATAATATTCCCACAATGAAGAACTTATCTAGAACCTTCAGGTCATCAGATCATTCACATTTTACTCTCTGAAATTTTATTTTTTGTCTGAGGTAAAGCTAACAACTTGAAATATGTAGAAATCCCCAGCAAAACTATTATTTCCCCACGAAATTGACACCGCCATTATGAGAAAATTTGTAGCTATAAAAATACTCACTGTACTTTCCAATTTATTTATTTATTTATTGTCACTTTGTGAGCTATTTTTCTTATACAACAGAATAATTAACTCAAACTTATAATTTTAAAAATGATAATAATAATAATAATGGTGAACATGTTTTAATAGCTTTCAGAAGTGTTACAATAGGTTGACAGTGTAGTTACTGTTTAGAAAAGTGCAAACTCATCTCAAAACAAATAATATTTTCCTGTGAGTGTAGTTACTTAGGAAGTGAATTTAAAACAGAAAACTGCTAGATAGAACAAAATTATTTTTTGTTAGCATTAAATATTTGTTTTATTTCTACAGAAAAAAAAAAATAAAATAAAAAATGTGAGTTTCAACACAAAGCTTCTCTTAATGTATAATCTGAAAAATGTGTAATTTGTGGTCATACAGAAGTTAAGGCCTTGTGCTACCAAAGAATCACTTTCACAATCAGGCTATTATGATTCACAGTAGGTCCAGTACTTCTGTTGAGTGCCTTGTGGATACGTTTTCTTCTTATATCTGTCAGCTGAATGAATACAGTGTTTTATTCCTGTCATTAACAAGCCAGGTCAGAACACCACTTGTCAAGTTTATGTTCCCTGACAATTTTCATTTCTCACCTTCTTGACAGACTGATTTTCCTGACCTCCCAACAACATTTCTGTATTTTCTATTAAGTTTTTGTACTTCAGATGTTTATAATTAAAAAGTTCAATATATGTCCATCTTATTTGAAACCTCTTCAAGCCTTATGTTTACCCAAAATGTAAATCAAGGTGGTCTTGATTTTAAATCATTTGAGGCTTTTAACTGGTGCTATTTTTTACAGTAATTTTTCATCATTCATGTGTTGTATCATCAAATCTGTCACTGTGGTAGAGATGTATTCTTGGTGCATTTGCCCCTCCTTTCGCTTTTTAATATAGTTATATCTGGCCACTGGCCATATGATTTTCTAGAAGATCCATAACTTACCTCATATGAGGAAAGCTGAAAGAAATGTAGCTACTAGATTTGTTGTATGCTATTAAGAGCAATTATAGTGATTGAAGTCAAGGCAGGAACTAAAAACATTCTGTGCCCTATTAAGAACTAGCTAGTAAATTTCTTTATACAAAAATCTTCCCTCAATGAAAAACAAAAAAACAACAACAACAACAACAAAAAAACTAATTGAGCTTTCCAAATAAGTATTCTTAAGGAAGAAGGATAATTTAGTGTGGAGAAAGGAGGCTAGAGGACTGAACTAACACAAAGATGTCTCCCACATAGTACAGTGAACTACTCTTTTCCCACTGCAGAATATCTTAACTAACATATGACATGGACATTCTTCTGTCTGACACTCAAACTTGGTAAAATCAATGATGGATACATGTGCATGTGAACAGCTATTTTAGGCCTGCAAGTTATTGTTAAGATTATCAATAACTTCATAACCAACAAAACCTTTCTAAACATTAATGAATTGTAACCGACCCTCCAAAAACCTTCACTCTTGAAAACTACACCAAATGTGGTAACATAGCATGTCAGAGGTATGTTTGCCTTAGAGTGTTCTGCTAAAGCTGGAATGCATTGTTTCAGTACTTGCCTCATGACAGAAGCAATGACAGCCCAGGCTTGCAGAACATAGTCTGCCACAGCACACCAAAATGTCAAACAGAAAGTTTGCACTAATTTGAGCTTGTTTTACTTAGAGATTAATAAAGAACTATACAGGCATCAGCCCTCAAACTGCCACCACAAAGGAGCAGAAATTACTCTTTGCTACTTAAAACAAATCACCACTATTTTTCTGGGTATCTTTAATAGTTTTAAACAAATTTAGTAAGACCTAATTACTACCCCTTGTATAATCCTATCTGATTTCTTGAAGCTTCCTTATCAGAAAGAAATACATCAGAGTTTTGCTGGAAAATCTGAGCATTTATTCCGTCCCTTTACTTGAAAAGCAAATTCATTTTACTGCCCCATTAGTGACTACCAACTAAATATTAACTGAAAAATCTATTCTATGAATTCACCCATGCACTCTTTAGAGTTAGCAAAACCCATTCCTTAACAAACTACGAAGAAAAAAAATGAGTTGTTAGTGTCCTTATCAAAGTTACTTACTTTCTTTCTTTAAAGAATAAACCATGTACTATCAAAGGAAAACAAAAAACAAAACAAACAAACAAAAAAAGTTATATTATGAAATTTACCTCTTAATCACCAGTAATGCCTTGTAATTCTTACATAGGCACATTCCCTTTTTTCACATGCTTTGATGTAGAGATAGATATCTTTGGTTTAAAACAGTTAATTTGGGAGTGGCTATGCTCCACCCACTAAATATAAATCTAATTTCTTAGAAAAACAATATAATCATAATTCAGAAGTACATAAAAAAATATGTATGAATTTTTCCCAACTGCTACATGAAAGGAAAGCAATTATTACTCACCTAAGGACATCAAATTAAAAAGGAGCAATAATAATATCATCTCCTACAGATTCAAATATTTCACTGAGAATGAAGCTTAGCAGAAAAGCCAGTGGGTTGTTAGTACTTATATTCCGGTAACACCTGTGTATATCTATATATGTTTAAGACTTCCTTATGCTAAGAAGTGTGTACACATATTGTAAAAGGGGCAATCTTTACCATCAAAGATGCTTACCTTTTATAAAAGCTCCTACAGGAATTTCAACAATGTGGATGAGAAGACATGGAAATATAAGCAAAGTTATTGTACAATGGATGGTACAACAACTGCATCATTAGTACAAATTGAAGCAAGAAGAAAAAGTAAAGGTCCCTCAGCATGTCTCATTTACAGATTCATTATTTTAGGTACTGATGTCTCTGCTATTCAGAGGGGCCCACCTCATTTGTTGCAGGGGTTTCTTTCACGGTTAATGACAGTAATGAAGACCATCCTCTTCTTCCCCCTTATCCGCCCCCCCCCCCCCCCCCCCAAAAAAAAAAGCTGGAAATCAAACAAAACAAAACAAACAAGGAAAAAAAATAATACCCAATAAAAATAAAATCTTGATATTTAAGTTAGGTGTCTGTGACTGGTAAAACACAAGGATATTGATTCCTGCACTTCTAATGATCTAAATCATAATCAAGTCCAGACACATGGCTAAGTACAAAATTGAACCAGCAACTTTAGGGAAAATTCCCTTAATGGTAACTTTTGTACTATAGCATCCAACTGCAAAACAGTTCTAATTTTGAGCACTTACTAAATCACAAACATTGCTGCCAGTACAGGAATGCACAATCAAGGTCACTGAAAAAATTTTAATTCAGTCCCCAAGTCAATGCCACTTTGGGCACCCAGAACAGCTGGCATTTATGATACATGATTAGAAAGGGACACAGAAACCAGTAATATGCTTTAAAAGGAGATATAGTTACAGCATTAACTATGAATAGACTCCATACTTTATTCTTTCAAAGAGCCAGTCAATTATTAATTAATTCTCAGGATTCTTAGAGGCAGCCAAAAGTAATCTAGTCACTTTGCACAGAAGGCTTGCTGGAAGGCAGTGGAGCCTATTCTATATTTTTCAATACATTTTACATGGACCATAACCTCAGGAAAAAAATAAAAAAAATAAAAAATAAAATCAGCGTTATAGTAGGATCCCTGAAACCTGCCCCATGGCTTTGAAAAATGATAGAAATGTGCAGCACTTACATGGGGAAATATCATATTTTTCTCTGTCTTCTTTCCCTTTTTTTCTTCCCAATACGAGTAATAATGTCCTACTGTATTAGATACAGCAGAAGGAATTAGAAAGCCAATGTTCAACTATTACTTTTATCTTAATACTAAAAGTTACTGTTTGCTCACAAACAGTTTTCCCTTTGAAAATACAGTCACAACAGTTTGACATAGCTTTCATGTTCATAGCTTTTGAGCCTAAGTGGTTAATAAATTAAATGAAAACCTCAGATAAATTAGTACCAAAAAAATTAGATTACCTAAGCCATGCAATTAGTAGATAAAATTAAACTAGTGTCCAGAAGATGACATAGCCGTATTTTTTCAGTGGACTTTCAGTGGCCCAATACTGATCATACCTTACTGTCCCTGTAAAATCCCTGAAACTCCCTTCATTCCCCTTCGTAAACTGAAGATACTGGCCCAGAAGTATCATATGCTAATTGTGGCTATATTTATCACACCTTTTTCTAGATAATGCACTAGAGCTCATTATTTCTGAGTATACACAAGAATTTCAGTAAACATATATTGGTCTCTTCCCAGTTTCAGGGATGACTGACAACAAGAAAATTCAAAACCAAGTATTCAAATTCAAAACCAAGAGAATTCAAAATCAAGTATTTTCTGAAGTGGCATAGCATAGATTTATATGCACAGAGGTACAGGGCAGATTACCAGAATACGACCAATAAAAGGGCTAGAATTGTTCACCTTTGCAGCATAATAACAATGAGATATATGCTGGAAAACAAGAAAGGTCTTTTTAATTGCCTTCCCTTTGGAAGATGGAAACAAACAAACTAACAAACAAAAAAACAAACAACTGTTTACCACTATGACTTCACAGAGTTTATGATCCACTTTCTTGGATTTTATATCACATTTCAACCATTTGTGGAACTTCACTATGTATTCAAAACATTGTAAAATATAACCCTGTAAAGACAGAATATTTTTACATAGTCACAGACAAAGCCACCAGCTAGAGAAACATTAAAATTCTTTGTAACTGTACCATTCCAAAAAAAACAGCCACACAAATGTCTTCACCTTGCTTATCTTTAATCAAAAAAGTACTAATACTGGCAAAGAAGCTATTATTCTGGCCATAAAATGTTTCTGTTTGTTTTTATTTTTTTCCCTGCCTTCTAAATAAAATTAAGACTGAAGAATGGTAGTTTAATAACAACACAAAACATCTGATTTTATAAATTGACTTATCTTCAGGAAGTTGCTCTAAACTAATCTTTCTATGTCTAAGTAATCTGTACTGGGGAATTGCTTCAATTTTGTCTTTCAGAATGGATAAAAGTTTTTCCATAGGGCTGCTACACACAAGACTAAGGAACAACTCGTATTTGGAGAAAAATATTTTCAGTCAACTGGGTCTCCTAGCTAGATTGTCAGATCTGAATGCTTGAAACCTGACATCATCTCCTCTGTTTTCAGACAGATGTGAGATAAATCTTCCTGTGTAATAAAATGTAGAGGTAATATACTTTGCTTTTCAAGATATTAGCTCAGGCTCAGTAACTGTAATTTCATTCATTCATATTCAAGTGAGTGTAAACAAGACTCTTTACTAGGTAGCTGCAAAACACCTTGTAGACAGATTCAACAAGGTTCCTCAACCTTAACATATCAAACACAAGCAGTCCATTCTTTTCTGAAGAGTAAAAATATGACAGCAGTCGAGCAGCAAGGGAATAGTAGCAGTTGCAGGTGAGAATAGTCCTGCATGAAGTCACTGAGCAATGTTAAAACTGAAGCTCAAATACTTGGTGTGTGATGGTACTGTCAGAATGCAGGTTGTAGCTCCTTGGATTGACTGATAGAAAAAGTGTATATTTTTCTCCCATATGAAGATAAATA
>CM021697.1:24911786-24949007 GCA_011074415.1 Stictonetta naevosa
GAAAAGAAAAGAAAAAAAGAAAAGAAAAGAAAAGAAAAGAAAAGAAAAGAAAAGAAAAGAAAAGAAAAGAAAAGAAAAGAAAAGAAAAGAAAAGAAAAGAAAAGAAAAGAAAAAAAAGAAAAGAAGAAAAGGAAAGAAAAGAAAAGAAAAGAAAAGAAAAGAAAAGAAAAGAAAAGAAAAGAAAAGAAAAGAAAAGAAAAGAAAAGAAAAGAAAAGAAAAGAAAAGAAAAGAAAAGAGAAAATCGCTTACAACACATCCAAAAAGAGAAAATCTCTTACAACACATCCAGCACTAGTTACAGGGTTGTCTGATTAAATATTATTTGTGATTTTGCTTTCCATTCACAACGTAGATTTTCCTTTAATTTGCCTGATAAGCAGTCTAACCTGAGTTGATATTACTTACAGAGAATTTTGTAAGATTACTTACGACAGTGCACTGATAAAAATGTTTCTCTTCTGGTCATAATTGCCTAAACTGAAATACAAAACCCAGTTAGTTTTTTTATGTTTGATGTTTGTAGACCTTCTCTTTTACTTAATTTCTCAGTTCTGTACTGTTTTAAGTCTTTTTTGTCTTCTCAGACAGCTAATCCACTACACTACAATTTCAGAAGAGTTCCCTAGGAAATTAGATAAATTTACCACATAATTACATTTCTTTTATAAGAGAACAGAGCAAACAGGGGGCACCCATTTGTCAAAAGCACCTTTATTTCAAAGGTGCATACCATACTGGATCTGTTCAGGATGAAATTGATTTTCTTCATAGCAGTCCATACAGTACTGTGTTTTGGATTTGTACCAAAGCAGCAACAGCACAGCAATATTTTAGGTATGGTTGAACACTGCTTGCAAAGTACCAAGGTTTTTTCTGTTTCTCACTTTGCTCCCCCAGTCAGCAGGCTGGGAGTGGGCAAGAGGTTGGGAGGGGACACAGCCAGGACAGCTGACCAATAATTGATAATTTCGTCAATGGCAAAAACTGTATTAAGAGGTTCTAACCTTTAAAATGGGTGCATAACCTACCTTAAAACTAAGGTAACTGTTGGTAAACAGAAAAGCTAGTAATATCTATAGTTTTAATTAAATGGCTACAAACATATACAATTAGGTTTTGATGTCTGTAACTTTTGTACTTAAGCTTTATATTTTGAAGAGAGGCATTATGATCATATGATTCCATTATCTAACAAGGAACTGATTTTGTTATTAGTTACAATTCATTTACAGCTGGTGAATTTTTATTCAAGTTTGTTGTTTTTTGTTTTGCTTTTTCATGTTTCCTCATGACATTGATTTCAACAGGAGACTGTCTGCCTTCAGGCTGTGTTCATTCATGGCCATTTGAATTACAACAGACCTATAATCATCAACTGTAATTTGTTCTTCCCTGTCACTGAAGAATTGATTTATTATCTAGTTCCATATTATTTTGAGAGTATCAATTTACATGTGCTAAGTACAATGCTTGCATATAGCTTCATTGGGTATTTGTGCATTCATTGATACTTGGTTTCACTGAGGAGAAGAGAGAGAAATTCTGTATATATAATGCAAATTAGGGCATTTAACTGAACAATCATTAGTGATCGTGTGTGTGTAAATGCAGATAAATGGGATTCATTATTTAACCCATAGTGGCTAAATGATTACTTAAATGAATTTTAGTTCACTACAGGTTCAGCTGGGACAGTTGAACACCTGTTAAAGGTATAAATTTATGTTCAACCTGATCATCTAGGCTAATTTTAAATGTCTAAAATGATTATGCCATAGTAAGCTAGTTTTCTAAGCTCCTTTTGAAAATTATGGAGAGAATTAGGAAATCTGAAAGGATAATTCATCTCATTCAAAAGTAAGGTAACTTCAGGTGAATTCCTTATAAGGGCTTCTCTCAGATGACTAACATAGTCAAGAGATGTCCAAAGGCTGAAGTTACTAAAAATAAATTCCATCACAAGTCATCTCTTCAATTTCATAGGACAAAATTTCAGTATTTCAGTTGCTCAAAACGCTGGTGTAAGAAGTATCAGGTTAGGCTGTAACTGTGACCAGACATTGATCCTAATCATTACCCTAATCATAACCATAATAATTAGGCCAATATTAAATTCCTGTCTTCTTCATCTACACCGGTAATAAATAGTTAGATGTGTGGTAGACATGTAGAATTACTACACTGAATTCAACAGGTTTTGAATTGGATTCTACAGTGTTAAATTTAGTGAGTAAGAATTAAAGACTTCTCTGAACAATAGTCAAAAGGTCAGAATGTCTGTGATATATTAATTCTAGCGAAGAAAAAAAAAATGGAACAATAACCATTTTCTTGTCTTAAATGAATTATTGTAAGCCTCTGTGAAATAAACAATTCCAATAATCATCATGTACGTATACTAATATAGAGAACAAACAAATGTATGAAATGATTAAAAATTAAGTTATGATTCAACAGCTGTAATGAGATGTAAGTATTAATAACCTCATTAAAAAGTCTGATGAATACAAAAGCTCTTCCATTATAATTACTCTCAGGGAAAAAAAAAAAAAAAAAAAAAAAGTATTGTTAATCTGCTGAGCAGCTGATGACACAGAAAATTATAAATAATAGAAACATTGCACGAATTAATTCTATATTAGACAGACAGAATAGTTTGTATTTAGTAACAAGAAGAACATTTTTTTTTTTTTTACCAGAGAAAAGGCATGATCTTCTGTTGGAGACTTTTAAATATTAAACTCCTTTTTCCTCTCATGATTATATTTTATTTTCTTTTTTATAAAAAGAAATTATCTCTCTCTAATGCAGGTCACAGTGAAGCTAGATGCTGGCCAGAAGCATCCTACAAACACCACATCATCTGAATAATGAAAGGTCTCATATTGGTCTGTTATGAGTGAGTATTATCATGGTTAAGATAACACTGGAGACTGAAAATAAGTGTTTCATTGTTTTATTAGTTTGAGCTATTTCTCATATATAGAAACATAGATGCTGGAATATGAACCAGAAAAGGCTAAGCTACAGTTATTTATCATATTTGGCACATAAAATTCATCATTGCTGTATTGTGCACTGCCAGCAAACTACATTTGGCACTTTCATTAAGTGACATTTATATTTGTACCCCTAGCACTCTCCCATGTATTTTAATAATGAAGAATATCTGGCATGTATTAAACATATTTGGTGTATAAACTCCAGGCAGTGGTATAAACAAGAAGTAATTATTTGCCTTCCATTAGCATTGTTATTTCTGTTCAGTTATCAGTTCCTTGAAGAGTCAAACTGAGACAATTGCTTATATTAATCATGACAAGAAATGCTTATACAGCCCATAAGAGAACTATTTTTTAGTTATTGGCTTTTTGTACAAGCTGTATTGGCAAAGTCATTTCACGAGTTTAATGGATGACTCCAGCTTGTAAAACGTATTGGTCAAGGTGGGTCATATACTGTAATGTTTACAGAAATGGAACCAGACAGGTTCAGTGACTAGAGTAGATAAATAATAATGACAAAAAGGCTCAGTGTTGTCTTTGCTTTTTATGTCCTCAATAAATATTTTCGTGAATAGGAAATTTAATGCTATAATGTGGTCAAAGGATCAAACTTTAAGTATTATAATCCTTTTTAGTCAAAAGTTACATTATATTGTAATTTGTAATTTATACAACCCGTCACTAGAAGCTTAATGTACCTGATGAAGCTTGAAGTTGTGCCATCATGAACAATGGAATCATAAATGTTCAAAAACAGATTTGTCTGTAGATATCTACATAGTCTTCAACAGTAACAGTAAAGGAGTTAGTAAAAAAGCTTTAATTTTAAAATAAAATTCACTCATACTGAAAGCTTTCTGTTAGCAATTAGCTATCAAAATTTAATTCTTCAGTCTGTTTTCATCTCAGGGATTATTTTGCTTTCTTAGCATAGGCATGCTTGGCCTTATTGAAGGCCTTAGGCATGCTTGGCCTTATTTGCTATCATTAAAAGAAAATTTAGAAATTCACATGTTGTCATGGAAAAGTAAACAATAAAAGGGACTTTGGGGCCTAACAGATAACACTTTTTTATTTTGTCCTTGTATTAGCTATTTACACTTGCCATTTTGAATTAAAATTTGGTTCTTCATCACTGGTGAGGAGCATTGATCACCCATTAATACCACTTCTCTGTCCCATCTGATGGGTTTAGATTTAATCTATCATTGATTTAAAGTTAAATGATGTTTTGGGTATTTCTATATAGGCAGGTGCAGAGATATATATGTTTGTTCTTACCTATCCATTGAGTTGCCAAAAACAAGCCAGCTCAGTCACATATTCTCATAGTACCATGCTGAAGCTACTGAGCTCATCAGAGATGTATGTCTGCTGTTTTCACCACAGATCTGTATTACTGCACCTTCAAGTCTTGCAGACTGATCCCAAATTTACTACAGTAAATTCATAGCTCACACAGTGCCTTGTGTTTCTCCTCTTACCCAGGTGGACAAACCCTTTATATCAGTATGCTTCATAGCCCTGTTTCACCCTGATATACTGCCCCCTGCCTCAGCTTCCCAGAAGGACAGAGCTGACATAGAGGGCAGCCAGTGATCCCAGTGACAAATGGGAGGGTTACATAGTCACAGACTGGGAGTAGGGTGCCAGAACGAGATACTGCCACTGAGCAAAATGGACAGTTTGTAATAGTGCCAGAGGAATACTTCTTTGAGCTAGCAATCTTACCCTTGCCATTCCTGACCAGCATAAATACACTTCGCAAAGCATGACTTTCTTATGCAACATGGAAGAAAATACTAACATAAAAAAATATTTTTTCAGAACTTAATGCTAATATGTTTTGAGCACCGGGTAGAAAAGCATGCCAAGACTTCAGGTAACATTCATTATGCTGAAGAGTAAGTTATCACATTGACAGTTAATGAAATAAATCTCTGTAGATTGTGGGAAAAGAAAGCTGCGCTTGGAATGAAAAGGAATGAACAGAATATTATCACATTAAGGTGTTCTTCCAACAAAAAAATGCTTCAAAAAATAAAGAGAAAAGGCTCTGCCAACAAGACTTTCAAAGTTAAATAAATCCTCTTGTTGCTGTTCTAATTTAGCAGGTCAGTGTAATACTGAGAGAAACCTAGGAGATAAGCAAGCTGGCAGGCAAATAAGGGAAGAAGTTGTGAGGAGGAGAAAGAGAAAAGAGTTCAGGCCTGAATTACACTTGGCATTTATAGGTTGTGAGTAATGTTAATAAAAGTTACAGCTGCAACCATGATGACTGTCTGTTGTAATACAAACTGTCAGGAGCAGCCTCTTCAGTGACCTCTGATAATATGATTCTGCTGGTGGATGCTTGAGAACATGCTGAGAAAGCAAGTTAGAGCTGCAGAAATGGCAAGCCATTCCTCATTCCCTGAACAAGAATCTTGCACTGAACTGAAGATACAAAAACTACAACATGCATTGTGCAAAAATAAATAACAGAATAGGAAAATCTTCTATTTTTCCTACATCAGAGGAACACTTCCATTCTAGGGGACATAAGGGACATGATAGTTTGTAACCACAGAGTCTTTGTTTAACAGATCAATGACTAGTCTTTCAACTGTGTAAAAATGTCTTTTGTGCCCAGGAAAACTGCTGAATGAACAAAGTGATTGGAAAAAACATTGCTTTTTATATGGTTGAAGCAAACACAGTCATTTATTGCTCATACCTTTTGTTATACCTTCTTTAGCAATAGTACTCTATATTTCATTTCCAACCCATCTGCTAAAGTACAAATGCAGCAATTATCTACAAGCATTTGCTAGAGAAATACAACATATAATTACAACTGCAAAAAGCCTCTAAAGTTGCAGTTCTCCTGGAGTTTGGCTTTATAATTTCAATAACACTTTAAAAAGAAAAAAATACGGATGCTTACCTTAGCCACTAATCCTGGAGAAAATGTTTTTTTATCAGAGTAATACACAATATAATGTAACTAATCATTAACACTACGCCAATCTACTTCCTAGAATCTGTAACTAACAATTTCCTAGGGTTTCAGCCTAATAGAAACTATATTCATCATTTCATTTGTTCCTGAAATACAGTAATGTACTTGAAGAAGCTGTGTTTATTTGTAAAAAAGTCAGTTCCATGCTGTGAAGAGACTGTTTCCCTCCTATTTCACTAAATACAGGCATTGCTTAAATATATATATATTATTATGAGGGGTTTATACTGCTTTTTTTTCACTTTTCCTCTCCTCCTTATGAAAGCCTTAAGAAAAGGACTTCTAGTTCTAAATGAAAATGGAAAATAAGGCAAATAGTATGTGTATAACAAATATGGGTTAAAAATATTTGTATCCTATCCATATCTTACACATAAAACTTGTTTCTTAACATTGCTTTGAAACTATTAACCAAAATTTCACACTCAAACTCAAAAAGACACTCAGATGTAGTTGATATTTTCCTGTATTCTCAGTAAATATCTATGGTTTTGTGTTGAAATTTACTTACTATTAAAAAACAACAACAACAACAACAACAACAACAACAACAAAACCTTAAAACAAATAATTGCCTTGAATAAAACAGGGCATTTTAAGTTCTTAAAAGTTTGTATTGGGTTTTGATGCTAAGGTTCTTTCTCATACGTAATATGAAACAACATAGTAGAAAACCCACTAATCAATGACATTTGTCAATCTGTAATTTACTAAACTAACTGAAGCATGCCTACACAGGACAGGACTGGTTGCCAGAAATTTTCAGTTCAGTTATGAACAGCTAATCTCCATTTCAGTCTTTTCAGAGTCTTTGCTGAAGGCAATAATTCTTACCTGCAAGTTTGGCCTATGGTCTTTATCTCTGCCTTTTAGTCCTTTTAGCTCACCCACATCCAAAGCATATGACAGTCACACAACCAAAGCACAAAGCAGTAAGGAAACTGCACTGTCGATATGTTTCTGTATGTACATAGATAACAAACATCTAAACTTATAATGGAGAGACAGTGTTATTTGTTCCCAGGTGAGAAATACACAAATGACTCAACTACACTCAAAACTTCAGAGAATTAAAAAATGCCATAAGAACTTTAATGAAAGTTATGAGCATGGGCATTTTTTTTTCAGAGTTAAATTCTATTAACTATCTAAGGAATAAGTAGCTTGATATCCTACGCATTTTGATTGGGATTTAAATCACCATTTATATTTGAGTAAGTTGCCTTAGACTGCCTTTGTAGTTGATGGAGAGAAGTTCACATTCCTAGGGAACAATTTATCTTGTCTTAAAATAGATGTCTAAAGCATGTCAGATGAACTGTGCCTTTGCAGAGCCTTTTACTCTTCACTGACTATAAAAAGCATGACTAGCTCAGATGTACACGTCTACTCTGTAGACATTTACTGATGGGTGATAAATTCTACTCTATATGATTTATGATTAACTGACTTCGATGACCAAGGAGATCTGAGTTCCAACTGATTTTTTTTTAAAAAAAAAAAAAAAAAAAAAAGGATCATTTAATCATTTATAGGGTTTATCTGCAAAGTGGACACACCTATGTCTTTTTAAGGGGTTGAACTCATGAAGCAACCTTAAGTGTTGTGGCATTTCAACAGCCTTTCATCCCTTACTTATTAATAGAACTGATGGAACTGTGATCATCTCTGAAATGATCCTATCCTTTTGAAACTTCTCTCTCAGATGTGACTGAAATAAACTCATAGGTTCAAAAGTTATTAGGGGAAGACCAATAGAGACACATACAGCTAGCACAGCTATGCAAGTTTCTGAGGGAAACCGTGATAAAAAATTATAATAAACAAATAAATAAATGCAATACTTTTATCTTTCATTTAGCCACAACTAATTAACTACTGAAAAGAAATACAATTTCAGCATAAATAACCCTGTCAAACTGGATCATTTATTTCTTCATTCATTTCTGACTCCTGTGAACAACTAATTGTGCTCTTTATTTATACTAAAATATATCTCATACTGATTTCACTGAAATCAGGCCAGTATTAAATATGAACTAGAGTTTCATTATCCAGCAATATGCATCTGGCTATACATGTCTCTCTGACAAACTGTAAGACTTCTGTGGTTTAGGAACAGTCTTTTTATTTATTGTTACATCATGTATGCAACAATCATACATAAATGATAGAAATAATGTTATTTGCACAGAGAGAACAATAAAACCACTACAGTTTAAGAAACTGTAGGAAATGTCCTCTTAATTAATGGTCTTTCTGAATTTTCATGTTTGAAACTTTCCAAATTCATAGGAATTATTACAAATGAACTTTAATTTGTAACATTTCAGGTTCTGGGTATATTACTTTAAAGGAAAAAAAAAAAAATGGAATGCTCAGAAAAGAGTTAGATGACAGGACAAGGGGGAATGCAATAAAGTTGCACCAGGGGAGGTTTATGTTGGATATTAGGAAGAACTTCTTTATGGAAAGGGTTGTTAGGCATTGGAATAGGCTGCCCAGGGAAGTGGTTGAGTCACCATGCCTGGAGGTCTTTAAAAGATGTTTAGATGTAGAGCTTAGTGATATGGTTTAGTGGAGGACTTGTTAGTGTTAGGTCAGAGGTTGGACTTGGTGATCCTGGAGGTCTCTTCCAACCTAGATGATTCTGTTATTCTGTGACTCTGTTATTCATTTAAAAATCTTCCATTTAATTCAATTTGTTTTGCTTTTGATCCATGTAGAAACCATTTTCACTTTACCATGAGATAAAAATAAATTATTTGTGCTCCTACATAAAATAAATCATTTGTGCTCCTTCATGCACTTTTGGAAGGGGATTTTCAACTTAAATTATTCCGTTACAATCCCACTCTTCTATTGCAATCTTAATATGATATCCAGCTTCTTCATGATAGACTACTCTTTTACAATGTAAACACCTGGAAAATAAACTTATATATATATGTATTCAGAAGTTGAACCTTCTCATTACACAGACCCAAAGTTATCTGTTACGGTATTTTAAGTTAAATTACTTTACTATTATACTGTCACTATAGGGAAGGAAAACATAGAATACGAGAAATTCTGGTATAAAAATCTTATAGAGCAACAATTCCTTTGTGTGTGTGTGTGTGTGTGTGTGTGTAATTTATTTAGCCGTACACGGGATACCATCACTTTTCCTCACAATAATTTTTAAATTTTGGATGGTGGTGAATAAAGATTAGAGACACAGGACTGCAGGCAAGGGACCTCTGTAGTCTCCAAATCTATTTTCTGACTTTCATAGACAATGTTATCATATATTGCTTCCAAAAAAATAAACAATTCAAGTAGGTAAGGTACCTATGTGTATACTTGGGAGCACAGGAGATTACTTGGTGAGAACAGGTTAGAATTACACTTATATCAATGTTTGACATACAAAGGATTTGCTCTCTTAACAGGCTTAAACACATTCTTTAAATGAGGTTTGGACTACTTGTTATATATTTCCTAAAAGTGCTACTATTACAAATTAAATGTCAGAAAGAACACCCTGTATCCTATTAAGACATTAAACTTGCTTGGGATTCAGGTCCATGATTCTGTACATGACACAGTTTACTTTGTGCCTAATTTGAAAGGTTTCACTGGGCTCCCTTATTTTAGAATGATGTTCTGTAAATATGAAAATGAAATCATAAGTAGAAAATTTAGCAGAGAAAAAAAAAAAAAAAAAAAAAGAGGATCTGACACTTCATGATTAAATAAATATACTTCTTTCTCTCAGGACTGGAAGAGGAGTTCAGAAGATAATTGTTGATTGTTAATTTGAAAATAGCCTGAAGAGGTAGCATAAAAAGAAGTCTAATTAACTTTTCCACTTAGAGAAATTATACATTTTTTAATTTGAATTAGTTGTATTTATTCTATTCCAAAGACACATGTAATTAAACACAGATTTTTTTTTAATTGGGTCCTAGTGAACATCCCTATGCCTTTTCGTCTTTTAAAACTTTGGCTAGTTTCAAACAAAAAACTTGTACTCGTAAATCAGCCAGAGACGTGAAATTGCCTTTGATTGACAGCTATGCCAGTAACACTCTTGACTGGATGAGGTGATTTGGTTAGTATAGATCATTTTGCTCAGTGTGGGTGACAGCCTGAGGCACGAGTATTCCAAATGACTGCTTGAAGTTCCATACTTTGAAGTAACCCTTGAGGGGCAGCTAATCTAACACTCTCCTACATCAGGTTATCAGGTATCAATTGCTCTGAAGGAGCTGTCCAGTAATAATAAAGAGGTAAGTAACTCAGTGTAAGTGACTTAGTTAGTTTGTGTGTTCCTCAAAAAAAATAAAATAAAATAAAATAAAATAAAAATAAAAATAAAAATAATTAAAAAAAAATCAGCAATTAACTTGTTGAGTTTTCTGGTGCATATACATCGGCAGTACCTGCAATACTGGTTCTGAAGAAGCTCCTGTGCAGGAAGCTTGCATAATGAAAAGCATGTAGATGGAGAAATGGTTTACAGTCATGGAGGGGAACAGTCAGCAGTTGAGGGATGTGAGCTGTGTAGAGGTTCAGGAGTAAAATAGGAACACAGTGCTGTTCAACCAGGATAAGGGAAATTTTTCCATTTGAGCAAACAGTCGGGGTTCTTCTTTGGAGCTTTCAATAAGCAACAAGAAACCAGCTATTTCAGCAACAGAAGAGTTTTGGTGGTCTAGGTAATGTCCATGCTAGGATGGCATTGCCTACATAATGCACAGTGTCCCTGCATGTTTTTTTGCTTGGTAAAATGTCACTTAAGTTTTTATAAGAATATTTTTTCATTTATATTATTATATTGATATTATACCAATTCCTATGTCAAAAAAAAATAAAAAATAAAAAGCTTGCAAAAAGAAAGAGGATTGCAGTTTGAAAAGTGATCCAGATTGATAATCAACACAATCAACACAAAACTTTTCTTGTTTAGATTACAATAGTATTTATCTGTCAGTCTCTAATGCCTCCCCTACTGTCATCCTAATTTGATAACTGGGAGTCAATGAGATAAGTAAAGGTACATTCTACAAAAAGGCAACTCAGAGAGTAATGACTGCCCCAGTGACAGAAGTCCATGACATAAGGAAACCAACCCCAGGTCTTCAGAACTGTAGACTATCTTCCAAATCATTGGATTATTTTCCTTATCCAGTGGAGTCTTAAGCAGTGGGGACCTATAACTACTAGTAGCAATGCAGGGATGAAACCAGGGGCTGAATCAGGGACATAGTTATTGGTTGTTCACAGGCCAGAGAGCTCTAATTGAGCTATGTAAATAGGAGGTAGGTTGGGTAGAGAAGGGACTCATTTTTATTTCTTGAAGTAAAATTCCAGATAAATATACTACCTGAGTCTGGTTGAAAAGTATTGATATCACAGAGGAGAGCAGCAAACAAAGGCAGGTCTTTGAAAATTAGAAAGGCACCATGAATGCTGAAATAAACTGGAAACAATAGTGAATAGAGGAACAGTGTGTCTAAACAGTGCTTCAGCACCTATAAAACAAGTAGCCTCATTCTGACAAAACTGGTACTGTGAATGAAAATAGGCAACAAAGGCCCTTTGTTTTTTGGAGAGAGGTGGATATTGGGTAACATCATTGCTGCACCAGTCCTTCTGAAGTAGCTGTGATTCCCACAGGCCCAGATTACCCAGGGCTCCTGGAATTTCCTGTGGCCATAAAGGACTCCATGCAGAGTACCTGGGGGAACTCCAATAAAGATATTTCCACACACCTTTCCCAGTTATCTCAGCCCCAGTCTTTGCTTCTTCAAGAAGAAAGATAGCTAACCATCTTTGCTTCAGTGTTTCACTACAAATGGGCTAAAATATCACCATTCAGTGATCACCATCCTCATCTTTGAGAGAATCTGTATCTGCAGAATATAAGCAGATATATAGGATCCTTTATTTTCAGTTCTGTATTCGATGTTACTGAAAAAAAAAAAAAAACAAACAGCAGTTGCTTTTCTCCAGCAGAGAGTGGTTGTCAACCACCAGTGGAGATTCTTCTGCTTTAAAACTGAAGTCCTGCAAATGGTAATATGAGCTGTAATAAGTGAAATATTACTACCTTTGTGGTTCTTCAAGAACTAGATTAACTCTTGTTCTTAAGGAGCTGATATTAGTAACCTACAGCATTTTACTACTGGATGTACTGGATGTAGGATTTTACTACCTAATGTCTATGTACCTGATATATCTTTTACAACTCATATTTGGGGAAGATGGTATTTCATATGCTTCCTATTTTCAGCTCATTCAGACTAGGTGGGTATGCTTTCCAGTTATCAAAATCACTAGCCACACTAAGTCACACTAATCAGGAAAATTTGCATCAAGACTTCAGTGAATGAGCACTTCTGTCAACATTAACCATAGTGTTTCTCAACATAAATGTTCCAATTGAATTTTATTCTGTATATTTTTCATATATAATACTTATAGGGAAAATAATCTGTATTAAACAACTCCTTAATGAGATGCTGAATGTTCTTATCCATGGCTGAGGAGGAAGTTGCAAGTTTCCATGAAAATAAGGAGGCTTCCCTTAAAGAAAACTATATTTCAATAAGGTGGCAAATTCAATACCATCATTTCACTGAATGAAAGAAAATACAATTGTAAATTTAGGTATCTCATCTCAGAAAATATCTGCTGTTTTCAGAGCAACCTTTATGATGACATGGAATGAGTGAGATTTTGCAGCTGATACAGTACAAACATACCCCTTTATCCTTCAAGGGAGGAATTATTTATATAAGTTTTGCTGATTTCGTGTAACATTAACAGAGCTATTCATCAATCATGTACATTAGTTTTCTCTATGCAAACAAACACATACTGAAGTAAAATCTCATATTTTAGCATCTACAAGACTAGTATTATTTTCTTATTTTATATGTGAAAATAATCTTTGCTTACAGCAATAGTATTGGTAGCAAAGAGAAATGGAAAAAAAAAAAAAAAAAAAAAAAAACTAACTAACAAACAGAACCAAAACCAAAGCAGTACAATTTGTGATACAAAACATTAATTTTAATCTAGAGCATGTTCTAACGTTCTAGCAAAGTTTTACCCCTGATTAAACATTTTCTGGTTAGTAGAAAGACTTATATTGATGACAAAGAGCTTTTGATAACGTATGTAGGCCTTAATTCAGTAAGGCTCTTAAATATATTTGTAAATGTTATGTGTGTGATTAGATTCTTTTAATAAATAAGTGTAGTTAAGTTTGTGTGTTAGTAGCTTGAAGATTTGACCCCTTGATGTTAATATGCTAAAGAATTCTGTACAGGAAGATTTAATTTTTGGCTCTGGAGAATGTAAATTCATTTATTAATAAATCCTTTTTGCTTTATTTTATTGTCTTAATGCATCTTTTTCATTATACAGTCAGTAATGTTCCACCTTGCAATTCTTTATATCAGCCTGTAGATATAACAGATGCATAATATATGGTACAAGCATTTTTCTTCAAGCAGTGGGTGGTCTGATTCTTTAACGAAGTTGACTTTTTGTATTAAAAAGCTTAGCTCAGCTTTTGCTCTTATAAAATTTATTTTACTACACTCGAACACATTTATTTTAAAGTGTGTGTGTGCATACGTGCATGGCTCAGTGCCTAGTAAGCATATTACATAGCCAGGAAAATCTCAGAGTTTCTATCACAATTTCTTGCTCCTTGAGATTTATCACAAGGCATTTAAAATTCACTCAACTCTGAAAACAAGGCTCCTGTGTTTTTATATATTTCATTCTATTTGAAAAAAAAAAAAAAAAAAAAAAAAAAGTTTTTTCTGTTTCAGTAATAAAACTGTAAGGAAATAAAGAGAGAAAGATAGATTAAGAACAAACTTTCCACATGACCTGTAATGTTTATATCTTTTTAACATTAGTTTTTCAAAACATTACTTACTATACTTACTATCAGAGGACACCAATGCCAAGATCTTTCTAAGAGAAAATTCATATTAAAAGGCTTCTATTATATATAACACATACTATTATATATAACACATACAACATCCTTTTTTTCTCTGCTTTAAATCAAAATAATTTGCTTATATTTTGAGGTTGGATATAACTTTTCTCTTGTTACAACAGTTATATTTTGGGGCTAAAAATAAAGTTTATCTGAACTGTGTCCTATGCTCTTGTTTTATCCAACAAGTTGTTGTGCAGTACTACAACTGTGTCTCAAAAATAGTGGTAACTAAGAGTCAAGATCTTAAACACAGAATAAAAACTCAACAATATATTTTGAAAATATTCCTTTTCTATATCAACATGAAACTGAGGACATTCAAACTTTGAAAAGAATGTTCTTTTCATTTGTAAATAGATTAATAGTATTGCATGACAAAGACCGTATCTGCATCAGGTCCAAGCTGGGAACTTGAAGTGGACCATGAATCTAAGATGCCCAAATAGCACAGAAGGAAGTGGTTATTGTGAATAATTGTCTGCTATGAGATGAATATCTTTAGGCTTTTCAATTCAAACTGTGCTATTCTGTATATTCAATTAAGGACCCATTGCCACCAGGATGTGAATCTGCGTTTTCCATCAACTATGTTCTCACTTAGCTTGTTTGATCACTAAGAAAATAACCTAGTAAGAGTTCTTTGTTTCATATCTGCTATATGAGGATTGCAATGAGAAATAGCATAAAGGAAAACTGTCATCTGTTTTTTTAAAGGGATTTTCTTCTAACTAAAAATTCTTTTTCAGACACTCATGGCTGAAAGCCATTCACTTGAGAACACATAGGCAGCGTAGAGAGCAGACCTTATCAGAGGAGGGGGATGTCAGAGGTTAACCTCAAACACACACAGTGTCAGTGACATCAAAGTACAAAATCTGTTCTACATTTACAATTTCCAGTAATTCAGATCTTTATAGCAATAGTATAGGTAGCGAATACAGCAAAAACAGAGACAGTATTGCCTTGCTATCCCCAGAGTGTCTAAACACTTCCTATTCAATACCAATGACACAAAATAAAGTCTACATGATTCCTCTAGGAACAAAATTCTGGTTGAGCTATTTAGCTGGTAGGAGGACTCAAGCATGAAGTCTTACTGTTTTTTAGGTCATAGTCCTATTACTTCCTCATTGATCTTATGCTTGAAGCACAACATTCTATCATTGGCACAGAAAATAAATAAATAAATAAATAAAAAATCTGCGTAATATAGAGCTCAAGTATGGGTAAAAAGTCAATATGCAAAGGAAATGGTCAATATGTAAGCTTTGAGTCTTTTCTGAGAGGTTAGACATCTGTTTCAGCTGAGAGCAATGCAGCTGAGAAGAAATAGTGTGTCAGCTACAGCTCAGGAGAGACAAGTTATTGCCAAATCTCAATTGATAAATGTGTTTATATGAAGTCTTTTTCTACTGGATATTAGCAAGAAGTGTTCAGAAATGACAGGTGGCAGGCTATTCTTCCTGATGCAGAAGTGATTTCAAAGAGCTAGAGGATCTGAACTGGGACATAGCTGATGCATAGCAGTGCAATGGGATAGCTTATTAAACTGCCTCTCAGCTACAACCAGCTATGGAAGTGAAGTAACAAGTCTAAAGTATTTTTGGCAGCTAAAACAGTAAACGCTATGAGTGAGCTATGTGACTGCAGTCATGTATCTGTGCAGCCATATCCTTAAATACTGCTAGAGACAGAAAGAACTGGTCCATGCAGTGTCACTCAGAAATGATCAACTATAATTAAACGTGTCTGGAAAAAGTGAGATTAACAAACTCTGTTTACCTAGTAGCTCTGATAAGTAAACAAATTCACTCAATTTCAGTTATTCTAAAATACTATTTTCTAAGGTTTTGCCTTCCCACTTAATTCTAATATTGTATCCCTTTCACCTGATTCCTAAGAAAAATATATATTCTCTTTCCTCCCTCCCCTAATCTTTGTTAAAAATTCTTTTTAAATGTTTCAGAGATGATCACCCAGTGTTCTCCCTCTTTCTTCTTATTCTGTCAGTAACTTTCCTTATAAATTCTATTTACGTACAATAAAGAGTTGCTAAAGTATGCATCTTTGGATGTGAATTAAAGAGAACCAAGAGTGAACACGTTTCCTTCCACCTCTGAGAACCTAGTTCTAAATCAGTTTAAATCGATGGATAAACCTAGTCCACTGCAATCTTCAGGCTCACAGCAGCTTGTTATGGTTATCTCTTTGTTTTAAAGAGATTCAAGTGTGCAGACTCATAGTGGAATTTAGGATAGATGTGTAGTGACATAGTGAGTAAGATAGATTGTTGCACATTTGGTATCAAGTTCAGTTGCACTCAGTGTTAATAGTGTCACTTTTAGAGGCACTACAATAACAAATATTCAAAAACCTTATTTGGATGGTGCTGAATGCCTCCTCAGAGCTCCTTAAGATGTTAAACCACAAGGACTGGTGGAGGATGTGATTGTTGGGAGCTGTCTTGGGCAGAGGGACCACGAAATGGTGGAGTTCTCTATTCTTGGCGAGGCCAGGAAGGGGACCAGTAAAACTGCTGTATTGGACTTTCGGAGGGCTGACTTTGTGCTGCTGAGGACACTGGTTGGTAGAGTCCCTTGGGAGGTGGTTCTGAAGAGCAGAGGAGTCCAGGAAGGCTGGGCGCTCTTCAAGAGGGAAATCTTAATGGCGCAGGAACGGTCTGTCCCCACGTGCCCAAAGACGAGCTGGCAGGGAAGAAGACCAGCCTGGCTGAACAGAGAACTGTGGCTTGAGCTTAGAGAAAAAAAAAGGGTTTATAATCTTTGGAAAAGTGGGCAGGCCACTAGGGAGGACTATAAGGATGTTGCGAGGCTGTGCAGGGACAAAATTAGAAAGGCCAAAGCTCATCTGGAGCTCAATCTGACTACTGCCGTTAAAGATAACAAAAAATGTTTTTATAAAAACATCAACACAAAAAGGAGGACTAAGGAGAATCTCCATCCTTTACTGGATGCGGGGGGAAACTTAGTTACAAGAGATGAGGAAAAGGTGGAGGTGCTTAATGCCTTCTTCGCCTCAGTCTTTAGCGGCAATACCGGTTGTTCTCTGGATACCCAGTACCCTGAGCTGGTAGAAGGGGATGGGGAGCAGGATGTGGCCCTCACTATCCACGAAGAAATGGTTGGTGACCTGGTACGGCACTTGAATGTGCACAAGTCGATGGGGCTGGATGGGATCCACCCGAGGGTACTGAGAGAACTGGCAGAGGAGCTGGCCAAGCCGCTTACCATCATTTATCAACAGTCCTGGCTATCGGGGGAGGTCCCAGCTGACTGGCGGCAAGCAAACATGACGCCAATCTACGAGAAGGGCCGGAGGACTGACCCGGGAAACTACAGGCCTGTCATTTTGACCTCAGTGCCAGGGAAGCTCATGGAGCAGATTATCTTGAGAGTCATCACGCAGCACTTGCAGGGCAAGCAGGCGATCAGGCCCAGTCAGCATGGGTTTATGAAAGGCAGGTCCTGCTTGATGAACCTGATCTCCTTCTATGACAAAGTGACGCGCTGGGTGGATGAGGGAAAGGCTGTGGATGTGGTCTACCTTAACTTCAGCAAGGCTTTTGACACCGTTTCCCACAGCATTCTCCTCAAGAAACTGGCTGCTCTTGGCTTGGACTGGCGCACGCTTCGTTGGGTTAGAAACTGGCTGGATAGCCGGGCCCAAAGAGTTGTGGTAAATGGAGTCAAATCCAGTTGGAGGCCAGTCACTAGTGGCGTTCCCCAGGGCTCGGTGCTGGGGCCGGTCCTCTTTAATATCTTCATTGATGATCTGGATGAGGGCATTGAGTGCACCCTCAGTAAGTTTGCAGATGACACCAAGTTAGGTGCGTGTGTCGATTTGCTCGAGGGTAGGAAGGCTCTGCAGGAGGATCTGGATATGCTGCACCGATGGGCTGAGGTCAACTGCATGAAGTTCAACAAGGCCAAGTGCCGGGTCCTGCACCTGGGGCGCAATAACCCCAAGCAGAGCTACAGGCTGGGAGATGAGTGGTTGGAGAGCTGCCAGGCAGAGAAGGACCTGGGAGTGATGGTTGATAGTCGGCTGAATATGAGCCAGCAGTGTGCTCAGGTGGCCAAGACCAACGGCATCCTGGCTTGTATAAGAAACCATGTGACCAGAAGGGCTAGGGAGGTGATCGTCCCCCTGTACTCGGCTCTGGTGAGGCCGCACCTCGAATACTGTGCTCAGTTTTGGGCCCCTCGCTACAAGAAGGACATTGAGGTGCTTGAGCGAGTCCAGAGAAGGGCGATGAAGCTGGTGAGGGGCCTGGAGAACAGGTCCTACGAGGAGCGGCTGAGGGAGCTGGGATTGTTCAGCCTGGAGAAAAGGAGGCTCAGGGGTGACCTTATCGCTCTCTACAGGTACCTCAAAGGAGGCTGTAGCGAGGTGGGGGTTGGTCTGTTCTCCCACGTGCCTGGTGACAGGACGAGGGGGAATGGGCTTAAGTTGCGCCAGGGGAGTTTTAGGTTGGATCTTAGGAAGAACTTCTTTACCGAAAGGGTTGTTAGACATTGGAACGGGCTGCCCAGGGAAGTGGTGGAGTCGCCATCCCTGGAGGTCTTTAAAAGACGTTTAGATGTAGAGCTTAGGGATATGGTTTAGTGGGGACTGTTAGTGTTAGGTCAGAGGTTGGACTCGATGATCTTGAGGTCTCTTCCAACCTAGAAATTCTGTGTCTGTGTCTGTGTCAATAATGGGACAACCCCCCCACCCACCCTGTAAGTAATTCTGACTCTATTACAAAGTTGTGAGTTCAACTAACTATTGTTCTACACTGGTAAATCCCATCTTTACTGCATTCTGTAGTGTGGTATACTGTTGTACAGACTTTAAGAAGTCCTCTGTTTTGGCTTGATGGATCGAAAAATTGTTTGCATTGTACAGGTCTGTTCATTTAACAGGTATTCATTTAAATGGGTAATAAGATACAAGGGTTGTGTAATGAGATGGAAAATTGCTAACCACATATTAGGTGATTATAATGTTTTTTGTCCAAATCAATTTTGGCAGAAAATAATAAATCTAGAAAATGAACTTGGAACCTACCGTTCAGTTTAGCAATCAGTATGTCACTCTTGTGAAAGTATTTTCCCATTTGTTTTTGTTTAATGGGGAAAGAAACACATTACCTTATATAATAGCAATTTCATACAGAGATATAGGAGCCATGTAAAAAGGGATAGGTAATGGGTAAAAATTCCCCTAAGCACAGCCAGGTCTTGTCTTTTTTTTCTCCATGGAACTTTATCAATTGTGATTTTTGCTAGTCACATCCTAAATTAAGTAGACTCCACAAAGGCAGAGACAAGCACAGAAGGAGACTCAGTGTATGTAATCGGGAGACTTGGAAGACACCTCAGGTATGGATTTACCAGTGAAGTCCTGATCATGCTTCCCCAGGCCTTCCTATTGTCTCGCAGCGTGGCCTTTCTTCAGCCATCCAGCCAGAGTCCACTTTGGAAGGGAATTTTGGTCCCTCTCCCAGGATACACATACTGGCAGAGATGCAGAAGAGAATCAGAGAATTCACAATGATGTTGGAGCCTTCCCTTGTGTGAAGCCCCACCGGGGATCACTATCAGACACATTTTGAGGTGGGAAAGCACATTCCCCATATCCTTTGATATTGATGTCACCCTATTTTACATATGTATTATTTAACTATTTCATGTTAATCAACCTAGGGTTTAACATAAACCAAAATTCTGGAATGTCTGTATAGCATATTCATGCTGTCATTATCTTCACCTTATGTCCCAGGATTAATAAAATTGGTGCACTCAAGTGATAAGTGGAAGATAAGTAAATTGCCATGATACAAGCAGCAGAGTAGAGCTTGACAGCCTGTGCTTCACACTGTCTGAATGCATGTGCAGATCTCTAAGATGAGGTCTAGCAGCTAAAAGATGTCTCCCAGTATGTTAAATAACAAAAATGAGGCATACAGCAGTGACCTACATACTTTTCAGCTCTTACAGACTGTGAGATCTATTCTATTGCAAAGCAAATGGGCACAGTTAAGCCATTTCTGACTAATTTGGTTTAAGTTTGGCCTAAAAGAATAGCATCTGCTCACATGTCATTTATTGCCCAAAAGCATTCTCAGAAGCTTTTTCTTTCTCCAGCTGAGACCTATTAATTGCTAAGTTTCATCTCTGATGTACTGCCAGACTGTGAAGCAATTTCAATGTTAATAAATTAAATATGTTTCTGACCATTCCCCAGATCTGAAACCAGCTAACCTAGAAAAGCTGGCATCCGTACTGTTAAACAGTCTTTCTATGCTGAACACAGTAACTATATTCAAAATGTCTACTGGGAACAATAATTAGACTGTGATAACTTGTTAACTGTACCCAAGAATTATTTAGGAGAGTGATAGTTTGCCCAAGCCAAAGCTTTAAAAGTATGGTATTAATAATTCAACAATGTAGGCAACTGAACTCCAGTACCTCAGATGTTGCCTAACACTGTTTGATTTACTAGTAATAAACAGTGTGACTGTACAGACTGACTTTATTCTTGTTAACTTTTCAGATGTATGAATAGCTTTTCACTTTATCAAGAACCAACCACCACATCCAGAACTAAGCAGAGTTAACAGATCATTCAGCCACACACTGCAGTGATACGCCATAGTCTTATAAACATGTACAGCAAGTCCTGCACTACATCCATGGGAACCCAGAGCTATTATAAAGTGAACAGGAAGAAATAATTACATTAATAATGACTAACCATGTGCGTACCTACATCTGAGCAAGAGCAGAGCCTATCTTCACCACTGCCCAAAAACTTGGCATTACTAGCACATCTCCCCACCTCACTTACTCTGAAGAACCATCTGTCCTGTTGTTTTATTTTGTACAATTGGCAGGCATATTATTTCTGATTTAATGTTGTTATCTGGTGTTAGGCCCCTGACTTGAAATAAGTTCCACGTGGGTAGATGCCTACATTTGCCCAAAGCCTTATTAAAGCCTCTAAAGCTTCACAAGAGCACAAGACTCAGCTAAAATGCAGCTCATTCCCAGCCTGAGGATGTACTATGGTCTCAGAATTACATTTAAACAGAATCAGTAGTCTGTGTTTCTATTTTAAGAATTTGCTTTACTATAATATTTCTCTGAGTCAAAACAAAACAGCTCTCATTCTGCTCCTGGCTTTCAGAGTGACTTAGCAAAAATTCTGTTTCCTCCAATAATCATACCTTCTAAGCATCTTCATTCCTTATGTAAATTGGACTAGACAGGAAGGACAGTTAGCAGTGAAATGATGTTATTTAAAAATAAATCCTCATCATTCACTGGAGCTATCCATTAGGGAAACATTAGTGAGAAACAAATTTATGTTTCCCAGATTTTAGCTTCAGACTGTCTATTTTAATTTTGTTCATATGCTATTGGTTATCTGCATTAGATTTAATATTCTGCAATGCCACTTTTTATGTGATCTCTCTGGTCTTCTTTGTCTTGCTTTCTTTTACTATTCCATGTTATTATTTGTTTGCATGAAGGTACTTGGCTGTTACTCTGTTATTCCACTTCTGTTCATAGATTTGATCAATACAGCCAGAAAAAAATAAAAATAATAATAATAAACAAATCATAACAAAACTTTTTCAGTTGTTCTAAGGAACTGTCATTTTAAATGTGGGAGCTATAAATGGTCTGCAACCCACTTTTGGTTTTTTAGTATATTTTTGAGGTCTATTAAATATAAAACACATATGAACAGTTAGCTCATCCTTGAAGAAACACATTGAGTTTGAGATTTTTTATGCTACTGTATAAATTTCTATTTCAAGATATTTTCAGTTCCAAATTGAAGTGTACAAGACAATGGGGCAGAGCTAACAGGATGATTTAATATCTGCCTCTAGCTACAACATTTTTCCAGCGATATATAGCAAGTTGCTCTCCAAGGCAGCAATATAAAAGGGAGCTGTGGCAGTCTCACTAACTGTGGACTCTACAGGGTAATAAGCTTTTATTTTGTATATAACAGAGTTCACATTCCTATTACTGAAATTATTATCCCATAACACCACACCAGGGTGTCTTTCTAATCATATTTTTATGCAAAATGTTTGATTCAGCAACAAGACCTGTTCACACCTTTAAAACAATTTATGCATTGTTAAATGAACAATTGTTCCTAGCACACAGTCAGTAACCTGATCATTTTAATCTTAATAAGCCAGAGAGGATATTCATAAGCACTGATTATACTCTGTATAGCCTACTTTCCATTCACTTTAGAGATCTCCATATTAAAACTCTGCCTTGAATGGGAGCAATTCTCTACTACTAAGAGATATAAGTAAGGGAGTCTCAATTTAGTAAGTATTTGAAAAGAGAATTCTTATTTTCTCACAAATAAAGTATGCCAGAGCATTTATCAGAATCCAAACTATTAAAGGGTAACTTTAAAAGCCACTGCTAGTTTTGTTAAAGGAAGTTGTCTTCTCTCCATAAGAATATCCTTGACAATTTGAAAAGATCACTTGTGACTCTTCAGATTTCTGTCTATCAGCAAGTTGTTTTTCCCATTAATGTTGGAATTGTATAAAATACACTGATGTTAAAAATAGCATGTTTACAGTTCCCAATAACAGGTTTTGCTACATCTGAGACATCACAAGGACTGAATTTTTTGTTTTATATATATTAATATAATAATAAATAATTTAATTTTTTTCCTAACTATAATTCAGAAAAAATATATATTACCATCAGGAAAATAAGATATAAATAATGCTTAAACACAAACAACCTTCCCCTCTAGAAAACAGTTTCTTAATAACTTTACCCATATGCCTTCTGTATTGTGTTCAGTTCAGTAACAGAACAAAGTGCTTATTGATTAGAGAAACATTTGGTCAACTAAAAGACATCTTCTTCTGTAAACACGGAAATCTGTTTTCCTATGGATTTCTGTCCTGTACCCCTAGGTACCACAACAGTTCTGCCATCTGTATCCTCAGCAACTTCAGAATCACAGACATCTTGTTTGCTCATAAAAATAAAATTAAAAAATTAATAAATAAATAAAAAATCAGGCTAAAAACATGTTAATGCCTCCTACATTATTACATTACATTAGACCAAGCAATACTAGGCAAAATCTATTTACACTAAGCGTAGACAAAGAGAAATATTTGGCTACCTCTTTTTGTCTGCTTAAGACATTGACTCTGCTCTTTATCTGCAGCCTTACTCTGCTTCTATAGAGCAAAATGGCTCAGGGAGTTCACCCCTGCACAAAGGTACATTTGGATAAGTCTGGATTGTGGTAAGAGGCTTTCTTAATCACCAGCCACACAGCAGCTGGAGTTGAGCATGTAATTTAGATTTTCCTGCATCTTGATAATCTCCATTTCCTCTGACATTTGTTTAAATACAGAGGCAGCTGGCACAGGGGAGGCCAGCTTTTCAGCTGTTCTAATTTGCATTAAAGGATCTTCTCTGTACAGATGTGCCCAGGCCCTGTGAAAGCCTCCTCTGCATGTTCTGCTGTGCTGGTTGCTTTCCCCTTGGCCCAAAGATGCTTTGGATTTATTTATCACCTTGCTTTTCAGCATGGATAGCCATAGAATCACAGAATCATGGAATGACTTGGGCTTTAAGGGACCTTAAAGATCATCTAGTTCTAACCCCCCTGCCATGGGCAAGGATGCCACCCACTAGATCAGGTTGCTCAAGGTCTCATCCAGTCTGGTCTTAAACACCTCCAGGGATGGAGCATCCAATACCTCACACCTCTGCAAAGCACTTTAACTCTTACTGGAATACTACTAGACATTTCCCTTCAGTGGGTGTGACAATCCGACACAAACCACAGAGAAGGGGAGAATCTGATTTCTTCATCACTAAATGTAACTAAAATGTAAAGTAATCATCATTAATTTCAATGCCATGGTGCAGTTTGTGTATACTCTTCAGTGGTAAATAATAGCTAATCCAGTTCTCCAGTTCAGGAATAACTCTTTTTATTTTTTTCTTTTGGTTTGTATGGTTTCATCACTCCACATTTTCCATTTCTTATTTTGGAAAGCTTTTATAGCTATAGACAAATTTTCTAGATTATTTAAATGTCTGTCGAGCTCAGAAAATATGCATTCTAAAAATATGTTTCCTAGAGTGTGTTTCAAAATTTAATATGATGGGAGATTGCAACATTTACAGTATTAGGAAAGCAATACCAAGAGTTTTTTCTCTAGGGTCAGAGTGAAAGTATAATCCTTCTGCCTAAAACTCTTGACTCAAACTATAGAGTTTTCTCTTTCTTTTGCCATAAAGTTTTTTTGTTTGTATTTTTTGGTTGTTATTTTTTTTTTTGGTTGTTATTTTTTGGTTATTGGTGTTTTTTTTTGTTTTATTTTGGTTTTTTTTCGTAAATCATACTTTCTTTCCATGCACCTCTTATTAAGGAAAGGAAGACAAACATATTTTATTTCTTATTCACATCTTCACTTATCTTCTAGTTAGATTCATTCTGTACAAACATTATAGTCACAGAGGTTGTAGTAATAATAATAATAATAGGAATAATAAGAATAACATTGGCATGGTTATCACTTCAATACAGATCAGCAGTTAATGGATTTGGAAGTGTATGGCCTCTGCAAAGAACTCAGGCTTTCTGCTCAGTTCACTATACAGTTTCATGCATCATAACTGGCACTTTTACTGTCACCTTGCCTGTAGTTCCAGCAGAAAATCCAAGCACTTCCTTAAGCTACCATGGTATAGAGCATTCTATGAAGAAGTGATTTGTACACATGTGCCAAGTTAGAAGATAGATGAGTTGAAGCAGACGGCATTTGAGTACATAGCATAGTTTCTGGTTTTGAAGGATCAATAAAATATGTTTTATACTGCCAGTGGTTTATTTTGTGTACATCTTTGCATGGAGCATTTCAATTATTATTCTTAAAAGTAAACTTTGCAAATCAGTACAAAAATGCAGGAAAAGGACGTGGATTTTTCACGGCCCAGCTATAAGAGGTTTTTCAACCCAACACTCCCAGCCTAGTATCTTTCATATTGGCTAAATTCACTTAAATACTGAGCAGAACTTAGCAAAAATATGAAGTTAATAAATATACATCCATGAAAATAGATTCTTCATCAAGCCTACAGATTATACAGTCAGTTTCTCCTTTCAACTGAAGAGTAAGTTGTTATCTCCCAGTGCAATACAACATTTTTATAAATTTAAAATAGGTACTCAGCCAGACCCCCCATTACTGCTGAAGAATGCCACTTAAATGCAAGCAAATTATGAGTATGAAGCTCCTGGAACTACTGAAAGCCATATGCAAATAAAATTATTCACACTAAAATGCCTTCAGGCAATCATGACTTCAGTTCTGACTTGAGATGAAGTAGGTAGAGTTCAGAGAAACAAGATCCCCACCCAAAGTAAGCTCTCACAGTTTTCTGGCACTAAAAACAAGTCTTCACTGGTTTTCTTTAAGTTGTTGACCAGCACTAATAAATGACTTGAAACATAGGTTGAAACTCAATTGATATACTATGTGCAGAAGGACAACACAGTAAGCCCTTCAAGTATATCTCATAGCCTATTATGTTCAGACAAATATTGTCCAAGTTAAACCCAAGTTTTAACAGATGCCTCAGTCTTTACTAGGGCATATAATTGCACAGTTGGACATCAGGTGGTTACTACCATTATATTTTACTACCTTACTACTTTTTCCGATAGTCCTGAACTACATATAAAACACAGAGAAAAGATGGAGCTGTGTAAAAATGTAACTTGAAACATCTGTATGTAAAACTGAAATAACACAATACCATCCTTTCACTCCTCAGTCAGAAAAGTCACGAGTTTCTTAGCCAGCAAGAGTACCCTGACCAGACACAGAAAACAGTCAGTATGGTTTCACAGTAATACCAACGTGGACAATGGGAGAAGTATACCCTCAGCAAGTTTGTAGATGACACCAAGCCAAGTGGTGCAGTTGACACATTGGAGGAAAAAGATGCCAGAGAGAATGTCCAGAAGGACCTTGACAGGCTTGATTCACAGGTTGGCCCATGTGAACTTCATAAAGTTCAACAAGGACAAGTGTAAGGTTTTGTACCTGCACTGGGGCTATCCCAAACATGAATACAGACTTTGCAATGAGAGTATTTAAAGCAGTCTTGTGGAGAGGGACTTGGGGGTAGTCATGGATGAAAAAAATGAACACAACCCAGCAATGTGTGCTTGCAGCCCAGAAAGAAAGAGGCATCCTAGGCTGCCTCAAAAGAAGCATGACCAACAGGTCTCCCTTCTTTTCTATTGTTGTGAGACCCTTCCTGGTGTACTATGTTCAGTTCTGGATCCCACAGCATAAGAAAGACATGACCTGTTTGAGCAAGTCCAGAGAAGATCTACAATAATGATGACAGGGCTGGAGCACCTCTCCTATGAAAAAAGGCTATGAGAATTGGGACTTTTCAGCCTTGAGAAGAGAAGTCTCCAGGGAGACCTTATAACAGCCTTCCAGTACTCAAATGGACCCTACAAGAAATCTGGGGATGGACTTTATCAGGGATTGCATTGATACAATGAGGGGTAATGGTTTTAAACTAAAAGATGGTAGATTTAGATTAGATATAAAGAAGAAATTCTTTGCAGTGAGAGTGGTAAGGCAGGTTGCCCAGAGAAGTTGTGGATGTCCCCTCCCAGGAAGTGTCCAAGACCAGGCTGGATGGGGCTTTAAGCAAACTGATCTAGTGGAAGGTGTCCCTGACCATGGCCTTCCAACTCAAACCATTCTAAGGTTCTACGAATTACCATGAATCACCAATCAATGTCACAGGCAAAACAGATTTGACTTATTGAAAGTAATTTATTCTTAATTAATATGTATACTTAATTATTGAGTCAAATATTGGGAAACCAAAACAAAATAATAATACAATCTAAGGAAAACACAATTAAGGAAAACACCTTTCCTCCCAATTTTCCCTGGCTCAACTTCACTCCAAACTCCTCTGTCCCCTTGTTATTTCTGCAGGTTACACTCAGTCCCCTTAGTAAGATAACATTCAGTAAAAGGAGCGGCAGAGTGGAGATAGAGGTGTGTTATGGCCAATAAAAAGAAGCTTCTCTCTGCAACTTCCTGCTCACTCTTTTCCTCTATTCCAGCATGTGTCCTCCAGGAGCTGTAGTTCTTCAACAATATCTGCTCTGCATCTCCTTCGCATGTTCCTACTCTTCCTCTTCCACCTCCTTCTCCGACCCTGGTGTTCCTTCTCTTTTTTCTCACTCTTTTTCCTCCCTCCTCCACCTGTCCAGAATTTTATCCCATCTCAACTATGTTTTCCTACAGGTATCAGCAAATTAGCTGATAGGCTCAGTGGGTCCTGTGGTGGGTCCATTGGAGACAGCTGGAGCAGGCTGTTCCCACCACATGGTAGCCCCTGCCCTCTCCCAGAGGTCACCCCTGCACCCCACACTGCCAACATGTGGGCACAGACACTCAACACAAATGTACAAATATGAATGTTACATTAGTGTGTGAAGAAAAGTGTGTATGTGCATTTATTATACATGTTGATATATTTTATATATACTTGCATCCACAGAAATATGTCATTCTAAATAAACTAAAACAAGTCAAAATGATACTGGAAACTGCCAGAAAATGTATTACCTTGATTTTAAAAGGCTAAAAGAACTGGAAACACCTGTCTTCAATGATTTTTAATCTTTTTTTTTTTTTTTTTTCCTGGTGCTTAAAATCTTTATAGTCAGTAACTGTTAAAAAAAAAGGCTGTCGGATACACAAACGCTCTCTGAAATTTCCTTTAAATCCAGCATAAGTTATTGGGAGACTGCAGATGTGATTGTTTTTTGCCTAATATTTTGAAGGATTTCGAATTTGGTTTCTTTTCTTAGTCCCTTAGCAGTATTAGATTCTATCATGAGCTAAAAATAGTATGTAGGTAGTCATGCTGTCAGTTCTTTTGTATTCCTTGTAGAGCTGAAGTGTGTGGCTGAAACTGTATAAAAGCTGAGGATTATTTATTTATTTATTTATTTATTTATTTGGTCAATTACTTTGTCATTGGAAGACAAAATTATTATGCTCAAACTGTTGCAGCTGTAGGTTCTCAAAGGACTACTGCCCTCCAGGCTTATGGAAGCTAGGCATACTGCTGCTAGCCAGGAGAGATTAGTAAACATGTTGCTTGTGCTTCTCGAAAGCCATCACTGGGTACTCTCCCAAAAGAAAAAGTTCTGTTCTATTTTTTATGTAGCAGCTGATCAGCATACCAAAATATCCTGCACAGATTTGTTCTGTTTTGCTTTGCACAGAGTTCTTTTATTCTCAGTTTTCCACAAGTTTGGGACAGAAGTGGAAATTTGACATTAAACTGAGTGGTCTCTGGCAATTTCCAGAGCAGGGAAGAATAGCTCTGGATGAACTAGGTGATATTTAATGAAGAAAAGTGTTTTGCTTTTTCTTGCAAACATACACACACACACATATGTTTTCTCACTCCCATTGCAAACACACACACGGGCAATCATATAATATCAGTGCTTTATCAGGACTTAAGTATTGGACAAAAAATCACAGACCCATTTAAGCTGGAAAGGACCTCTGGAGATCATCTACTCCAAACCTTCTGCTCAAAACAGGGTGACCAAGAGGGCTGCATCCATCAGGTTTTAGGCATCTCCAAGAATGGAGACTCCACGGGCTCTCTGGGCATCCTGCTCCAGTTTGGGATCACTCTTTTTTTCTTCTGTTTAAAGGAAATTACATATATTTCTTTTGTGCCCTTTGCATCTTAGTCTGTTATTGGACACCACTGAGAAGAGTCTGGCTCCACTTTCTTTACTCCACATGCCAGCATGTATTTATGCACATGGATGACATCTCCCTGAGACTGCTCTTCATCAGGCTAAAAATCCCAGCTTTCTCACAGCCTCTCCATGTAGCTCACAGACTCCAAGCCCTTCACCATCTTCCTGGCCTTTTGTTGGACTTGTTCCATTATGTCCATGTTCCTCTCGTACCTGGGAGCCCAGGACTGTGCCCAGCACTCCAGCTGTGGCCTCCCCAGTGCTGAGAAGAGGAGAAATATCGTCTCCCTTGACCTGCTGTTGACATTCTTTCTGAAGCAACATGGAATACTGCTAGGGCTCATTGGTGGCTCAAGTTCAACTTCTTGTTCACCAGGACCTCCAGATACTTTCCCGAAAAGCAGCCCCCAGTCTGTACCAATACAGGTACTACTCCAAGTCACTTTTTTTGTCCTTAACTTGTTTAGAAACAGTTTTCTGGAAAACTTGCTCTGTCACCTTCACAGGAAGTGAAGTGAGGCTGGGTGGTCTGTAGTTCCCCAGATCATCATTCTTGTCATCCTTGAAGACAGGAAAGACATTTGATGCTTTCCAGCCTTCAGGAACCTCCACTGATCACCACAAATATTCAAAAGAAATTCAGAATGGCCTTGCAATGACATTGGCTAGCTCTCTCAACACTCAGCAATGCACCTTATCAAGAACAAAGAATGCCTCATTCACTTCTTTCAGATTAGGTGGTCTCTACCAGACACCCACAATAACACTGAAAGCATGAATGTTCCATTTCTTGAAATCATTATTCCTTTTCTGTCAAAACATTTCCACTGAATCTGACAGAACAAAAGAAGAAGCAATGGGTTTAACCTATTAAAGACAACAGAAAGATATTTTGCTGCTGAAGAAATGCATTAATTGACATGTACAATGTACAAGCAATATACTAAGAGAGGGTGATATTTAAATGTGCACACATGACAATGTATATACCTGAGGAACTGTAAAATGCTTTCTAATCAAGAATGATGTTGGAATCCCTGATGACGCTATCTCCAGAGGACAGCAATAGGGTCTTAGAAGAAACCATTTTCTGAAAAAGACTTTTGGAACAGCATTCACATGACTAAGCTGCTTGCTAGATATCTGCATATCCCCATTTCAAAAGCATGAAAACTTAAGATTTTCCAAAGTAGCTACACCTCTGTTCATGAAGTACAATGATTCAGAACGGATGGTGATAGATGCTTCATAGTTCCTTAGAATCATAAAATCATAGAATCATATAATTGTTTGAGTAGGAAGAGACTTAGAGATCATATAGTTCCAACCTTCCTGCTGTGGGCAGGGACAACCTTCCACTAGATCAGGTTGCTCAAAGCCCCATCCAACCTGGACTTGAACATTTCCAGGGAGGGGGCATCCACAACTTCTCTGGGCAATCAGTTCCAGTGCCTCACTACCCTAAAAGTAAAGAATTTCTTTCTTATATCCAATCTAAATCTACCCTGATTCAATGTAAAACTGTTGGCCATTGTTGTATCAACACGGGCCACGGTAAAAAAAAATCCCTCTCCCTCTTTCTTACAAGCTCCCTTTATGTATTGCAAGTTCAAATGAGCCTTTTCTTCCTGAGGCTGAACAACCCCAATTCTCTCAGCTTTTTTTTTTTCTTTTGTTTCTTTTTTTTCTTTTTTTTGTAGGAGAGGTATTCCAGTGCTCTGACCATTTTCCTGATGCTTTTCTGGACCTGTCTGGTGGTTTTACTCAGGTGGGCAGCTGAGCTCCGCTACAACCACTCTCTCACTCCCCCTCCTTAAAGGGAAAGGGGAGAAAATATGATGAAATGGCTCAATGGTTGAGATAAGGACAGTGAGATCACTCAAGACCTATTGTCATGGGCAAAACAAACTCAGCTAGGGAGATTAGAGAAAATTATTGTCTATTATTAACAAGCTAGAGAAGTGAGAAACAAAGAAAACAAACAAGAACACCATCCCCAACATCTACCCTCTTTTACCTCTTCCCCCTGAGTAACACAGGGGAATGGGGATTGCAGTCAGTCTATAGCACTTCACCTCAGTCGATTCTTCATGGTCACTCTCAGCCCCTACACCAATCTGGGGTCCCTCCCACAGGATTTAGTCTTTTCAAAACTGATACTGCGTGGGCTTCCCACAGGCAGCAGCCTTCAAGAACTGCTCTCACATGGCTCTGTACCAAAGGGTCCATCCATCAGGAGCAAACTGCTCCAGCATGGGTCCCCCACGGGCAGCAGCTCCCCCCAGACCCCTGCTCCTGCGGGGGCTCTCCATGGGCCGCAGCCTCCTCCAGGCCACATCCACCTGCTCCACTGGGGGCTCCTCCATGGGCTGCAGCGTGGAGATCTGCTCCATGTGGGACCCATGGGCTGCAGGGGGACAGCCTGCTCCACCAGGGGCCTCTCCACAGGACGCAGGGGAACTGCTGCTGCGTGCCTGGAGCACTTCCTGCCCTCCTGAGCTTGGCGTCTGTAGGGCTGGTTCTCACTCCTGGCTCTCCCAGCTGCTCTTGTGCAGTTTTTGTTTGTTTCTTTGTTTTTTCCCTTTCTTAAATATGCTCTTCCAGAGGCCCAGCCAACATCACTCACTGATTTGGCTCTGGGCAGCAGCGAGTACCTTTAGAGCCAGCTGAAATGGGCCCTTATGTAATATGGGGCAGCTTCTCGACACTTCTTGCAGAAGCCACCCCTGCAGTCCCCCACTACCAAAACCTTGCATAAATCCATATAACATAAATCCACTAAAACCTGCTAACAGGTTTGTCTCTCTTGTGCTGGGGACCCCAGAGCTGCACACACTACTGCAGTTGGAGTCTTACAAGAGTGGAGTAGAGGGGGAGAATCATCTCCCCCAGCTTGCTTCCCATGCTTCTTTTGATGCATCTCAAAATACGACTGGCTTTCTGGGCTGCAAGTTCATGTTGTCAGTTTTATATCTAAATTTTCATCTACCAACATCCTCAAATCTTTCTCCACATGGCTGCACTCCACGCATTCATCACCCAGTCTGTACTAATACTAGTGATTGCCCTGACCCAGGTGCACTTGGTCTTGTTGAACTTCATGAGGTACACATAGGCCCACTTCTCAGCCCACCAAGGTCCCTCTCTGGATGGCAACCCTCTGGCATATCAACTGCACCACTCAGTTTGCTGTCATCCACAAACCTGCTGAGGGTGCACTTAATCCCACTGTCATTGGTAAAGGTCCCAAGATGGACTGTTGAGGGTGTTCTGATTTCAGTTGGGATAGAGTTAATTTTCTTCCTAGTAACTGGTATGATGCTGTGTTTTGGACTTAGGGTGATAATGTTGATAGCACAATGATGTTTTAGTTGTTGTAGAGCATTGCTTATGCTAAGGAAAGGACTTTTCAGCTTCTCATACTGCCCTACCACTGTAGGGTGCACAAGAAGGTGGGAGTGCACAAGATGCTGGGAGGGGACAGAAGCATGATATTACTATCATAATAATACAGGAAAAGGAAACAAAAAGTTAAAGTTTTTATCATTTTAAAAATTACACCATACCAGCAAATACATGTTTTCAGTTGAGAAAGAAAACATATGAGATTAGGAGGTATCTGAAGATACTTGTCCTCTCGAAGAAAAATTGAAGATCTATTTAACAAAAGTAAATTTGTTAAAGCTGGAGGTGAAGGGATTAAATATAAAGCTACGTAGAAGTTACTACACTGTAGTAACAAGATTAAAAGTATAATACAGTCCCTTTGACCTGAAAAGAAAAGCTAGCTGGAGGGTAGGAAAAAACAGTGCCATCTTAATTTCATGGATGACCAGGAAAGATCAGATAGAGAGAAACAAGAATTTTGAGAAATTTGCCCTGCAGATCATGTTTCAGTGAGGCCCTTAATACAGATGGAAATAATCCAGCAGAGAACAATGGAAAACAGAAATAGAAACCATGTTTATAGATGGCCTATCATATGCATTGAGCAACATCTCTTAATTTTTCACCTTCTTACTCTAAAAAGTTCCTTGACACTTTCTTACATAAATATACTGAAAATTATGTAAATAACCACCAACCTCAATGAGTTGATGCAATCAAATAGAAAGAGATTCCATTAATGTCAAAAAGCTGAACTGGATTAAAGATTCATAAGTAGTAAACAAGAATCACTATCTGAGAAACAAAATAATGAACAGCATGGAATAGACCACTTTTTCTTTGTGCAAAAATATAATTTGTTTTAAAATCATTCCACATCTACTGCACTTTTCCAACAGTTGTGTAAGATATCAGCACCTAAAGCTTCCACACACATAATAAAAAGCACAGACAGCACTGAAAGAAAAAAAAAAAAAAAAAAAAAAACCTTAGATTCAATTTATTGAAAGCCATTCATATATTTCTGTTGAATTGTTAGTACTGTATCTTCAGGAAGAGCCCTACATGAGCTCTTAAACAGATATTGACACATTAGTGCACAGAGAAATACAAGTATTTGTGAAATATTTGCATTTTTTTTCTAGTGATATAGATAGTTTGTAATATCAAACATTTTCTTTTAAAAAATATTACAAAGGGAACTTTAATGATATATTTTTGTGGCTGAAGTACAAGTAATCTCTGTGTAAAATATGTAATATAGTCTTATTTGTTCTTTTTTTCAAGTCTGATAACTGCGTAGTTAACAGTCGGGGGGGACACCAAAAACAATAATAACAACAACAACAAAAAAACCACCACATTATGCAAAAATGTATAACACTTGCAGAAAAACTGACTTTGTATGTAAAAAATGCTAGGGAAATGGCATGGTCTCAAACATTACTCATGGCACCAGTAAATTACTGAAACAAACTTTGTCATCTGCTATCCTAAGCATCCAGTTTACCAAAAGCTCAGAAGTGAGCCAAATAGCATGGTTTATTAAATCTTGTACTTCATAATAACTACTTTTTCTTTGTAACCTTGGAATCTGAAGTATTTAAATAATATTATATTTTAAATAATGATTTGAAGACTTCAAAGTTACAAGTTTATTATTTGAGGTTAAGATACTTGGAAATGCCCAAAGTAAGCAACTGATTTCCTTCACAGATTAGTAATATTTAGAAGATAATTAATGAATATCTCTACAATTCTGATTCTTAGCGCTCCTCATAATTTTATTTTATTTGCAATGGCATGGAAAAGGTCAGAATTTTCTTATTCTGCAATGAGATATCCAAGGATGAAATAAATAAGTGAAGAAAATGGATGCGATTAATCTGGATATGATCCAAAAGTGTCATTTAAATGTATGTAAAAATAACTGAATACTCAGAGGTTTAAGACCCTGCTGTTGATTTTTCCTTTTTAGGAAGCACAATTCCTTTTGCCTTGCTACAATTTTTTAGGCATCCTGGAATTTAATCTTTTAGAGAAGAAAAAAAAAAAAAAAAAAAAACTCATATGTGAAGAAAAAGTCATGAAGATACAAAATGAACAATAATTCCTAGGATTTCAATACTTAGCTTTAATAGCATGATTGAAAAGATTGAATTGGCCCATTAAATTTAATTCATCATTGCAAACCCTTCATTTTAAACATTCATTGCTACTACCCAGGCCCTTCCTTTAGCATCCATATCAACGTAATTCATTCTGCTTCCCTTCTAAGAATAAGAACAAAGTTAAAATTTTAAATTAATGTTGTAGCTCAGTATGAATCTTCCCTTACATGGAATATTATGCATTTGCCATTAACATTCTGTTTCTAAATATAAAAGACTATTATATTATCCACATCTAAATTAAAATGAATAAATAAATAAACAAATCATATTTTCCATGCTTCCTCAGTCTTTAAACAAATTCTATAGATGTTTGGACTTTACGTTTTTATTACATATTTCATGCATCATTAGTTTGAAAAGCTGTTTTAATTATAATACATATTATGCTGAAATGGAGTTGTTTTAGTCTGTTAGGAAAAGGGGCTGTTGTGTAATTACTGATACATAACTGAACTTTTCCTTGAACCATGCAATTCCTGCACTCTAATTAGGTCTCCATATCTCATTTACATATTTTTTTAATACTCTGATGAAATGGAATTTGCTCAGGACTGGTGAGCAGTTCATTAGTAATAGCAGAGGAATAAGAAATTCACAGTGAAGATAGCTTTCGCTAAACATTCTGCTGCATTCCAAATATTTCATTCTCTTGAACATGAAGTTTCAGCTCTCATTGGCCTCTTGTATCTTAATATTCAAGCTGCTTGAATGAACCATAAATGACCACCTCAGCTTCAGTTTACAATGTAAGTAAGAAATAGTCTAGTGCTCACCTTAATGAGATGTGGAGAAGTGGCATAAGTTAAGGATGTTTGGAAGGCTGCGAGTTTTTGTTGTTATTTTTGGCTTGTTTATCTGCACATTGACATATTTTTTCACAAAGTTTTCTCTTATCTATGTCCTTATATTGGATTCCTTACCATGATAACTCAGGGTTTCTGTTTCCTTGGGCATTATTAAAAATGACAGAAATCCTGATCCAGACAATCCTATCCTGCAGTCACAGAAAGTGATCTCTGCACTCTCCCCCCTTGCCTGGAAAGAGAAGATCCTAAGGGCAGAATTAAGCAGGAGAGATGCAGTGGGGTTTTAAGCATGCAGCTGAGCAGCAGCGGTGTGTTTTAACCTGAATGAACCTCCAGGGTTTCTTCATCCATCCATTCCATTCCATTCCAGTTAATGACTGACCCATTCTTTAGGTCCCTGGTTAATGTCTTTATTTTCCATTATTACCTAACATTGAGATTGTTGTCAGCAACCTGTTAGTGAAGGTTCCAGTATCCTTTCAAACCCATTTATCATCTTAATGGAATATAGAAGCAAATAATATAATCTGCTAAATCCTTCACTCTGATATCTCACATTGTCTAGATGCTGAGGCAGTTAAACTAGTTATCTATTACCTGAAGAAGGAAAACGTGTTTACAGAGAATTGAATGACACCTTTTACTGATTAGAATGCTACTTTAGAGACATTTTTTCTTTCACACTTTTTCCTTTCCTATTTGTTTCTTTACACCTACATTCAAGTTCTTTGCTAAACTCTCTCCACTTGAGAAGAACTTCAGACACCTGGCCCAAACTCATAGCTGGTTTTCTATTTATACTGCAACTACCTTGATACTTCTAGATTACTTAGGAACAGATCTGTTAGAATGCATATCTCTTCCAATTTAGTTTTGATTTATATTTTTTTTTTAGTTTTAATGTCTTGTATACATTGAGATTACATGGAAGTTTACTGTGTACACTGATTCAGAAATCTTTTTTTTTTTTCAATTCAAGGATGTAATTCTAGTTAATGTGCAACATATTTAATCTCAGGATTATATGCTTATTACATATAACCAATGAAAAAATATTAAAGTCGGTTTGTGATTATTTTTTTTTTTTATCCAGTAATTAACAATACATGTCCTATTACCTGAGTTTTGGATGTATAATGATCTCAAGAAAATTTGTGCTAATCTGTTAAAATTCTTAATACTTGCAGCATCATACCCTTTCTCTAAAAGGTAAATAATAATAATAACAATAATAATTAATAAAGGCTTTAGGAAACTACATATGTTTCTGTCTTATGACACTGTGGCCACACTTCTTGCAATGCTATTGCAGAAGACTAATTATTATATATGAATATGATAACTTTATTAAAATATATGCTTGGATTTTTTTAATGGAGTCTTATACTGCTTTATTTCTATGCTTTACTATTTTACAATGGTAGTGATGAGCATTTTTACCTCTCTTTAATATTGTGCTATATCTTTAATATGTTTAAACCTACATATATTCATGGAGAACACCATTGCAACTGAAGTCAACGACGATATCCTTGTTAATCTCAGTGATATAGGGTCACACCTGGATAGAATTACATTTTCATATATGTGCTTCCCAAACTGAAGAGAATTCCTCTTGATGGCCTCTGTTCACAGCTCCTAAGCATAATAATTTGCTAATAATGGCTGTTACATTTATGAAAATAAAATAAACTAGTTATTGCCTCTGTTATACTTTTTATTTCACGTAGCTTCATAAAGGTAGTGTCCATTAAAACCTTTTATTATGAACCTACTAATCAACTATATTGCAATTACTGTTTACGATTTATTCATCATGAGTTTTATGTAAATATACTTTTATTTCTAATAATGCTCCTTGATAGTGATGGAGGTATATAGTCTACATATATTTGACCAAATGAAAATCTGAATGACTCCTTTGTATTTGAGCATTTTGGTTGTTTGGTGGAATAAGCTATTTATGCCTGGATTTCAAAT
>CM021697.1:24949107-24983906 GCA_011074415.1 Stictonetta naevosa
CCCCCCCCCCCCCCCCCCCCCCCCCCCCCCCCCCCCCCCCAATAAATAAAGAAACAAACAAAAAAAAAATTATTTTTAAGGACATCAAGTAAGATCAAAAAAAAAATTATTTTTAAGGACATCAAGTAAGATCAAAATCACAGGAAGAGAATGTGTCCTTATATATTCAACTCTAAAGACTTATACAAGTCTTAAAAACCTGTTATTATCTGCAGGCAGAAAAAATATATATATAATAATAATCACAGTGTAATAGAATTATTGTTAAATTAAATATTTAATTTTAATAGGTTAAAAGACTTTAATGTGCTCGAACTTATTGCATGTATAGAGATTTTCTGGCAAAATAGCTTATTTAAGACTTAGAGAAAAAGTAGGAAAATGAGGAAGGAGAGGCTCTTGGTCAAGCAGATTGAAAGACTTTGGCTTGTTTAGCCTAGTGAAGGATCTCAGAAGACATGATTCTTCTGTACAGGTAAATCAAAAGGATGTATCAAGTAGACGAGAGCTCTTGTGAATACTGATGAGGTCTCCTTTCACATATGCTATGGGGAAATGGTGAGGGGATGCATGAGCAGAGAATACACAAAACCCCATCTCCTCCCTTCTTTATCTGAGAGAGTTTCCTGACTGTCAGCACCACAATTTCTTCCTGGTTTGTAAATCAGGTATACAGGATTAGGGAGATGGAAAAGCAGCGTCCTGGAGACAGGAACTAATAGAAAGCTAAAATTACCATAATCTGCCCTGATAAATCATTACCTGGGTAAACATCAAGGAGGGAGACCACCTGTTTATGAAAAAGAAAAATGTTGGCTTGTGGACAATGTGTGAGAACAGATGAAAACTGCTGAAAATCAGAATAAGGTTGCTAGGAAGCAGAAAAATAAAGGTTTCTGAGCACTCTGCTGTTAACACAGTTTTGTGTTTAACTGGCTTAAGGAGGGAACTTAATGAAATTATGAAAGGGTTTGTATTATTTGGCTGCAGGGAACTGTTTTCAATTGCTCAAGATATCTTTCTAAGCATTCACAATCTGTTTATAAGTAATTTTTCTTCTGGTGATTGAAGATTGCCAATTTTCAAAATTTTACACTACAGATGTAGCATAAAAACAAGCTATTTTTACTTAGTTTTTTACAAATGTCTTCTCAGTGTGATGTCCATTATTCTTTATTCTCCTCTTTGTTTTTCTGATTCCCTCTATTTTTTCTTGTCATTTATATGAAGAATTTTCTCTAGTGTAAAAGCACCCACATCATTAGTATTCACAAGTGGTCTCTTCTACCTTATATATCCCTTTGGTGTACTCGTACAGATGAATCATGTCTTCTGAGATCCTTCACTAGGCTAAGCAAGTCTTTCAATCTGCTTGAGCAAGAGCCTCTCCTTCCTCATTACCCTAGTTTTTCTCTAAAGGGAAGGTCATCAGCAGCTGATACGACACACGGCCAAGGTACAGGACGGACCCATCTATGCTTATTCCCTCAAAACATCACCGTGGTACAAGTGCGTGTTTGTATTATTCCACTCAAAGCTAGACACTTAAGCATGACCATTAATGTATTCCACACAATGAAAAGAACATCTCAGTTTTAGTGGTCATTCAGGTTTATTGCATACTACACAATATTAAAAAAGGACTAGTTTTTTCTGTGGTTTAATATTTCCCATGACCAGGAAAACCACTTATAAGCACTCAACATTTAAATAGAGTGCAAACAATTAAAACATATTTCTCATTTTCATAGTCATGTGTATGTATCAGCCACAGCGTAATTACTAAGACAGAACAACATGGCTAATTATAACCTCACTGATTTTTTGCTTTCAGATGAAGTAAGTGGCTTTGTATGTTTATAAATGACCGGATTCAGGTGAGCTTCAAATTTCCGCATGTTGATCTCACAATGTTAGTCCTTTGAATGACCTGTATTTTTAATTTGGCATGAAACTACTGCAAGCTACATAGTGAAACTAATGAGGCTGCCACAACTGTGCAGGGCAGTAATCAACAGCTGCTTTACTGCTGGAGAGTGTACTAAGTCTATGCATGATGTGAACTGAGAAAAGCTTTTTGTTTCATAAAACAATTCTATGTGTATTCACACATTTGCTCAGAAAAAAAGATAGTGGCAGATGTGGTGAATGGAGAAGGGCTAGGATTATAAGTTATTTTGATAAAACTTTTAACAAATTAAGAAAAAAATGTTTTTGCATAAGAAGCGCAGTAAAAAAATAAGAGCTGAAGTACAATCCCACTACTATACTAAGCAGTAATAGAAAAACAACAACCAATCATCGGCATGGCAGCACTTTACCATTGGAAAAGTAGAGATAGAGCCCTTCTCACCTGCTGTGATCCCAAGCTGTGCTGTGATCACAACAGCTGGCTGTCCTGGTGCACCCACAGATGGGCACAGGAAAAATGTGCTACAGCGTGATAGAGAAGCTAGAGTCCTGCAACAGGACACACTCAGATGTATCTTCAGAGTTTCTGTGATATTGGGTGCTCCTGTCCAGGTATTCTGGGGCATATTGCAAGGGTGGCCTCTTTAAGGAGAGACCAGGGGCTGTCCTGTACTGGACACAGCTTGCTACAGCTGGCTCCAACACCCCTGGCACAGCTGAGCTCCTCAGCCAAGCTTGTGGCCCCTCCAGGTAAAAAAATAGTTAAGAAAGGTTAAAAAAAAAATGACAGAAAGAGAGGAGGAAGGAAGAAAGAGAGTAAGAAGCACCAGGGTCAGAGAAGGAGAGGGATGGGGTACTTCAGGAGCCAGAGCAGGTATTCCCTGCTGCCTGTGGGAGAGACCCCACCACGGCAGGTATTCACTGCAACGCATGGAGGATGCACACATAGCAGATGGATATGTCCTTGAAGACCTATGGCTCATGGAGAACCCACACCAGAGAATAGTTTTACTTTAAGGAACTGCATCCCATTGGGAATCCATGCTGGAACTGATGAAAACCACTGTCTCAGGGAGAGGAGTGAGGAGATAGCGGGAATGAGGTTAAGTCTGGTAAAGGGAAAAGGAAAGGTATTGCTTTAATGTTTGCCTTTCCTACCCAAAGTTATTTTAATTGACAATAAATTAATTTTACCCAATTCAAGTCTGTTTTGCCTGCAACAGTAATTATTCAATCTCCCTGTGTTTATTTTGACCTATGAAATTTCTCATCCTATTTTCTCCCCTTTTCCTGCTAAGAAGGGGCAGTGACTAACTGGGTAGGTGTTCATCTGTCAGCCAAGGCTAACGAACCACACTCCATCACCCAAGTACATCCTGCATTTAGACCTGCCTTTTTTGAGAGGCCAGGGACAGTGATCCTGACCATTGTACACTGCAGAGTTTGCAACCCACACAGCAGTTAATCTGAGTAGAGGCAGGCCTGTGCTGCGCTTTGCTATCCTGCACACAGCTGTGCCTTCAGGCCTGTGCTGTGCTTCACAAATCTCTTGGCTGCAGGATAAACTATGAAGGGTAACCGTAACAAAGTAGTCTGCAGACAACTCTCACTGGCCACCAGCAATTACACCACCTGCCTGTCTTTGGCTTTGTCTAAAAGTGAAGCAGCATGTTCCCATGTGAACACCCTTTTAGTTGACAGTAGAAATTATGAATAGAGCTATTTTTTTTCTAAGAAAATCCTATTAGAACTCTAAATGCTATTGAACTTTTCCACAGATACAACCTGCACAGTGTGCTGTGCCCTAATGGGAAGTCTGTCTGATGCTGCAGAACTTGGGATTCCCAGCACCTGAAGGGACATAAAATTATCTATCCTTTTTCTCCATCTTGTGTTAGCTCTAATAAATGGTATTTTGGAGTATACCACTGTGGAAAGTTAGCCTTGGCTAACAGCCAAATGCCCCCACAGTTGCTCACTCACTCTTTCTCAAAGTGATTGGTGCATACAGGAAGAACATCAATGAGAAAGTTCATGGGTCAAGATAAAGATAGGGAGATCAATTACCAATTACCATTACAGGAAAACTCAGATGAATTTCATAATAAAGCTTTGTTCAAAACTGAAAATTGTTTAGCCAGCAGTTTGCGGTGAGATAAGAGGGAAACTAGATGTCTCTTCTTGGATTAATGTTTTTATGTCCGAACAAAAACCATTTTACAGAGGAATAAGTCAAGATGTTAACAATAGCATATGTAACAATATAAGCTTATTAGGCTTTTCTTTCTTCATGATGGTATGCCCAAAAAGGAATAAAGAATATATCCAGTTCCTTAATTTGCTGGTATTTTACCAAAATAGTTTTATTCAGTAATGTTATAGTTAGCACGATATATCTGGCAGTTAGAAGTATACTTTGATTCATTACAGTTATTTGACACATCAGTCAAAACCGTCGAGAATCATCTTTCTCCTTTCACAGGACAGGAAAATGAAATGCTAGAAGTCTAAGTTCTAGTTATAAAAGTGCTGGTATATAAATTACCTCAGTGACACATGCTAGCGTTTGAGCTAATGCATCTGGTAATATCCAGATACATGACGTTATCCACATGGATTATTATAGGGCTTAATAAACTCGTGAATCCTTACCATCTATGTGGATTATTATAGGGCTGAATAAGATGTTGAATCCTTACCGTCCACAGAAGCTGATAACAGATCGTTTCATCAATTTGAACATTAGATGTTATTCCACAGTTTTTTCCCTGTCCTTTTTTCTACAAACACTTTGTTTCTCTACATGCAAGCAGTATAGAACACTTGAGTGTCAAAGGCAAGAAAAAACTGATTAGGAGCCTGTAGGCACAGTTTCATCAGCTTTATGCACCCAGTAAATTCCAGTAATGGGATCCACACACTAATACACTCATATATTCTCATGCAGTGCTTTTAAAAAAGACATTCCTGGCCTCAGAGCCTCCCACTCACACAGAACATCTAAGATTTCTCCCCTCCCAAAGCACCATGCCAAGCAATGGTGTTCCCAAGTGCTTAATGGAAGGGAGTCTCCAGGATATATCTGAATGACAAGGGGTTGTATCAGCCCAAGTCTTCAAAGCATTTAATGTTCAGCATTTCAGCCTTACTCACTCATTCTGTGTAGGTTCAGGCTCCAGGAGAACTTTTTGCAAAGTCCTATATAGTCATTTGAATTTACCTTTCAGACACAAGTTTCACATTAAAATTAATGGTGCTAAAAGTTATAAATGAACTGCCCTCTTCAAGCTTCCACTTAGTGACCATCATTCACAGTATACTGAGTGTGTTTTGCTATTCTTTTAACACTTTGTCCTGGTTTCAGTTAGGACAGAGTTAATTTTCCTCCTAGTAGCTGGTAGCTGTTTTGGATTAGGATGAGAAGAGTGCTGATAACATGCTGATGTTTAAATTGCTGCAGAGCAGTGCTTACACTAAGCCAAGGACTTTTCATCTCCTCGCTCTGTCCTGCCAGCGGGCAGGCTGGGGGTGCAGCAAGAGCTGGGAGGGGACAGACTCAGGACACACTGTGTCCCCTGTAAATACCTATTTATGAGATCTGAAGTGCAAGGTTGCTCAACTACTTAGTTATCTCCAAGATTAGTAGTAAATAAATGACTTATAGTACAGCTTGGTGTGTACAGTTTTTGACAATGGCTCTGCTATATAACTACAATACACAGAGACCCAGCATAGTAAACACACCCACCTTCCTCTTTCAGTATGGCTGTGTTCTATTGCTATTAAAGTTGAATGCAATATCATCCAATTAAAAAAGATTTGCAGTTTTGCTCTTGATCCCAAAATTACATAAATGTAATTTTTCTTTGTTTGGTGTTTTGTTTTCGGGCTTTGATTTTTAGAGAGGAGGTGAGAGGCTATATTTTCTCATTCACTTTAGCCATAGCACTTAAGAAATAATGATAAAGAATCTATTTCAAATATTTTTATTTGACTGTGCTAAAGATACTGAAATATATTACTTTTCCCCAAGTAACATACTGTCTTTCTCTTGTAGGTCTGCTATCTGTAGTGATAGTCAGGACTGGGAAAGAGAAGCTTTTCATCTGTGTCTCCTTCTGAACAAGAAGTAAGCTGGGTAGAATTATGCATAAAAGCAGTAAACTTGTTCATGTACAGATTGGTGTAAATTATGAGTTATTAATTCTTCTCCACTTGCCCCAGAACAATACAAAGGAGCTCTGATAATACCAATATTGCCCTGAAAATGCAACTGTTTCCTTATTTATCACCACTTTACACCATTAGTGACCATGTATCATCTTAAAAATCTGTTAGAGAAATACCTCATTACCAAAAAAAAATTTTTTTTAATATAGAACTAAATTTTGTATCATGTAATGGAAACTCTGTAGTTTACAATAAGAGAAAAAAATTAGTTGTTTCACAGACTTTTATAAAACGTTTGAATTGCTTTTTCTGCAGGATGTAAATTCTAAATTAGCATATAATTATTTAGTCACAGCAGTTAGGGCTTGAGCCATAACTACCAAAGGTCAACATGTCTAACACAGAAAATGTACCGGTGGAGTAGTTGAAGAGGACTACAAAACTGAATTAGGTGGGTGGCCATGGTAATTATTAAGCTACAATGGTATGCAATACTAGGACTATTTAAACAAGAGAAAAAATACCTTTTGCAGGCAAACAGGTGAACATACAAGCATACATATGCTCCATGCCAGTTATAATTAGAATCACTTCCCATGTGAACAGCTTTTGCATTTGTTGATGAGATTATTAATGCCCGAAGCACAGAAAATATGTAGGAAAAATATTAATACAAAATGAATGTAAATTTGAATGTGATGGTATTCTTAGACTTTTCTTACTCATTTTCATCAAACATTTCATTGACGTTAATGGTCACGGCAAATCTGTTTTCACTAAAATGTTCAAATATTTAAGGGGTATGCACATTTATCACAAGACACTGTTCCTTCCACTTAAATAGGTGCTATGATGTAGCTATACTTAAACGAGCCAAACTGACAGATAAAGTAAAACACAAAGGTTTTTGTGTGACATCTGCATTCTAACAATGATTGTGTGAAAAAGGTAAAATCATCACAAACAGAAGAAAACAAAACAAAACAAAAACTTTTTGTCACATCCATAATAAACAGTATAATTATTTTATTTGTGTGCTTTAAAATTCTGGTTCCATACACATAGTCTTAAAGTATTTACATTTTCCCTTGGGTGCTAGATGAAGCTGATGGCACTGAAACAGTGCGTAATTTGTGATTACAGTAGCCTAGTGGTAGTTCAGAATGTGAGTAATCTAACTACCCTCGCCTTTCTGGTGATAATTAGAGTGCATATGTTATACGGTCATTTTTTAAAAGAATATATGTGAGAAGTAATCCAAAAGTGAAAGTGTAGAACAGCACAAAAAATAAATAAATAAATAAAAATAAAAAATCCAAGAAACCTTGTAGTTCACAGGAAGTCTGTGAGTTTCTTAGCACAGTACAAAGTGCTGGAGAATAAATTAATCAGCCAAATAGCTTCAGTGTACAGATTTACATGCTACTTCTAAGTAATATGTGGTTTGTTCACTTTCTGTTTGCCACCCATTATCTAACAGTGCTAAGACTTCCTAATTAAAGAGATGACCCTTTAACTGTGAAATCTATATTCTATTATTTTCTCTACTTATTGCACAGCCTGTCTTTTTTAAACATGAATCTTGAGCTTCACTCCAGGATGATTATTATTTTTATCACGGGAATCCTAGCAAAGCTTCTCTTCAAGAAGGAAACTTGTTAGATAAAATTAAATTACCTCTTTGGAGAAGGGTAAATAGACTTTTGTTCATGAAAGTAGATTGACATAAAATAGCAATACAAATATTAATGTAAATGTAAACCATAGTAAAATTTTATCTACATTCTGGTTTGACTCATTTTCAGGATATACCAATTTTTGATAAAACTTATATTTTCAAGTACTTTTGATTAAAATTCTGATTTAAGTTCTCATGAGAACTACTTAACGACAACATGGTTTAATTACCTTGAACATACTGCTGCTAAATCTGTCCTTTTAGGGCACTAACTCACACTCAGGAAAATAGAGACGAATCATGATTCTAGAAGGCTTAAAATTTCCCAGTATTAATGGAAATGTGTTTCCTTCAACACCATTAAGGAGATGAAGCCTTGATTACACAAGTTAAGCTAGTTCTAAAGAAGAGAAAAACAGCTGTTATCCAACCTTTCTTTAAAGCAAGATTTTTATTTTATTTATTTAATTTTTTTTGAGAGCATTGTGAGTTGCCAATGTGACAGGACACTCCTGTGCTGAATGCAAGCAAGATATTTGCAGGTACTCCACTTTCCCTTTCACTGTCCACATAGGCAGCAACTTACATTTTTACTCAGGATTTTAATCAGAAATGAGACTTCTATCCCATCACAGAGATGCAAGGGATGTTCTCCCACCACCAGCACTTCTCTGACATACCAAGAATCCATAGCAGAACAAGCGAACAAGAGTAATATAATCCTTTTTCATCAGAAAGGTAAAGATTTTCCAATTCAGTGATTGAGTTTGTCATGGCTGAAATTCAGAGCTATGGGAACAGGAAATGTTAACTGACTTAACAATTTGTGTTTGCTCAATTCACTCATGAAGTTAACATGACCCACTTCAACAGCACTTGCCAGTCAATCAAACCCACTATCAAAGGCTCATATCTTTGCTCTCTTGTTCACAATGGCTATTTGATAAAGTAATAATAAGTAGTAAAATAAGCCCAAAATAGTTCTAGCAAGTAACTTCCACTAGGCATTATGACAGAAAATTCTTTATATTTTTAATTTAGAAGTGACAAAATCACTAGAAATAGAATGGAACTTCACAGCCACAAGCTTAGAGGCACAGTTTCTTAAAGGAAGTATTTCTGCTAGCTGCAAGGCAGGAAGGGAAAATGTTCTCACTTGCTAAAATCTGTGCATTAACCCTTCTTATCTGTGTATATAGCTACATCTTATAAAGATAGATAGATATACTAACAAGGGCTGTAGTTGAGGCATACAGAACCTTACATTTTGAGCAACTTAAAGAACAAAAAAGATAATGTAATTCCTATTGAATTCTGTGTTTTTATGATTGAATTGATGAAAAAAAGATACAAACACCTCACTTTATTTGGGAAGATACTGTCTTTGGATGCTTATTTTTTCCCATGGGGAATGAGCTAGCCTGTGTTCATGATACTTTATTAAATCTCTTTCTTTCAGAAGACCTTGGTGTCTTCCTTTTGTCTTATGAGAAAATGTTCAGAATCAGTCTCCTCCTTGTGAAAAGAAAGTTTTGTTTTCTTAGGTGAAATTCACATGTTTGTGCCTTACCTGCCCCCTCCTTTAGATTCTCAGGCTGTTTCACTTCATAAAAAGGCTACTACTGGGCCTGTTTTTCCTGTGCACCATACCCTCTCTCTGAAGACCACCATTTAGCCAGTTGCCATGTCTTTTAGATTCCTAATCTTTTGACTGGTTTTCCTTTTATTTCATCCCACCCTGAATCTTAGAATATTCACATTCTGCGAATGTGCTGTTCTGACAGAGGCGGTAATGTCAGACTTCCCAGACTCAGAGCTGTTAATCTACTCTTTTGTGTACTCTCATGCACTACGTTATGTTAAGCAGTGTTGAGCCCATCTTGACAATATTGTAGACTTTGACAGAAGTCTTTATTACAAACAGATCAGACATATGAAGTAGATTTTCATTTTCCTACTCTCAAATCTTTCTCTTTTTGTAACAAATTAAGGTTATGTTCCTGAGTTAACCAATAGAGAAAGTTCTGCTTCTTGCTTTATTTGTGATGCTGTAACTCCACTGGGATTTATTATTTGGTTACGAGCATCCCCTGCTGTCCCTCAGAATGAGCTGCTCACCTAGATAGGATTCTGCATACAGTAGTAACTCCACACTAACACTAATTCAATAATATACATACAGAGCATTACAACAACATAGTATCATACTCCATAGAATAATAAATCCATTGACCTCAAATCTGTATTTATGGACCCAAATGCCAAAACTGGGAGAGCCAAACTCTTCGAAAGGAAATGAGAAAATACTCAGTAAATGTGACCAAGAGCTTTTATATTAATCAGAAGTTCAATTCAGAAACACTGGGAGTAAATCTTCATGTACAAAGAAATCAATAAACAGTAATAGCTGTGTCTCGCAGGTTTATACTTTTACACTAGTTGCTGTAAGGTTCTTAAAATAGCCTTAGTTGTAGTTCTGTTAGTAGTACCTCACCCCCCAGATGGCTAAGACACAGCAAATCCAAACAAACTGCCTTCTTCTGGTGTTTTTCTCTGTCAGCTGCCTACTTTGCAACACTTGCATATGTATGTGCCAAATGTCTATCTAACATATGTGAGATATGCCAGTACAGTACACTGAGATTTGCAATAAAATTACCCACCTCACAGTCTGAAAGCAGATTCCACTAGGCAGCAGGGCCTATACACTCTTCACTTCAAGCTTGGATTTATAATTCTGAAGAGTTCCCTGAAAACTTCCAATAGACTAGTATAATAGATATAAACTAAAACTACAGTTTAACCCTGTAGAATTTAAACAATTAACTTCAGTACCAACTGAGTGGAAATAAATATAAATGTATTTCAGATTTAGTTGTGCCCTCACTACTATAACAAAAATAACTTTAATTCCACTGGAGTCAGCAAGAAACTATTTAAACTTGCTTTTCCCTTGTAGGTTGAGAATAGCTACATCAAGATCAACTATTCTATAGTTGGATTACAGACGTATTGGATTTATGTGGCAAGGCTTTGGTAGCAGGGGTTGCTTCAGAGCTGGCCTCTGTGAGAAGAGCCCAGCAGCTGCCCCATGTCAGATGAGAACCAGCCCGGCAGACCCCAAGCTCAGTGCCGAAGGAGGGCAGGAGGAACTCCAGGCACACAGCAGAAGTTCCCCTGCGGCCTGTGGAGAGGCCCTGGTGGAGCAGGCTGTCTTCCTGCAGCTCATGGGTCCCACATGGAGCAGATCTCCATGCTGCAGCCCGTGGAGGAGCCCCCAGTGGAGCCAGTGGATGCGGCCTGGAGGAGGCTGCGGCCCATGGAGAGTCCCCAATGGGGCAGGCCCCGGGACGGAGTTGCAGCCTGTGGAGAGGAGCCCATGGAGGAGCAGGGGGCCTGGGGGAGCTGCCAGCTGGGGGGGACCCATGCTGGAGCAGTTTGCTCCTGGGGAATGACCCCATGGTACGGAGCCATGTGGGAGCAGTTCACAGAATCACAAAATAGTCTAGGTTGGAAGAGACCTCCAAGATCATCGAGTCCAACCTCTGACCTAATGCTAACAAGTCCTCTACTAAACCATATCCCTAAGATCTACACCTAAATGTCTTTTAAAGACCTCCAGGGATGGCGACTCAACCACTTCCCTGGGCAGCCTATTCCAGTGACTAACAACTCTTTCAGTAAAGAAGTTTTTCCTAATATCCAACCTAAACCTCCCCTGACGCAATTTTAGCCCATTCCCCCTCGTCCTGTCACCAGGCACATGGGAGAATAGACCAACCGCCACCTCGCTACAGCCTCCTTTAAGGTACCTGTAGAGTGCGATAAGGTCGCCCCTGAGCCTCCTCTTCTCCAGGCTAAATAGTCCCAGCTCCCTCAGCCGCTCCTCAGAAGACTTGTTCTCCAGACCCTGCACCAGCTTCGTAGCCCTTCTCTGGACTCACTCAAGCACCTCCATGTCATTCTTGTAGTGAGGGGCCCAAAACTGAACACAGTACTCGAGGTGCAGCCTCACCAGAGCTGAGTACAGGGGGACAATCACTTCTCTGGACCTGCTGGCCACGCTGTTTCTTATGCAAGCCAGGATGCTGTTGGCCTTCTTGGCCACCTGAGCACATTGCTGGCTCATATTCAGCCGACTATCATCCAATACTCCCAGGTCCTTCTCTGCTAGGCAGCTTTCTAACCACACATCTCCCAGCCTGTAGCTCTGTTTGGGGTTGTTGTGCCCCAGGTGTAGGACCCGGCACATGGCCTTGTTGAACTTCATACAATTGGCCTCAGCCCATTGGTCCAGCCTATCCAGATCTTCCTGCAGAGCCTTCCTACCCTCGAGCAGATCGACACACGCACCTAACTTGGTGTCGTCTGCAAACTCACTGAGGGTGCACTCGATCCCCTCATCCAGATCATCGATAAAGATGTTAAAGAGGACTGGCCCCAGTACCGAGCCCTGGGGGACTCCACTAGTGACCGGCCTCCAATTGGATTTGACTCCATTCACCACAACTCTCTGGGCCCGGCCATCCAGCCAGCTCTTAACCCAACAAAGTGTATGCTAGTCCAAGCCATGAGCAGCCAGTTTCCTGAGGAGAATGTGGGGAATGGTGTCAAAAGCCTTACTGAAGTCAAGGTAGACCACATCCACAGCCTTTCCCTCATCCACTAAGCGTGTCACTTTGTCATAGAAGGAGATGAGGTTCGTCAAGCAGGACCTGCCCTTCATAAACCCATGCTGACGGGGCCTGATCGCCTGCTTGCCCTGCAAGTGCCGCATGATGACGGTCAAGATATTCTGCTCCATGAGCTTCCCTGGCACTGAGGTCAAACTAACAGGCCTATAGTTCCCTGGGTCTACCTTCTGGCCCTTCTTGTAGATGGGCGTCACTTTTGCTAGCCACCAGTCGAGTGGGACCTCCCCTGATAGCCAGGACTGCCGATAAATGATGGAAAGTGGCTTGGCCAGCTCTTCCGCTAGTTCCGCTAGTTCAATACCCTCAGGTGGATCCCATCCGGCCCCGTAGACTTGCATACATCCAAATGCTGTAGCAGGTTGCCAACTATTTCCTCGTGGATTGTGGGGGCCACATTCTGCTCCTCATCCCCTTCCACCAGCTCAGGATACTGGGCATCCAGAGAACAACTGGTTTTGCTGCTATAGACTGAGGCAAAGAAGGAGTTGAGCACCTCAGCTTTTTCCTCATCTCTGGTAACTACATTTCCCCCTACATCCAGTAAAGGGTGAAGATTCTCCTTAGTCCTCCTTTTTGTACTGATATATTTATAAAAACATTTTTTGTCGTCTTTAACAGCAGTAGCCAGATTGAGCTCCAGATGAGCTTTGGCCTTTCTAATTTTATCCCTGCACCGCCTCACAACATCCTTATAGTCCCCCAGAGTGGCCCGCCCTCTTTTCCAAAGATTATAAACCCTCTTTTTTCTCCTGAGCTCAAGCCACAACTCTCTGTTCAGCCAGGCCGGTCTTCTTCCGCTCCGGTTCGTCTTTGGGCACGTGGGGACAGACCGCCCCTGAGCCATTAAGATTTCTTTCTTGAAGAGCGCCCAGCCTTCCTGGGCTCCTCTGCCCTTCAGAACCACCTCCCAAGGGACTCTGCCAACCAGTGTCCTGAACAGCTCAAAGTCAGCCCTCCGGAAGTCCAAGACAGCAGTTTTACTGGTCCCCCTCCTTACTACGCCAAGTATTGAGAACTCTACCATTTCGTGGTCACTCTGCCCGAGACAGCCCCTGACCCCCACATCTCCCACCAGTCCTCTGTTAGTGAACAGAAGGTCTAGCAGGGCACCTCCCCTGGTAGGCTCACCAACCAGCTGCATCAGTTCTTGAAGTGCTGCTGCCTGTGGGAAGCCCACGTAGGATCAGTTCGGGAAGGATGGCATCCTGTGGTAGTGACCTCATGCTGGAGTTAGGGAAGAGAGGCACCAAGGAGGAGTGGTGGAGACAAAGTGTTAGGGACTGACTACATCCCCCATTCCCCAGCACCACCCAGGGGGAAGACATAGAAGAGGGTGGGGGAGGGGTGTTTTTAGTTTGCTTTTAGTTTTTAACTGTTCTAGTCTGCTAGTGATAGGCAATAAATTATATTAACCTCCCTATGTTGAGTCTGTTTTTCCCATGAAGATCATTGTTGAGTGATCTCCCTGTCTTTATCTCAACCCTTGAGCCCTTTTTCATCTTAGTTTCTCCCCATTCCTCTGAGGAGGGGAAATGAGAGAACAGCTGTGGTGGAGTTCAGCTGCCCAGCAGGGTAAAACCATCACAGCCGTATATCACTTGAGGATGAAGATGCAGGTCAATAATTAAAAGAGAATGAATGATTCCATTGACTGGATTTATTAGAGCACAATGCAAATGATCAGGTAACCCTCATTTTTGCAATACTTCCAGACATTCAGTCTGTTGTCATCCTGAAAATCAAATGTTTGTTGTTTCTCATATAACTCAATAGTGCCTACATGATATATGAATTGATATGCATGGATATGCATAGATAATGCATAGATATTATCATGTAATCTTTTGTAGCTCAGAGGTCTGATGGACATAGCAACAATGGAGATCTTAGGACTGAACTGCTTATGTTGACGTCAATCAAAATCTAAAATCATTGGCATGCCTCTGACCAACTCACCAATATGATTACTATGAAGATCAAGGTTGCTTACATTACAGATGAATAAGAATATTTAAAGAATTCTTCCTTTCGTGAAATCTCTTGAATAATTGATCAAGGGAAATTTTAACTTGTATTTAGCCAAAGATGTGCAAGATGTTTTCTCACAAAACAAAGTTGTTGTCAGCATTACTGTTTTTCACTGCTTCTATTATTATACAATGCATGCTCACAAATTATAATGCCAGTTTAAGCCATGTATTTTCTCCCTTCTATTTCTTCTTTAGAATTTCTGTTATATATGTCATAGGAAAAAAAAAAATAGAATCAAAGGAAGTGAAATGATTTGAAGTGTTTGTACCTACAAACACAGCAATGATTTAAAGCCCCTTTTTGATGCATTTAAAAGTAATGCACTGACATCAAAAATCCTAAAACATAATGTTGAGGTTATGAAGGGTTGAATTAGGGTACTAAAGCTGTAAACCACAATCTTATTTTCTTTCCTGTAATTCTCTGTGGTATAAAATAAAAATACTTTTAATTGCATGGTGTCAAGCTCTGTGCTCATGTGCCCTATTCAGACATTTAAAAACTTGAAATCTGAGTTATCTTGGAAACTCCATAATGAAGAGAAATCAGCATTTGCAGAAGGTGATTCATATGCCCTGTCTTAAGTGCCTATCTTAGGAAAACCAACATACCTTCACAACTGCTCTTAGGGCCCAAACCTGAACACAGTACTTGAGGTGCAACCTCACCAGAGCTGAGTACAGGGGGACATTCACTTCCCTGGACCTGCTGGCCACGCTGTTTCTTATGCAAGCCAAGATGCTGTTGGCCTTCTTGGCCACCTGAGCACACTGTTAGCTCATACTCAGCCGACTATCAACCATCACTCCCAGGTCCTTCTCTGCCAGGCAGCTTTCTAACCACACATCTCCCAGCCTGTAGCACTGCTTGGGGTTGTTGCACCCCAGGTGCAGGACCCGGCACATGGCCTTGTTGAACTTCATACAGTTGGCCTCAGCCCATCAGTCCAGCCTATCCAGATCCTCCTGCAGAGCCTTCCTACCCTCAAGCAGATCGACACACGCACCTAACTTGGTGTCGTCTGCAAACTTACTGAGGGTGCACTCAATCCCCTCATCCAGATCATCAGGAAAGATATTAAAGAGAACTTGCCCTAGTACTGAGCCCTGGAGGACTCCACTAGTGACCGGCCTGCAACTGGATTTGACTCCATTAACCATGATGCTTTGGGCCCAGCTATCCTGCCAGTTGTTAACTTCACTACAGAAAGGATACTGAGGTGCTCAGGCGAGTCCAGAGAAGGGCAACAAAGCTGGTGAGGGGTCTGGAGAACAAGTTCTAAAAGGAGCAGCTAAGGGAGCTGGGATTGTTCAGCCTGGAGAAAAGGAGGCTCAGGGCAACCTTATTGCTCTCTGTAGGTACCTTAAAGGAGGCTGTAGCAAGGTGGGGATTGGTCTATTCTCCCACATGCCTAGTGATAGGACAAGGGGGAATGGCCTAAAGTTTTGCCAGGGGAAGTTTAGGTTGGATATTAGGAAGAACTTCTTTACTGAAAGGGTTACTAGTCACTGGAATAGGCTGCCCAGGGAAGTGGTTGAGTCGCCATCCCTGGAGGTCTTTTAAAGACATTTAGGTGTAGAGCTTAGGGATATGGTTTAGTGGAGGACTTGTTAGTGTTAGGTCAGAGGTTGGACTAGTTGATCTTGGAGGACTCTTCCAACCTAGATTATTCTGTGATTCTGTGATTCCGTGATTCTTGACTATTTAACATATGTCTCTGGCTGTCTTAAGTATGTAAGTATTTTAGGCAAAAATTAATATCCACCCATTCTCATCTCAGTATGATAAAATATCTTCTCAGGGCACGTCTCTGAAACATCTAAAATGTTTGGAAACATATCTGCTAAAATAAATATAACATGATTAGATCAAACAACAGTCAAGAACTTGGACATCCCTGAAACATCTGAGTGTACTATCCATAGTCATACTTATTTTGAAATTGTAATATATGCTGCTAGGCGGACCAAGCTGGAAAGGTTTAGATGGGCAATTGGTAAGACTGAACAAATCCTTTATGTATTGCAAGTTGTGCCAAAGGATTTCAATTAATCTGTAAAATTGTAGTAATATTAGTTGGACCTACTTTGTACTGTAATCAAGCAAAAGCTCATCTTCTTCTCCTGCTTGGAGCAGGAATATTGACAGCACGAGATCAATTCAGCCATGTTTTTATGTAGTGAAAGCCCAAGGATGGAGACTCCTAGTCTCTCTCAATGACCTTTTCCAAAGATGAACTACCTCCCAGTGAAGACTTTTCTTAATCTTCATCCTGAATCTCCCAATCTCTCAATTTGTAGCTGCTGCACTATCTACTAGTGTCATTACCAAGATGAGTTTAGCTCCACTGTTCTGGTAACTCCCCTTTAGTGAGCTGTAGCCTGCAGTCAAAGAGTCAATAGGATGTACATTCAGCTCGTGCTTTTTATACACTAATCAAATGAAGAACATTTCTGCTTTCCTGTGTCTAAAATGGAAAGAATGATAAATTGGTGTTTACAAGAGAAAGTATTGCAGTGATATTTGGGAAGTTCTTTAAGTTTTTTGTTTTGTTTTGCTTTGTTTTTAAATCGTCATTTCTATAATAAAATCTCTTCTGTAAGAGTTTTATTTTAGAGTTTCTGATTTTTCTGATTGATCACTTCAGCTACTTCGAAATTAAATGTACCTGCCTCAGAACTGAGAAGTGTACTGATGTGTAAGTGAGAGAGTCAATATCAGCTGGCTAAATACAGTTATGTTTTATACACACTTGCTGCCACAAAATTATAGCCAAATACCCAGTATCATGAGTCAGTTTGTTGTTACTATTGCTGTTAATCCTACTCTTGACATAAATATAGAAGACAAAGGTCTTTTTATCTCATAATGATGGTGCTGCAGGCACAGGGGGTAGCATTAATTCTAGTTCAAAGCACAGGATTTTGAATGCACAAAAACCTGCATGTTCTAAGAGGAGATATTTGTAACAGCCTCCTCAACCTAGATATAATGCTTTAGCACCAGTGCATAGTGTTTCTGTAAGGTTATTGTCACATGGAAATGCAGGGACAAGACCATTAAATAAGAAAGTGAGAATACGGCTACACTTGAAATGTAAGTAGGTCTGATGAGCAACATTTATATATATATATATATACAAAGATAATTGTGCAAGTACAGGATAAAATTTGCATGTAAACTGGCCTTATACCCACAACTTTCATCTTCACAAACATCAGAACCATATTCTTTCTGTCCAGAGTGTTCACAGAAAGAGAGGTTTTAACTTTCATCTTGATAAATGGAACTTATTATATGCTTTTGTAAATCTTTTAGATTTAAAATTTAGATTTGCTTTAAGAAAAAGAAGTAGTTAGCTAATGTAAGCTAACACAGATGAATAAAAAATACAAGCAATAGTAGACAAAACATCACAGTATGATGCATTCTATGCTGTATTTTCTTATGGCAATTTTCAAATTAAGGTGTGGAGTTTTAAAAGCAGTTTTTGGTTCTGAAACTGCATAGCAGTGATGGACTCAGAACAGATTACCTAGACAAACACTATGGCTCTGTGAACACTTCAAGCTTGTGTAAACTTGTATAGCCCTCTGGCCTTGCCCTCACTCTTGATTACTCAGTAGTCCCTTTTTCCCTCTCCCTTAAGCCAACACAAGCACTTAAGGAGCTATGCAACAAGACAGACTGAAATTAAATTAACCTTTTTATTCCCTTTTCTGCTGGGTTACTTTTAACTCAGTTCTGTTCCTGGTCTGATTCACTGTTCATCTGCATGGATACCAAACCCAGCCCCCAGACTGGAGAATAAAGAAGGAATGGACACCCATATTTAAGCAAATGGTTAGTCAACTTTGTTCAGTATCTGTATAAAAGTCCTCAATTGATCATACTGAAAATGTGACAGAGGACAAGTCTCTAACAACATGCCCCTGGAATAAAAATATCTTAGAGGAAACCCATCACACAATCAATAAATTAATAATTAATTAAATTCATATTCTAAAAATAAGTATAATATAATTTTCAACTCTAGAACATGTACCTCACAAATTAAATTGATATATTTCTCTGGGCAATCCAATTAATCACCAAACTCACATATATCAGTATATTGTCCAAAGACTGATAGATTATGTGACAGAAGTCCCAGGAAAGAATATTATCTTCAGAGTGTGGGAGGCAATGTCTACTCCTACACATTTCTCAGATTTAAGCTCAGCAGAAAACTCTAAATGGTGTCTACACCTTGTATTTTCTTGTATTTCCCATTGTATTACTTTATATTTTATTTCATTGTATATTCCCATTATGAAGCACATTGGTTTTGTGCGACTGTGTGTCTCCTAATAGTGTGGTCTATTCTGATGTCAGATCATTCCTCAAAGCTAAACTAATTACAGATTAGTTGACATGTATAGTCAAAGTGTCAATGGCAGAGTATTTTTAACAAAGAATGGCAGTTACAGATTTAGTCCCCTTCAGTATTAATTCCTGACAGTTATTGTCCTATTTAATTTAGGAGATAATTTTAAATTGAGTAGTTATCATTTGATGACTAAATGTTCTTTTATATTTCATTTGTATCAATTGTCAGTGCACAGAGACATTACCATGATCAATTCAAATGGATGAATAGTTGTGCTACCCATGAAAATATGTGAAAACTGTCTGAATAAAGCACTGAAGAAATGCCTGTTCTTTTGTTTTCATTTTTACTGATATTCACAGCTAAAGCAGCTTACAAGAACTTGCAATTTGTAGAACTGTGTAATGCCAGGCTATAGAATAATTCAGAAGTTCCAGCTGATTAGAAAAACAATTTTGCAGCAGCTTGGCATGGCAACCTATTACATTTCACATCTGAGTTGCAAATTTCACTGCACCTTTCTAAGGGCTGAAGCTTTCATTTTAATTTTGATCTAGAGGGAGGAGGGTAGAAAAAGAAACATAGACCAGAATAAAGTAAAATATTTTAAAATCTTATAACATGGTTTAGTCTCACAAAAAATATTTTAATGAAATTAATCAACATTTTTCAATGACTGATGATGTTTTGTTGTTGTTAATGCGGAATTCCACACTTCATATTATGTTGTTTTTCACATAAGCCAGAGAGCAAACTCTTGGCAACCAGTAAACAGCATGTGTTCAGGACACATGCCAATATGCTTGCAGGTATACCAGCTGACAGCTCACACCACTTGTGTTGTCACCGAGCAGCAGCTGCCCCCTTCCCCAAGAGGTTTCTCCTCTTTTGCACTCATAGAGATGGGCAGATTTTTTCAAATAAGAGCTCAGAGACTGAGGCAAAAATTTTTACTGAACCAATTTTTCAGATTCTGTGTTGTTACACAATTATTGAGACAAGCCATCTTTATCTTGGCTGTTTGGATTGGATGTTTTGAGAACCAAAATCTCCTTCACCAGAAACCCTAAAAATACCCATTCTTATGTCTTCACTCTAATGTTACTTGGTTTAGCTACCTTAGAAAGCTATCAGCCTTTTGTCTTCTTATGACTGGTTTGCAGAAAGATTCACTTATGTTTACTAAGCACCAGAAGTATGCTTGGTTAGTGTCACCACTACATAAAGCCCTGCTTGAGCACGGGTTTCCACTGATCACATCCAGAGGTCTCTTCCAATTTCAACCATCCCGTGATTCTGACCTTTTCCTTTCAGATGTACCGCAGCATCAGTAATCGTTTAGTATGTTTTCTGTTCTGTTCTGCTCTGTTGCAGAGTGCTACCATTTTTAAAGAATTATATACTTCATATATAATGTGGTTGAAGCTAAAAATTGCAAAGCAGAAACATCAGTTGTGGTTATTTTAAATAAATAAATAAATAAATAAAAACTTTCTACTAGGGGCAGACAGTTACCTAATGGTTAGCAGGTCTTTATAATCTCCATGACTCTAGGTAAAATCTTTCCAAGTACCATTTATCTAATGCCATAAGCATGTCAGCAGACATGTTGAATAAAACAGAAAGGGAAGCACACGCCAGGCCAGGTAGTATTATACAATCATCAGCAAAAATGCTGCAGAGCCATTACTACTATGTATTGAAAAATATTATTGAAGCAGAACCTAATTTTATACTGAAAAGCAAATCGGATAAGCCATATGGACAACCTTCTTTCTAAACATTTCTATATTTTTATGTCATCTGCACCAGATGTGGTGCACTATTTTAAGAGAGAAATAAATTTGCAAACAAATAAATAAATAAACAAGAAAAGTTCAAAGGCTCTCAGTAGATACTCAATGGATACAATTTCCTCACCAAATTTCAGTTTCCATAGCTGTTCTGGATCTTAAGATGTTAATAAAAGGCTATCAAATACTGATGGTTTTACTGTTGTTTGATTCTTTAAGAATGGGGAAATCTCTCCTAATGATCAAAAGTTATAATTACTACATGGGAGATAAAGCTTTAAAAATATGTTATAAACTAATAAATGTAATCATGTTAAAAAGAACATTTAGTAAAACAAACAACAACAAAATATGTTGCTGCTAAAAATCTATTTATTGGGAAGCAAAAATTACTTGCTTGATTTCTCATATGGGAAAGAACATGGAATTTCACCTACTGATCCCTGTACTGAGTTCACCTTGAGTACTAGCAATACAGCTAAATTATTAAAAATGTATATGCTGGGTTTTAGTTTAATATTGTTTGTTTTTAAGGAGAACTCCCAGTCTGTTTTAACTAGATATAACAATAAAAGCATGCAACTTAATATGGATCTCAGAAAATAATGTTTTTCTTTGGTACTCAAGGTTGTCCCTGAAATATTTCTGTAGGTATAAAATCTAGCAATATCATCCCCATCCACCCTCTTCTAAGTCCTCCTCTCAAGTGGCACAGGGGAACAGAGAATGAGGACTGCAGTCAGTTCCTAACACTTCATCTCCGCCGCTCCTTCACGGTCACTCTCTGCCCCTTCTCCACGTGGGGTCCCTCCCACAGGATGCTGTCCTTCCCAAACTGATCCTGCATGGGCTTCCCACAGGCAGCAGCATTTCAAGAACTGCTCCAACATGGGTCCATACCACAGGGTCCATCCATCAAGAGCAAACTGCTCCAACCTGGATCCCCCACAGGCAGCAGCTCCCCCCAGACCTCCTGCTCCTGAGTGGGCACCTCTTCACGGGCTGCAGCTCTGGCCCAGGGCCTGGTCATAAGGGGGTTCAGCTGCAGGTATGTTTTTTTCTTTCCCCTTTCATAAATTTGCTTTCCCAGAGGCACAACCAGCATCTCTTGCTGGCTTGACTCTGGCCAGTGGAGGGTCCCTTTTGGAGCTAACTCTGTTCTCTCCTTACTAGTCTCAAGAGCGTGGAACAACATGGGAACTGAGAACAGATTTTGACAAAGAGGTCCACATGCAAGTTTCTCACATGCACTGAGGTGTAGTCAATGGAGCTCAAGTCACTACAACCAATGCAGTCAAGAAAGTGGATTCAACATTCCCCAGAATAGATAAATAAACTACTAGATTCAGTTTTTTGTTTGTTTGATTGATTGACTGTTACAAACATACCTAGCTAGCCTGACAAAACATTTGAATACTTAATATACACAGATCTTCCAAGATAGATCCTGAGCTCTACAGAATCACAGAGTCATCATAGAATCCTAAAATAGTTTATGTTGGAAGGAAAGATCATTTGGTTTCAACTCCCCTGCCATGGGCAGGGACACCTCCCACTAGACCAGGTTGCCCAAAGCCCCATCCAGCCTGGCTTTGAACAATTCCAGGGAGGAGGCATCCAGAACTTCTCTGGGCAACCTGTTCCAGTGCCTCACCACACTCATCGCAAAGAGTTTCTTTCTTCTACCCAATCTAAATCTGTCTTCTTTTAGTTTAAAACCATTATCCTTGTCCTATTACTCCCTGATAAAATGTCTTTCCCCATCTTTCCTGTATCACCCCTTAAGTACTAGAAGGCCACTATAAGGTCTCCCTGGAGCCTTCATTTTTCTAGGCTGAACAACCCCAGCGCCCTCAGCGTGGGCAACCTGGAGAGGTGCTCCAGCTCTCTGATCATCCTCATGGCATGTATCTGGACTTGCTCCAACAGGTCCATGTCTTAATTATTCTGGGGGACCCAGAACTGAACAGAATACTCCAGGTGTGATCTCATGAGAGTATAGTAGATAGGGAAAATCTCCCTTGACCTCTTGGCCACACTTTTTTTGATGCAGCCCAGAATACAACTGGCTTTCTGGGATATAAAGACACATTGCTGGCTCACATTCAGTTTTTTATCTGCCAGCGCTCCCAAGTCCTTCTCCACAGAGCTGCTCTCAATCTACTCATCGCCCATCCTGTATTCACATTTGGGATTGCCCTGACCCAGATACAGGACCTTACATTTGGTCTTGTGTATGAGGTTTGCATGAGCCCACCTCTCAAACATGTCAAGGTCCCTCTACATGGCATCCCTTCCCTCTAAAACGTATCAACAGCATTAAGAAACTCCATTAGGATTTATGTGTTCCCAACCAAACATCATCTACATTTTCCCTTTTTTTTTTCTTGATGCTCTCAAGAGATTAATATAGTCAGATTTGTTTGATTAATTTGTCAAGTCAAAGAAGTTGCTTAAGTTATTGGCAAAATGTCTCATTTAACACTTTATGCATAAAGAAAACATGGTATTAAAGTAATTTAGAGGATAATTAAAAGGAAAGAGAATTTGAATTTTCAGTTTAAAGCAAGATTTCATCAGTACAGATTCACTAGATTCACTCTCTAATCCCCCAAAACAAAACCAAAAAATAAATAAATAAAATCAAACAAACAAAACCACCACCACATAACCTGTTGTTAATATACATTGTCACTCACACTATGAAGAAACTATGAAAGATCTCATTTCATGTTAGCAAGAAAAACTTGACTCTTCTTCCCCAGATGAAAATTTAAACCAATGAATACATTATAATTTCTCATCTTGAAGTTCCTAGATGACAGTCTCCTCAGTGCACAATAAACCAACATTCTATCTTCTCTGTAGATAAAACTCTATAATACGTACTGTCCTGTCAAGGACCCAGGACATAGATTATAAAAATATCTGAATTAGTTTCTGAATGTACCATAATGTTTCATTCCTCCTCCCCTAAAAACAAAAAGGGCCAGGTAGCATCTAATTGGTGTCTGTTTCCCAAACACATTGGAATTGCCATATACCTTTGTTGTGGTTTAACCCGGCTGGCAGCTAAACACCACACAGCCGTTCGCTCACCCTCCCCCCTCCCTCTCTGGGATGAGGGAGAGAAACGGGAAAGTGAAGCCTGTGGGTTGAGATAAAGACAGTTTATTAAGATAGAAAATAAAAATAATAATAATAATATGTACAAACAAGTGATGCACAATGCAATTGCTCACCACCCGCTGACCATTGCCCAGCCCAACCCCGAGCAGCCGGCCCCCCACCCCGGCTAGCCACCCCTATATATTGTTGAGCATGACGTCAGACGGTATGGAATACCCCTTTGGCCAGTTTGGGTCAGCTGTCCTGGGTCTGTCCCCTCCCAGCTCTTGCTGCACCCCCAGCCTGCCCGCTGGCAGGACAGAGCGAGAAGCTGAAAAGTCCTTGGCTTAGTGTAAGCACTGCTCTGCAGCAATTAAAACATCAGCATGTTATCAGCACTCTTCTCATCCTAATCCAAAACACAGCACCCTACCAGCTACTAGGAGGAAAAATAACTCTGTCCTAACTGAAACCAGGACAACCTTGAATCATTTATTGCCATTAAAAATCTAAATCTTGGAAAAGAGCATCAATCTATTAAACAAATGCTACACAGTATAATAATTATGATAGTCAAATTAAGAGTATTACTTGAAACTGTCCCCTATGTTCCAGTATTAAAATTTCCACACCCTCTTACATATTACATAGACATTAACCAAGTATTAGATTAGATATTTTATATTGGATTTTAGATTTATATAAGGCATAGATAGATACATTTCATATTTAAAATGTCTCATTTTAGATGAACCAAACTACATGCACGATAAAGTTTTCCCTTTTTAATATCATAATTTAAATATATATGTATACAGTTATCTTCAATTTATATATAGGTGCATTAAAAACTATCACAATTTGCATATCCCAAGGACTGAAAGATTTTCTTGGATTGATTTTAAGCATTTCTGAACCAAAAAAGGGTGGTCAGAGTTTTAAGTCAATTTCTTCTACAGCGCACCAATAGGTGGTACATATAGACATAACAAGAAATAACTAGTTTTAAAATCTTGTGTTTTGGGGAAACGTGAGAAGAAAAATGGATTCTGGGGGGTATTTTCAAGCATATTTCTGATTTATTTCTTTTAGTTGCATGCTATATTAGGACTGTGCTAGCAAGGTCTATCTAAAATTATGTACTTTGAGATATTCACATAATTTTGTTGTGAGGAGTGGTTTGATATAGTACAATATTTGCCCAAACATATTTCTAGTGGTACTGAAGGATTCTTTAAATTCTACCTAGTTTACCATGGTTCTTTTTATTTCAAAATATTTTTAAACAATTTTGGCTTGCAAATATAGCAAAAATAAGTAAGTAAGTAAGTAAATAAAAATATTTTACTATTTAAAATATACAGTAATTATGTCAAACCTTAAAATAGATATGTTTCAATATATGCATAATGCATGGTATCACATTTATTGATTTTAAGATCCATTTTGTAGTGGTCACCGAATTTTACAGTTTAATAATGGTTTTGTAATGACTTTTTAGTAGATAAAGCTCTAGGAGATGCTATTTTGTTCTTATTAACTTGCTGAAAAAATCTGTGCTAATTGATTAAATTTGACTTTGATTCTGGAACAGTATTATCCATAGGTATTGGCCAAGATGTTTCTTCTCATTTGTCACTAATGATACTCACTACAAATCTATTTCTAAATTGTCTTAGCCCCTTGGGGAAATTTCATCACTTTTCATTGACATAACAATTGTTTTTTAGCTGACAAAAATTTTGATGAGTTTCCTGTAGCAGCTTTACTTAAATAACCCGTAAATAATGGGAATATACCAGGTATTGGTGATCATTTTTAAAGGACTTTAGCTCTCACCTTTTATCTGTCTGCAGAACATTAATGGATTTTCTTCATTTCATAAATTTGAAAAACCAATGACTCATATAGAGCAGATGAGAGGACAGATGTGATAGGTCTTTATATGGAAATAACACCTCAATGCCTAGTGATTAATCGTTGTAGATTCTGATTTCGTGATAATTTCTACTTAAAACTAACAACTCTGACATTACAAGTAAGGATCATGCCTTTTTGCCAGGCACCTGTTGAATGGCAGATTAACCTTCATACTCTAAACCTCAGTCCAACATTCACAGAATCTCAGAATGGTTGAGGTTGGAAAAGACCTCTGGAGGTCATCTGGGTCAACCCTCTTGCTATACAGCCAGTTGCCTGGGACCATGTTCAGAATTAATTTGAATATCTCCAAGGATAAAGACCACAACCTCTCTGGGCAACCTGTCCAAATTATCAGATACCTTCACAGGAAACGGTTGTTTCCTGAAGTTCAAAAGGAACCTCCTGTGTTCCAGTTTGGGCTCACTGCCTCTTGTCCTGGCACTGGGCACCACCGAAACAAGCCTAGATCTATCTTCATTGCACCTTTCCTTCAGGTATTTATATACATTGATAAGATCCTCCTGAGCCTGCTCTTCTCCAGGCTGAACAGCCCAAGCTCTCTCAGCATTTCCTTGTAGGAGAGGTGCTCCAGTCCCTCAGTCATCTTTGTGGCTCTTTCTCCAGTAGCTCCATATCTCACCTGTACTGAGGAGCCAAGATCTGGATGCAGTACTCTAGGTGTGGCCTCACCAGAGCTGAGGAGAGGCGAAGGACCACCTCCCTCAACCTGATGGAAACATTTTGCCTAATGCAGCCCAAGATCAAGTCTTCTTTGTGGCAAAGTCATTGCTGGCTCATGTTTGACGTGGTGTCCACCAGGGTCCCCACGTTCTTTTCTGTCAAACTGCTTTTCATATGTGTGGCCCCTGAGTAGGTTGTTCCTCACCAGGTGCAGGACTTTGCACTTCCTGTTGTTGAACGTCTTGATATTCCTATTAGCCCTTTTCCAAAGCTTGTTGAGGTCCCTCTGGATGACAGCATAACATTCTGTTGGATCTGCCACTCCTCCCAGTTTTGTGTCATCTGAAAAATTGCTGAGGGTACAATCTGCTCCATCATCCAGAGCATTAAAGAACATGTTGAACAGGACTGGACTGACTGCTGGAGTACACTACTAGTCACTGGCCTCCAACTAGACTTCACATCACTAATCACCCTCTGGGCCTGGCTGCTCAGTGAGTTTTCAATCCACGTACTTGCATACTTTTTCCAGCTCTGCTATATTCGTTTTATGCTTCAGGAATGTACTGTCAAAACAAAATCAAAACGAAACAAAACTATAACCTTAATAATGATATTTACTTAACATGAGATTTGCCCATTCATTTTCCAACATAAAACACTTGTTTTAGTTTAGATGTAATTCACACAATTTGTTGCTTGAGACTGCTTATAATCTGACTGTACTAGTATCCATTTAGATGAGATGCCAGATAAGGCTACCTGAAAATGATTGATTAGTTCCTCACAAGTTTGTTGATTATCTAACACTATTTATTTAATTTTTTAAAACTAGCATTTCTATAATCAAAGGATAATAGATGCTAAATTTGTAAATACTCGTGCGAAACTGTTGCAATGTTCAGCATGTACACCCATTTATTTATATAAAACTGATTTCTGGCATGAAAGTACTTGTAAGTCTTTGAGGATTAGCTTGTTCCCAATTTTACTCCAAATGTTTTAATTTGATTTTTAAAATCATAAATATTGCATTCAGTAGGAAAGGTACTTGTCTCATGGAGATCATTTTGTGAAATGAAGACTTGGAAGGCATCCTCCAAGAGTGGAAGACGTCAGAATATAAAGCCACTATTTAAAAGTTATCTATCTTCCATGGAAAAGAAGCTTATGAGTGGAAAGGGCTGACGGTCAGTTTTGCTTTGAATTTTGAAGCAAAAAATTTTAGGTGTATCATACACAGCCCCTGCTGACAGCTGGGGGTTCAGAATGATTCCCAAATGTCTTTCTGCATGTCAAGAGTCTTTCCTGGCTACTGGTAGCTGCTTGAAGATTCTTTTAGCACCACTTCTTAAAACAAGGTGATGAATTTTAGGTAGATGTATGTTTTGCTGTATGTTTGATGAGCTAGCTAGACAGAATTGAATGTGTGAACTTAACTGAATATGGCTTTCATTTCATTTTCTTCAAACAGTACAGATACTTCTGATAAACTGGCCTCAGGAAACATGGCTGGCTATATAGATTTATATTTCCTAAATAGGAATCATTAGGGTGAGATACTACCTGAGGAACTTCTGCAATTACATTATTACCACTTCTTCACTCACAGAATTATAACAGCCTTGAATTACTTCATCCCAGACTACACAAAGCAGAAGTACCTTCCAGCATTTTCCAGCACCTCACAGTTTCAGAGTGTTAGTATACCAAATTTATGGAATGCACTGAATGTCTTATTCATCTGTTAATTGTTTTACAGAATGGATTTTCTCATATGTATATATATAGGTATGATATATATATAGATATACATATGTATATGTATGGGACTAATCAAAAGAACTCAAGCCAATAAGTAGATATTACCAAATGTATTTATAATCCTGTGTTCCCCAACAAAGGAGGAAGGGATAATATTTTCAAAACAAAAAATCCACTGGTGTTCCAAAAGATAAAATTAAATAAGTGGGAGAGTCAAAAAAATTCCCCTCATGGAAAGCAAATCTATAAGAAAAACAATATATAAGAAGCCTGATTCTGCAGTGCTGTCACTCCATTGGCTTTGGTGGAGAAGCTTTGTTCTACAGCAAGGTGAAGCAGAATTAGGTCTTTACAACTGCATAGTATTTAGCAGATGCCATTATAATAGTCAAGTGATGTATTTATTAATTATAAATAGTTTTAGGGGTGGAAATAACCACATGAAATATTCAAAGATGATCTTATGATCTTGAATCCATTCATATTTTTTTTGTTGTTTTGTTTTGTTTTTTAAATTCAATCATTTGATATAGAAGAATTCTTTGCATTTTATCTTTATTGCCCAGCCTTACTTAGAGGTTTGGGGGAATAAACAGCACTGAAAACAGATGGCTGGATTTAGAAAGCTTTACCTTATGCAGTAAAATGGGGCTCTGTGCAGATGGACCTGTAGATATCAGTGCCAGTATTATACCTTATCCATATGGACTGCAAGATTTATGGCTGAAGTAATTATTTTCAAATTCATCTTTGGACACAAGTTAATGCCTCCCTGTTTGTGCAGCTCTGCCATTTTTACTTTCTGGCATTAAAGAAGGAATAATGTAAGATAAATATTAAAGAGTGTTTCCGTGGTAGTTCACACTTGACAGATAAACTAGTGTTTTAAGATTTTTTTTAAAAAAAAAGACTCCTTCTCTGAGCATTATGCTTGAGCATAAATCATAAAGCATGAAGGTGAAGATGTACTGTGGCAGCTCAGTTTTTTCACCTCAGAGTCCTCATGTCCCTACAGATGGAGGTGTGTGTAAGGGAGTGTTCAGAGCTACCAGACAAGGGGTTGATGGCACCAGCTAGGGCAGGAAAAATTTTTCACAACATTGTTAAGAACTGAACTGTGTGTTCATCACAGGGCTATCACCCAGGACTTGGCATGCTCACTTGTATAGTGGGAATATTCTTAAATTACACTTACTACCAAATCTTGTATCATGCTATCTAAAGGTTCTGCAGCATGTTAGGCAGAAAGACATATGGGTGGGACCTACCATAAGAGCCATGGGATAGGCCGATCTGACCACTCAGATGACAGATTTTACCAGTGGTTACCTTAAAGGCTGGGAAAAGAGTTGGGAGGAAGTCTCTGTTGAGAAGTATTGCAGAAGTAGAAAGGCTAAACAGAGCACCAGCACTGTCTCAGGACAAGTTTGGAGCAAAAGCTTCCCACCACAGTTTGTACATGGGAATATCCACATCTTAGCCTCAATGAGCATAAGTTGTGCAAACAGCTACAGCAAAATAAATATGGAAGTATAATGTCTTGTATTCACAAACACAAAGGTAAAGGCATCCATTCCTAGATGATATTACATTACTCTTTACTGATTTACTGATTTAATGTGTTTATGCTTTCATTCACAGATGTCTAAACAGATTGTTCACATGGTTTTAAGTTTCTGCTGTTTTCAAGATGTACAAAGCCATAAGTCAAGAAAGTAAAATTCAATGATCTTTGAAGGAAGAAAATCGGGAATGTTAACTTTGCCCTTTAAATTTTACACTGCTCTTCAAATAATTCCATTTTCCATATTTTGTTCTTCAGTTACATCTATGACATATTCATTGTCTGATCATATACAATATTGATATATTCTCTAATATTTCATGTTTGGGGACTGTGTGTGTCTTCAGGAACAGAGAGTTTTAATTAATTTATATTCGTAAAGGGTTTGAAATCCTCTAATGGAGAGTACTACAAAAGTATAAATTATTTTTATAATAATTAAATAAAAAGCAATCACTTGTAGTGTTTAATGCTTCAATTTGAAAAAAAAAATCAAATAATGTAATAAGTTTGGGGGGGGTTATTTCTTTTTTTATTCAAGAGTGACAAGATCCAAATAACAGTAAAGAGTAAAAAGTAAAAATAAATGATAACACTTGAATAACCCAACAAAAAATATCTGACAGCACAATTTAAACCAATACAAATTATCCTACACAAAATCATATGTGGAATATCTCAGGCTAACAGAGCATAGCAACAAATGGCTACTTTGGAATACTTGCAGAGGAAAATACATTTCTGAGAGAAATTTGCTTCTGAAATTATGGTAAAAATACACTCATTTTGTGTTAAGAAAATAGCAAAATAATTAATGTTATCTTTTAAAATAACTTTTGCTTTCTACTTAGCTAATTTTGTCCTTGGCTACCACAAGCATGATTTGATTAAGCTGAAGGGAAATAACAGCTGTGAAGTTGTTCATATATGATGAATGAGAGCATAATGTAAAACAAGATACCTACACCACAAGCAACAGGACATTGCTCAGCTTAAAGCCTGACTCCACATTACATCCCCTCTTATTTACTCAGACCATTTCTATGCAGTATGCCACCACAGAAACAAAAGCTTGTCATTAAACACACTTAAAATTGTAAAACCAAATTATCTTACAAAGAAAATCACAAGGGAACTGGGTAAGTATGATTATATTTACCGATAAGTACATGAAGTATAATTAATAATTTCATAAAGGGAAAGTGTCATGCACCTTTGAAAATAATTTATCTATATGTGAAGTATTTACCAACTTAACTACATTTAAGAAAGGGACTACTTTCAGTTTCTTTGTTGCCTTTAAATGTTTCACTTACATGGCGATATGTTAGCTATGAAAAATCTATCAGTCTGATTATGGAAGAAAGTTAGTTTCATCAAAAAATTACAGATGTGGGATGTTATTCCTCAAAGATATTATTCTTCAGTATGTTGAAAGTATCAGTATAATTCCCTTTGCTCTAGTCAGTTTTACTTCCAAATATTAAAAATCAGCTCAATTTATGCAGAAAAACAACAGGAAAATTTCATAGTCCTCATTTTGGCACAGTGAAGGCCCAATAGCATTTCTCATATATTACAATGTCTATTCAACTGCATCACTTTTGTGCTGTGCTTTAGGAAAAATAAACCACCCTCTAAGGCCTGAGTACAGAGCAATTTACAGACAACTAGAAGCCATTGTACTTTGGCATTGACAGCTAAAACAGCTCAAACAAACAGGGAACAGATCTCCACGCTGCTCTACGGTATTTTGTGAAGGAGAATAACAATCTAAAGAGAGAGATTCTGACATAAGGATTCCTGAATGGTATCAGGGCATATACAGAAAGAATAAAAAGAAAGCACTGCCCTCTGAGACATAGAGGGGAAAAAAGGAAGAAAGGAAGAAAGAAGAAAAGGAAGAAAGAAAGGAAGAAAGAAAGGAAGAAAGAAAGGAAGAAAGAAAGGAAGGAAGGAAGGAAGGAAGGAAGGAAGGAAGGAAGGAAGGAAGGAAGGAAGAAAGAAAGAAAGAAAGAAAGAAAGAAAGAAAGAAAGAAAGAAAGAAAGAAAGAAAGAAAGAAAGAAAGAAAGAAAGAAAGAAAGAAAGAAAGAAAGATGGGGAAATGTAGACAGACAGTTTAAATTAACTGAGCATTTTGTTCAGTGAAATACTAGTTCTGAGATTATTCAGAACTACACAAAAGTAAAGAACATACATAAAAGTAAAGAGGTATTTCCTGCTCTTGGTATATTGCAGTTTTTGATAACCTGCATTCACAAGTTTTCTATCTTTCAAAGAGCTAATGTTCTAGTAAAGATATGCCGCCAATGACTTTCTTGATTTTTTTGTACAGGGAAAGTACTCTTTGTGAAATACAATGATGGGACTAACAGCGTATTTAAAATTATGGTGTTAGCTGTCCTGGTTTCAGCTAGGATAGAGTTAATTTTCCTCCTAGTAGGTGGTAGGGTGCTATGTTTGGGATTTAGGATGAAGAGTGCTGATACCACACTGATGTTTTAATTGTTGCAGAGCAGTGCTTACACTAAGCAAAGGATTTTTCAGCTTCTCTGTCCTGCCAGCAGGCAGGCTGGGGGTGCAGCAAGAGCTGGGAGGGAGCAGACCCAGGACAGCTGACCCAAACTGGCCAAAGGGGTATTCCAGACCATCTGACTTCATGTTAAACAATATATAGGGGTGGCTAGCCAGGGTGGGGGGACTGGCTGCTTGGGGATAGGCTAGGCATCAGTCAGCAGGTGGTGAGCAATTGCATTGTGCATCACTTGTTTCGTACACATTATTATTATTATCATTATTATTATTATTTCTATCTTAATAAGCTGTCTCTATCTCAACCCACAGGCTTCATTTTCCTGTTTCTCTCCCTCATCCCAGAGAGGGAGGGAGAAGGGTGAGTGAACGGCTGTGTGGTGCTTAGCTGCCAGCCGGGTTAAACCACAACATATCTTACTGTTACATACCAAATTTTCAAAGAGATTTTGAAAAAAAAAAAAAAAAAAAAAGTATCGGAAAGAAATAGGCAGCAGTACCCACTATCATTTGGGTAGAAATTAGTTTGTTCATGATGTGCATTTTAGAGTCTGGAAATTACAGTACTTCAGATTTCTCATGCCTTTTATCCAACAAAAATTATTATTTACAGATAATGTGGAAAGCACTGACTTTAAAGAAGACGGTCATAAATTTGAAGTTTCTATGTGCACATCTTTATTCTTCTCTGCTTATTTGATTAATATTCATAGTTTTGTTCATTCAAATACCTGCAACTATTCAAATATCCAGCCTGAGAAGGCAGTATAAGGTGTAGCCACTGTGAAACAACCAACTGCAATTTTTCTGAGCTGTTTGCTAGATCACTTTTATGATCCACTCTAGCAGTTCCTTCCCTGGACTGTTTTAAAGGCTTTGTTTAGGTTATTAATTCCTTGTGAAGCCTGCATAGTGGATGGGAAGAGGATTTGTTTCTAATCACTGCTAAGGTGGTATTTTATACATGCTTTATGTCTAAAGATATGGATATGAATACCTGGGTTTGGCTACTATTTGCCTCTAGCACCACTGGTTGGTTAAATCTCTCCAGACCTTAGAGCTAGGGCTGGACGGCTATAGCCATTCCAACCATAACCTCAAGCAACCCATGGTGCTGAGCATGGGTATGATATTCCAAGTCACTTCTATGTAACCAAATTCACCTAGGCATAGCACTGCATGGTGGACTACTCTGAAACATAGCAATGCTGTGGTCCATGCCCTTCACCATTCTGTAAGCCTACGATTCACAAAGTGGGACTTCTCTTTTTCAGTCAGGAGACTCTCTAGGCCTAGCAGCTAGTTGGTGCATCAGCCAACTTATTTAGAGCTGTTCTACCAGACCTTCCTTCGAAATCAGCTCTTGTACTGGCCACTGTAGAGCAAAGCCAGTTCCACAAGAGCCTGCCTGGATTTCCTCACTGCCAACAGAACCTGCATTTGAGAGTGAGCCAGCAGCATAGGCTGGTGGCTGGCTGTACACCATGGAACACCAATGGCATATGCTTAGGAAAAAAAAAAAAAATCAGCCTAAACTCTTTTCGCCATCAAAGAACAGCTCTGGTCTGCTTACCAGTAATTGTGTTGACCTCACTGAATTGCTTCAGCAGAACAAGACACTTGAAGTAATTATGAAAAATATTTTTTTCTGGAATATAGTTAACATTTTAATTAATATTTATGTGATTCAAAGTTTATTTCAGAGTTATTCATAAATATTTCTTAAAAGTAAAACATTGGAAATAGTCTCTTTTGGACTAAAAGACATGTTTATTTCAATTTAAAATAGCATTCTTTTTTTTTGATCGAGTATTCACACAAATATATGGAGGTGGCATACAAATATATAGAGGTGGCTGCACAATAAGGGAATAGCCTCTAAAAATTAAAATATTAAACAAAAATTACAAGTTTTTATAAAATGTGGTTTTAGCACATTGTGAATTTATGCTTGTGTTACTTTACTTGTTTCATGACATGCCATTCCTGTCTAGACTATTTTTTCCATAAGATATCACTGCCTCATCATAGAAAATTGCAGTGATAGATCATACAGGTCCTGATCAGTCACTTCTTACGTTTGGATATGAGTTAGTGCACAGAGGTATCAATGCAGCCAGAATTCTGCTAAAGCAAATTATATTTTCCCCCAAATAATAAATAAAAAATATACATAAACAGCAAATTTCAAGAATTTTAAAAACTACTGGCAATCTAGTCTGATTTTTAAAAAGGAGTGAAGAAAGAAACAGAAGATCCCACCTTTCTGATAGATTGAGGAGGAAAGTGAAAAACATAAATACTTTGTTTCAATAATTTTGTACTGAATTTTTTATATCTTCAATATTTATATAGCTTTTTGTATTCACAACTATCACAGTGTGTTTTGTAAAAATAATTATTTTTTTATATATGAAAAGATCAAAATGTTTGCATTTTCATTTCTCAATGGAATCTCTGAAAAATATTTTTTGTATAACCTTAAACCAGTGCTTTTTATTCCTTTTCTTCCTTCCTTCCCTTCTTTCTTTCTTTCTTTCTTTCTTTCTTTCTTTCTTTCTTTCTTTCTTTCTTTCTTTC
>CM021697.1:24984006-25069387 GCA_011074415.1 Stictonetta naevosa
CCTTCCTTCCTTCCTTCCTTCCTTCCTTCCTTCCTTCCTTCCTTCCTTCCTTCCTTCCTCTTTTCTTTTTACAGTTAGGTAACAAAAGAGGGGATTTTATTGCAGCATTTGTAAATGAGATTATTTTGTTCATAAATTTTTTAGCTATTGCTTTATCTTGGCTGAAAGCTTAGCTGGTCAAAATGAAAAAGGGATATATTTGGCTTCTAAAATACAGATAAATGTGTAATAAAGCCTTTGCACACAAGCCTTAAGTATTTAAGAATAGAGCAGAGCTCTTTGCTTCTTTTGATTAGAAAGGTCCTTAACTCAACACATAAGGAATTAACATACCAGTGTTACACCTTCTTGGTAGGTATTTTTTGGTCACATAAGAAAAAGCCTGTTAAGCCGCAGGGATGAATTCTGCGTAATATCCTTCAACAGATCTTTTCTTCATAATAATTTGACTTATCCAGGTTCCTTTCTTCTCATGGAAAGTTCATTCTTCCCTGAATATCTCTTCTCTAGAAGATACCTATCACCATGCAGGTACTATGAGATTATCCATAGTACAGCCAGCAGCCATAGAACTATGGCCATGGCTTTGTTAATGTCCCTCAACCTTTTTCTCAATCTACTTCTCATAAAGGGCCTCTGATGTTCAAACCTTCCCAATCGTTAAGTCTACTGGTTTCTTCCTTTCTGCCTAGAGCCTTGGTGCCAGCAAAACTTTGATTGTCAGAACTTGTTTTCTGTCTGTTGCAGCATTATCACTGTAGTTATTACTTACAAGTACTGGTATTTTTTTCCTTTTTTTTTTTCAGAAGATAATATCTACATTTTCAGTGCATTCTTCCCCTTGTGTATATGGAACATATCACTATATTTTAGTGAAACATTTACAATTGGCAAACAGAGTTCATAGGAATAAAAAGGAACCTTTCACTTTTCTGATGTTCTTAAGGGAACATCTGTATGAAGAGCCACCTTGAATTCTACTATTCATTTAAAACATTGTATTTGATAGAAATGAATGAAAATGAAAGAAAAATATTTTTTGCTGAAGGGTTTGTTTCTGGTTTTTCCTTTTTATTAAGTTAATTTTTTTTACTTCATGCAGTGATTATTTCATATCTCAAGTCTTCACTAAACATTCTGAAAATCTTTATCAGTGGAAGTCCATTAACTGCACAATGCAGAAATTATGAACAATGTTTCAGTATACTATTCATGTGTAAATGGAATATATTAAATATTGAAGGAAGGACGACATAAAGCAACTAAGATCCCCTGTGACTATGAGAAAATCTGGGCTTTCTCTCTTCTCATTACTGCATGAAGCATGAAAAGTACATCTTATCACAAATGTCACATTCTGGAGATGGTCAGGGTAACAATTTCAGAATTATTTTAATTACTAAAAATTATGTTGACAAACATGAAAACTGATAATGTTTTAGTTTGCAAGAAATTGAGCTGCTGGTTTTATTACTTGTTTTTCTTGTTAGGGGAGAAGCTTTTAAAGCTGCTTACAGTGTTAATTGTGCATTTCTTTCCTGTCTTGCAGAGAATGGCATAAAATCACTGAAGGGTTTGCTTTAGTTTCCAAAATCTAATGTAAAAGAATAAAACCTACTTAGCATGAAGTCAATCCTCCTCAATGCAAAACACTTTTATTGTTAAAACATTATGATGTATTACTATTGTAAAATAACAAAAAAGTAAGGGGAAGTTAAAGAAGAAACGAAGTTCCATTTAAATCCTCTAAGTAAAAATAATAATAATAATAAATAATGAAAATACTGATATATTTTATCAAATACTAGCCCACAGTAAGCTAAACTTTGAAGCAGTTCTTTGGACTGAGACAGCACAAACAGGTAGCTAGTTTTACTCAGTCAGAATAGTACTGATGAACAGTAGAGTCCAGTACACAGTAGTAAGGGTTAAAATAGGCTAACAATTACAGCATGATTTAGTGTTATCCAGAAGAGACTGGCAAAATAAATAAATAAATAAATAAATAATAACGAAAAATCTATTGGCCATGTCATACATAAGTCATGTTGCAGGAAGAAAAATACATTTCCTTATTAGTGCTGGTATTCCACCTGTATAACACAGATAGTGTTTGTGTGTGGTGAAGGTCAACATTAGTAAAATCAAATACCCACTGAAAAGACATTTTGATATACCTTTCTCGTCTTGCAAACATTTTCTTTATAGCTTTCTGGTGTGTTTACCCTGCTCGCCAGCTGAACTCCACCAAAACCATTCTGTCACTCCCACTCCTCATAGGAAATTGGGGAGAAAATGCAATGGAAAGGGCTCAAGGGTTGAGACAAGGATACCACTCAACAGTTATCACCATGGGCAAAACAGACTCAGCATAGGGATATTAATATAAATTATTGCCTATCACTAGTGGACTAGAACAGTGAGAAAATTAAAAATAAATAATAAATTAATTAAAAAAAAAAAAAAAAAAAACTAAAACCATACCATCCACCCTCTTCTGCCCTTTCCCCTGAGTGGCACAGGAGAACAGGGAATGGGAGCTGTGGTCAATCCATAACACCTCGTCTCTGCTGCACCTTTATAATCACTCTCTGCCCCTGCTCCGTCCTTCCCGAACTGATCCTGTGGGGGCTGCCCACAGGCAGCAGCCTTCAAGAACTGCTCCCACATGGCTCCGTACCACAGGGTCCATCCCCCAGGAGCAAACTGCTCCAGCACGGGTCCCCCACGGGCAGCAGCTGCCCCCAAACCCCCTGCTCCTGCGTGGGCTCCTCTCCACGGGCTGCAGCTCCGGCCCGGGGCCTGCTCCTGCGGGGGCTCTCCATGGGCCGCAGCCTCCTCCAGGCCACATCCACCTGCTCCAGCGGGGGCTCCTCCACGGGCTGCAGCATGTAGATCTGCTCCATGTGGGACCCATGGGCTGCAGGGGGACAGCCTGCTCCACCAGGGGCTTCTCCACAGGCTGCAGGGGAACTGCTGCTGTGTGCCTGGAGTTCCTCCTGCCCTCCTTCGGCACTGAGTTTGGGGTCTGCAGGGCTGGTACTCTCACATTTTCTCATTCCCCTCTCCCAGCTGCTGCAGTACAACCGTTTTTCTTCCCTTTCCTAGATCTGCTCACAGAGACCAGCGTCGCTCACTGGCTCAGCTCTGGCCAGCAGCAGGTCCCTTTCGGAGCTGGCTCTGATCTGACATGGGGCAGCTGCTGGGCTCTGCTCACAGAAGCCACCCCTGCAGCCCCTCTGCTACCAAGCCCTTGCCATGTAAAAACAATAGAAGCTTCAAGATAATGTGTCTGTGTACCAGAAAAACATCACTTCTGTATTTGTGCAGTCTGGCTACATCTAGTGTGTGACTCAACCAGTAAGAAAGGAGTATATGGAGGTTTACACACATGCTCCTTTGATAGTCATGGTGTAATACAATTCCTTATGTTCTACGGAGAGAGACATGAACTGTTGCTGGTTTTTATTCCCCAAAGTTGAGGTAAAACACTCATAAACTTGCTGGAGTAATTAAACACTTCTAGGTAGAGAACTGTATCATGTAACAAGCATCCATTTTGGAGGAGCTATTTTCCCTTCCATGTTCTCTGTAGACTGACTTATGACAGAATACTGGGCTTGCTTGTTTGCTGATAGAGGTTTGTTTTTACCTGTATGTTTTAATATGCCTGTTATGAATAGAGAATAGAGAAGAAACAAAATCAAAGAAGTGCACAATGGGGGTTCATTCTGGTGTTTTATTCTTCAGCCTTGAGTCAACCCTAGGAATGTTCTGCCTATGGCACCAATAAGCATCTCCTTCCATATGCAAAGTTATCCTTTACCTCACCTCCCTTTGGAGGTGAGGTTAAGGATACCTCTGGAAATTGTACCTGCTCTTTAGATTATCCCATCCAATTCTACATACAGATGTAGCTTGCTAATGGTTGCCCTACTACAGATTCTGTTATTTGAATCTCTTAAATACTGAACACCTATTAATACGGTAGAGAAGCAACATAGCAATAATAACTAAAGACAGGTCATTTCACTGAGCTGGAATGCAATTTCCTAGTCAAATAGTTGTTCATGTTGTTTTTGTTTTGTTGGTTTGTTGGTTGATTTTTGTTGTTGTTTTCAAAATAATGGAGTATTCCTTCACTCCCTTCTAACAGCAGGAGTCCATTAAAGAAAAAATTTCCTACATTTTTACATCTTTTGCAAAACAGATTGAATGGAGCTGGCTGTAGCCATGGCAGCCCTGGCCCTGCCTTTCAATTTCCCTTTCTAATCTTTTTGTAACACATGCATCAAAATCTTTGCTGAAATCTTCCTTTCTGCTACCCTCTGCTTATCTATAATGATACTGTCCTTGACCACCTTGAAATGATCTTATGATATTCCACAAATAATGGAAAACTAAATATAAAAAAAAAAGTATACAGGTAACCCCTATTGAAAGTCCACTGGGGACTAGGGAAATTAAACCACATTTCCATTAAAAATAAAAAATAAAAAATTGGTCAAAGGATATCTGTTATACTATTTGTCCTGGTTTTGGCTAGGATAGAGTTAATTTTCCTCCTAGTAGCTGGTAAGCTGGCAGGGTGCTATGTTTTGGATTTAGGATGAAAAGGGTGCTGATAACACACTGATGTTTTAATTGTTGCAGAGCAGTGCTTACACTAAGCCAAGGACTTTTCAGCTTCTCACTCTGTCCTGCCAGCGGGCAGGCTGGGGGTGCAGCAAGAGCTGGGAGGGAGCAGACCCAGGACAGCTGACCCAAACTGGCCAGAGGGGTATTCCAGACCATCTGACATCATGCTAAACAATATATAGGTGTGGCTAGCCAGGGTGGGGGGACTGGCTGCTTGGGGATAGGCTGGGCATCAGTCAGCAGGTGGTAAGCAATTGCATTGTGCATCACTTGTGTTATACACATGATAGTAGTAGTACTATTATCATTATTATTGTTTTCCTTTCTCTTCTGTCCTAATAAACTGTCTGTATCTCAACCCACAGGCTTTCATTTTATTTTCTGATTCTCTCCCCCATCTCAGAGAGGGAGGGGGAAGGGTGAGCAAACAGCTCTGTGGTGCTTAGCTGCCAGCTGGGTTAAACCACAACACTATTATATGTCTGAAGAAGAAATGCTAAGAATGTTAAGAGGTTAGAACAAAAATGCAACTTAAAAGACGCTTTATTATTCAATAAAACTGAAGCCTTGAACACAGGTTAGCCAATGCACTCTGGAAAGGGAGTTCCTTGTATACCATGAGAAGGAATCAGACTTTGAAACTTGCTGAATCTGAACACAGTCCAGGTATCAAACATCCAGTTACGTGCCAGGTTCATATATTAAACTGCAGTGCTTCTATGGAAACTGTTTGAAAATGCTACTTTTTTCCTTCTCAGATCTGTTCCTTCTCTGTCTTCAGTGTTACACATGCATGCTCCAGAGAAAGGCTAAGCTTACTGCTATTAGACTGAAATTAAAACATAGTAATGAGGAGCTGAACTGGATACTACATCTTTATGAATCTTCAAAAGAACTGCTATTTTATGCTCCAGAGATTTACAGATGAGCGAGCAAGGGTTTCACGCATATCCATTGTGTCAGAATTTAAAATGAATGAGACTATACCTGAAGGCATTTACTGATCAACAGGAATGTTATTACAGTTTAATATGAGAGAAATAGATAACTTCAGGGAAGTTTATGTGCAAGTCAATTAGAAAAGCTTGAAGATGTCTACTGAATTCATTGGAAAACAGTAAACACAGAACACAGCATTTTATCCTTTGCAGTCATGTTTTCAGCATAGATTTTCCCCTCAAAAAAAAAAAAAATAAGTGACATTAATATAGTGCTGACCCAGTTATTAACCTACTGCACTTTTTCTTCAAGAAAAACTGCTGTTCATTTCAGAAAACAGCAAATTTCTTCAATCCCCATTGCAATGAATGCCTTATAGCTCCATTCTGAAAATGTCTTGTGAAATAGAAAGTACTATCTAATTAATACAACATTTTTCATTTCTTTAAATATGTATTTGGCAACTTTTTTAATGGCATAATAGCATAGCTTACTATACACTGTCTGTTACTTGTCAAAAGTACAGACAATATGTAAATATTGAAAATAGAAGTGCATGTGGCATGAGAGAAAATTTGTTGCTTGTTCAAAACTGAATGAACACTTAATAGAAATGTAGAACTTTCTGCCCCTGCATGTTCAGTAACTTAAAGTTCGTTTTACTATGTTGTGCTGAGACAAAGATTGATGTCTCCATTAGGTACATTGTTTTTAATGTAGAAGAAGTAAATCAAGTAACATATTACCACTGCCAATGTTGGATAATACTAGTGTACATTAGCCCATTACTAAGTGTTTCTGGAGCACTGTTCAAGTGCCCTACTCAGTTTTATGCTCTCTTGCAATGAATGATTGAATTTTCCTCTCCCCTGTAACACAGCAGGGACACCGTGGTTCCAGTCATCGTTCTCTCAGGTTAATTCTAATTCTCTTGTCCAATCAGGCAAAAAAAAAAAAATGTGCTTTGCTCTCAAGAGTAAATTAGAATTTATTTAGTATCCTGTATAAGCCCTAAAAGTGTCTCTGTATATGGAACAAACAAACAGAAGTCTGTTACTCACTACTAAATGTTGGGGGGGGGGGGGGGGAAAAGAAAAAAAAAAAAAAAAAAAAAGTATCTCCACTCTTCTTCCCAAAGTGGAAACACCTTTGGATGAAGTGAGCTGCTGAGAATTATTTCATTTCAATGAATTTTAGCCATCTGAAATATAGATACCTATTTTCTGAGTTGTGCTATATGTTGTGCTATATTTTTGTTATAGACCACAAAGACTCAGAGGTTGTTATAATCATTCTAGAGTATGAATAATTTTATATGTCAAAAATAGGAGGAGGTGAATTGCAACCCAGGAGTGACTATTGCTCTTCTCTGACTCTGAAGGGAACCTGAGGTGAAAAGCCAGATAGTAGAGACCTTCACTGTATATTTCAAAAGTTAACTGAAGAAAATTATGCAATATTAGAAGGAAGAAAGAAAAAGGAAAAGAAGGGGAAGGGGTAGGGGGGGCTATAGCTAAACCACCTGTAAATATACAGGAACTTAACTAGATGGGAAATTTTGAAACTGGATGGTTAATATTTAATTATGACGTCATTATTAAAACATAATTCTTTTTCAGAAGCCCTACACTTTATTTGCTATAGAGCAACTGGGGCTGTGTCTATATTCAGACTATATTCAGACTATATAACATATAGTCTGAATTTGTAATCCTTGGACAAGGATTTTCTGAGAATCCAGCATCTCTACAAATGCCTTGTGTTTAAGAGCTAAAATTCAGATATCTGTGATGCTGTTTTTAAACACAGATAGTTTATACAGTCATCCAAGAGAACTATTTTTATCAATTTTATTTTTCTCTTCTGTGATAGAAATTCAATATCAGTACATATTGGATTAAAGAATATGGAGAATCAGTATTGCCTCAAATATAACAAACATGACTACCAATAAAATCAAAATAAAGAAATGTGACAACTGTTTAAAAAATAAATAAATCTGTGATCTGTGGAAAATATAATTTTCCCCTGGCTGAATATCATATTACTAGAGGAGAGAGAAGAAAAAAAAAAAAAAAAAAATTAAATGAGAAACATGCTATGTTTGAAATAATCTTTTTTACTATATTTTTTTATGAAATGTGCTATTCTGTGCTACATACAACATTAAGTAAAAGGAAGTTTACATGTGTTTCAACTGAGAGGCTGACATTATTTTTATTGGAAGTTTTCTGTTTCCTTTGTAAAGCAAAGAGAAAATCTCATCTTTAAACAGGATGCTGAACAAGATGGTGCTCATATTTCAGTAGGTAACATACTTCCCTCTGAGCCCAACCTGGCTGCCTCAGCACGTTTTAAAAGGTCCTTTTTTACTGCAGATGCCATCTTTCAAAATGAGTCCTACTAGTGACATTCTTTTTACTGGTGGGCTCACACTTTTGTCTGAAATCGTCCATATTATTTTTAATTCAAGCTCTTATTTATTTCTTAAACAATTTTCTAACATTTCTTTGCCATGTTCCTGATAACTCATAGGAAAATAAAAATAAGCAACTGCTGGAGCCATAAGCCAGTAATTTAAAATTATGATCTATTTTGTGTGTGCTCTGTACAAACTCTCTTCAACACTCTGCCTGAACAGGCTTTCAAAATTACCTGGCAAGCATTTCTCAGTATGTGCAGATTATGCCAAAGGTTATTAAGGCTCTGTCTTTCTATGCTGTCTCATCACAAAGATTTCCTCTTCACAGGGGAATAAAACATAGCTACAAGGAATGGCAGAAGAATTGGAAAAGTCTGCCAACAGACCTTTAGTGGGTCACATGTACAGCCAATCTTGACAAGTAACACTTGTCAATGCCAAAAGGAGGTTACTGGTTCAAACAGTCACTGAACTTCAGGTTTCAGATGGATTAAAAGGATCAGTTGTCAGTCTCTGCTCTCACATTGGTAAAATCTTCCATAGAAAAGGACACTGTGGAGATTGAAGGAACCGCTTAGTTCAGGAGGATGACATCCACTCTGGATGAAGGCAGAAGGTCAAAAATTATTATGTAAACCCTACAGTCTTGAATAAACAATTCCTCTGCAATAGAAGTTGTAAGTAAATGTTATTTTTCAGGATCTCTTTCAAGTCAACTAAGGTTAGATCCCCTCGGCCAAATTCAGTCTTATGTAAATGTTCACCGAAGAAATAAAACATTAAGCACACTGATTTAGTTGTACTTTCAATTACTTTTGTTGGTCATATGTATTATTATGGTGATACTATGTCTATGTACTCCCTAAGTCATAAGTTTGGATCAATGTTGTGTCTTTTTTCTTCTCATATGCCACAATAAGTTTCTGTTGCTCTTGCACCCCCTCACCCCCTCACAGATCTTTGAGCTGTCTTCCCCCTCTGTCATGCAGTCCTGCCCATTAATGATTCACCATCATCCCGTAGAAACAGGATTCACAGAGTTTTCAGGACTTCTGTTCCTGTTCAGCTTAAAAAAAAAAAAAAAAACTTAACTTACTCCTCTTCTTCTGTATTCTGACCTGTACAACTCATTTCCACTCTTTCCTTGCATTTCCTATTTTCTTTTTTCTCATTCTGTTTTCTTTCCCTTTTTTCTTGATTCCTTTAGTCCCCTTCTCTTGTCTCTCCATTTCCACAAGTTCTTTTCTTCCTGTGTCATTATTCTTTATGTCTTCATCTTTGTGCTTTCTTAAACACCAATAATTTCTTTTGTCTGTCTTTTCATGTCTTTGTCCAGTTTTTGTGTGTCAGGCTCTTTCTATCCCTTCTGTTTTGACATCTAGAAAGCTCTAGGAGTATTCCTCTCCTGCACATCATGATTCCATTTATTTTCTCCTGGTTCATTGAGATTTTTTACTGTTTTTCTTTCCAGAATGTTCCAGTAAATTAAGAGGCCAAGACTAGCCTATTTCTCTCTTGGCTAGAAAAAGGAACAGATTCAGATCACACAGTCTTAGTCCATTTCCATCACCAGCAAGCTCACAGTGCTCATTACTGGAGTATGATTCTAGCAGCTGCAGCTGGCAAACCAGGATCCAAAATCTGAGTTGTGATAGAGTATTCAGAAGGGTTGGCACTCTGACATCTATGTTCTACTATAACTCTACAAAAGCATTAAATGCTGCATCAAGGTGTCTGTCACTCTGGGAGACCCGAACACCTTTTCTTCATCCTAAACAGTAATGTTGCATTACAGTCAAGACCACCAGCTGACCACAGCCTTTTGAGAACTTGATCATGCTATTAATATTGTTACTGCATAATTCAGCAGCAGGTTGTGAAAATGCATTAGAAGACATTACTGATCCTGATGACCAGTGCTCTTTCTTATCCTTTTAATACTGTTTCTTTTCATATTTCAGAAATATATATAATATATATATATAAATATACATATATATATATAAAATATATTCCTCAGTAATAACACAAAATAAAATAACGACACTGGAGAAGGCAGTTTATTTATTAGCCCGGTCTTTCTGCAGATGTATATAGCATCACTGGATGCAACAGTACTATTTAGCTCTGAACATCATTTACCTGCTGCGATTAAGAAAAACAAGTTAATATACAAAAGAAATTTGTGAATTATATGACTGGCTTCCTTAGATTTTCATTTAAGATCACGCACATTAACCTTTGATTTCAGAGGGCTTGTCAGTATTTAAACAGTGAAACACAAAACTAGGTAAACCTGGTAATGTCAGAGATGAGAATCTAGGACTGTATTCAGGAGTCATGAAAATGAACCAAGGCTCTACAGTAAAGTTCAACACTAACCAAAATAATGAGAAAACAGCTAAATACTTCAGCCAAGGAATTAGTCCCCTGGAATATGGTGCATGAGAGAACTGATCAAGAGTAGAAACCATCTCTGAGAATAATCCAGAGAGAACATGGACTCTTGTAAAGCCCACACTGTATTCCTTTCAGAAATCTGTATTTACACTGTCTTAATCTGAACAGTTTTTGGAAATCTGCCTTTAAAAGAGAGATATAGACACTGGAGGGCAAAACAGTTTCCAACTTGGTGTTGTTTCTGGAGTTTGTAAGTTATGTCTCTAGCATCCTGCTGGTGCTGTCATTGGGGTATATAATTTTTCTTTCAGGGATCATGTCTACTGACTGTTTGCTACTTGAGTTCTAGATGTTGCCCTGTACAAACAGGAAAGGAACCAACCAAACAACTCCCCAGAGATCTAAGGATTGAGTGGAGTAAGTGCGCTTGTAATTGCTATATGAACATTTGACCCCACTGATTTCAAAGACTTTTACTCCTAGCTCAGTAAAACCAGAATTTTACTATTTGCCCTCAATTTCTGGTCCTTCTGTGTAGCCAGCTATGTTGTAACCATATGGAAAACAGCTAAATGCCAATGAAGAGATAGGGTTGATGACAAGTACATGCTGAGGATAATAGAATCTGAGCAAAACTGTACATACAGCACTTCCCATTCAGTCATTACAGAAGAGTGATACTGTTACTGTTTGTAATTCAGTGGTACCTACAAACAGGGCCAAAGTCCCTCTGGAATGTTCACACAAGAAGACAATCTCTGCTACAGAGGTTGCAGTGTCTTTTAAGCAAGACACAAGTGACTAACAATCCAAGTGAGAAGACAGTGATGAACAGTTAATGCAATGTTATGCAGCTAACATAAAGCTACCTATACCTGAAATTCACTATTTGTATCTCATTAATTCAAATTCTGTCCTCCACACAACCACACAATCTAAACACATTGACTTGACTGATGTATTGTTTCCTGACCAGACCCCTTCTATATACCTTATGTAAGAGTCATAAGTTTAAAGGAGACATTGCTCTTATTTATTAAGCTTCTTATTCTCTTTTTACTTCTGTATTGCTTCTGTAGTTCTGTGTTATTTCAAGATATTTCTAATTCTGTTAAAAGTGCATGTTTGTGTATTTATAATTCTGTGGTTACTAAACCTATCAAAATGATATAATTTTGATGCATCTATCGGCCAAACCTACACACTTCCACTCACAAAAGTGGCAAAATAAATTCCCTTTCTGTGCCAGGTATTTGAAGCAATGCAGTTACATTCCCTATACTTATTGAAATGCTTTAATTACCAGATATAAACAGTAGGTATAACATGGAAACTAACCTCTCTGGACTAAGAAAGCAGCTGTTCTGAGCAACATGTGACCTTCCTTCAAAGCTTCTTCATAAACCTTAGAAAACTTCCTTGGTGTGGTTTGAATTGCATCTAGTAGTTATGTCGTGATGTCACTCACAACACGCCTGTATTTCCTTTCAGGTTTTCTCTCCCATTCTTTTGCTATGTTCTTTGTTACAGAACATACATTATTCAGTTATGTTCCTGCCAAGGAACTACTACTTGTAGTAAAATATTTTGTATTTTTTGTGAAGAAGTAGTTGTAATCCACACAAGGAGCCCCAGTCATGTCATCTACCCAGCAGAAAACTACATCCTCTACAGCCTGAGTTGGAGGACTTTTTGATTGCGGTAATGATAAGCTCCCAGCCAACTCCAAACTTGCATGGAATTTACTGTGCCACCTGGATGCATGTAAGTCTATGGGGCCCAATGGGATTCATGCCAGGGTACTCAGAGAGCTGGCCAATGTCATCGTGAGAATTCTCTCAACTATTTTTCAATAGTCTTGGGAATATGGAGAGGTCCCAGTTGACTGGAAGCTGGCAAACATTTTTCCAGTTTTCAAGCTAAGCAAGAAAGAAGACCCTGGTAATTACAGGCCTGTCAATCTCAATTCAGTGCCAGGTAAAGTTATGGAGAAAATAATTCTGGGAGTTATTGAAAAACACCTGAAGGACCATGTGGTCACTGGTCACAGCCAACATAGCTTCATGAAGGAAAGGTCCTGCTTAATGAACTTAATTTCCTTTCATAACATGGTCACCCCCTTAGTTGACCAAGAGAAGCCAGTTGATGTAATCTTTGTGTATTTCAGTAAAGCTTTTGGTATGGTTTCTCACACCATCCTTCTGGACAAAATGTGCAGCTTCACAAGTATATAATATGATGGGTGAACAATTGGCTGCTGGGTCAGGCTCAAAGGATTATAACAAATGGGTTTACATCCAGCTGGCATCCAGTCACTAGATTGGTTCCACAGGGCTCTGTTTCAGAGCCAGTTCTCTTTAAATTTTTCTTAAGCTACTAGGATGCAGGACTCAAAGGTATACTAAGAAAATTTGCAGATGACACTAAACTGGGAGGAGCTGTTGACTTCTTCAAGGATAGAGAGGCCTTGCCAAGAGATCTTGACAAATTAGAGGACTGAGCAATCACCAATCACAGGAAATTTAACAAGAGCAATGTGGTGGTTTTACTCAGGAGGGTAGCCAAACTCCACCACAAGCACTGTCTCACTCATCCTCCTCTAAGGGAAAGGGGGAGAAAATAAGATGAAAAGGGCTCAAGGACTGAGATAAGGACAGGGAGATCAATCAACATTTTTTGACCTGGGCAAAACAGACTCAGAATAGGGAGATTAGAGAAATTTGTTGGCTATTACTAACAAGCAACTAAGTTTCCGTAAGAAACACAGAAAAGAAACTAAAAACACCTTCCCCCCATCCACCCTCTTCTGCCTCTTACCCCCCAAAAGCTCAGGGAAATGGGGGAATGGGGTCTGCAGTCAGTCTATAGTGTTTTGCTGCACCTTCATGGTCACACTCTGCCCCTGCTCCACGTGGGGTCAATCCCACAGGATGCCATCCTTCCCAAAATTATCCTACATGAGCTTCCCACAGGCAGCAGCTCTTCAAGAACTGCTCCCACATGGCTCCATACCATGGGGTCCATCCATCAGGAACAAACTGCTCCAGCACAGGTCCCCACAGGCGGCAGCTACCCCCAGAGCCCCTGCTCCTGTGTGGGCTCCTCTCCATGGGCTGCAGGGGCACAGCCAGCTCCACCAGTGGCCTCTCCACAGGTTGGTTCTCACTCCAGTCTCCCATCTGCTGTTGCACAGCAGTTTTTTGTCTGTCCATGTCCTGCCCCATCCCGTCCCGTCTCTCTTCCTGCCCCCCCAGAGCAGATTTAAGAATCTGCTCTGCTCTCAGAGACACAAATGACTTTGCTTATTGGCTCGGCTTTGGCCAGCATCAGGTCCCGTCGGAGCTGGCTGAAACTGGCCCTTATCTGACATAGGGCAGCTTCTGGACTCCTCTCACAGAAGCCACCTCTGCAGCCCCCCCACTAACAAAATCTTGCAACATAAACCCACTACATGCAAGAGCTGGATTCTGTACCTGGGAAGGAGCAACCCTGGCTATATATACAGACTGGGGGTTGATAGGCTGGAGAGCAGCCCTGCAGAAAGGATCTTGGGATTCTGGTACAGCAAGTTGAGTATGAGCCAACAGTGTGCTCTGGCAGCCAAAAGGACTAACCATATCCTGGGATACATCAAGCATGGCACTGCTAGCTGTTCAAAGGAAGCGATTGTCCTGCCTCACCTCAGGTACTGTGTGCAGTTTTGGGCACCACAGAATGAGAAGGACATAAAACCACTAAAGAGTGCCCAAAGGAGGGCCACAGAGGGTGAAAGGTATAGCAGTGGATATGTATGAGGAGCAGCTGAGGTCACTTGGCTTATTCAGCCTAGAGAAGATGAGACTGAGTGGAGGCCTCATAGTAGCCTACAGCTTCCTCATGAGGGGAAATAAAGGGGGAGGCATTGATGTCTTCACTATGGTGGCCAGCGACAGGACCCGAGGGAATGGTAGGAATCCATGTCAGGGGAGATTCAGGATAGGTGTTAGGTAAAGGTTCTTCACTGAGAGGATGGTTGGGCATTGGAACATGCTTCCCAGGGAAGTGGCCACTGCACCAAGTCTGCTGGAATTCATAAAGCATTTGGACAAAGCTCACTGAAATATGGCTTAATTTTGGGGTAGTCCTCTGAGAGGTCAGGAGTTGGACTCAGTGATGCTTATGGGTCCTTTCCGATTAAGGATATTCTATGATTTAATAACCAGTCTAACATTTTAAGAGCACATTTCCACTGTGAGCTACACACTAGTGTATATTTCTACATCAGCCTACCAATAACGTGCAATTCATTTACTTTCATGGTGTATGATGCTACTTGGAAACGGGCAGAGAAATTTATTTGCAGCACCAGTAACAGAATGTGAGTATAAAACACAGACATTAATTTAAGACAGTGCTGATGTCCTACACTTCCCATACATTTAAAAAAAAAAAAAATGTATGTAGGTATGTAGCAGTCTTCTCACACTAGTTTTATTCTCATCTACTGCCATTGATTTTAATGAAGTTATTTTTGATTTATGCTGGTATGCGAAGACAGCAAGGTCCATTATACAGATATAAGTGTAAGTGCTTGAAAGAGGCAGACAGCTTAAGAACTCCCAGACCTTGAAAAATGTGATTATTTAGAAGGACGTACTAAATCATGATAATTTGTGAGTACTTGTCTCAGATGATAGCCATGTTAGAAATGGTTGAAAACTTATCTCTAGAAATACTTGACAACAATTACTACAGCTATATACTTTCTGGATAAACCTAGTGGTAAAAAACTGTACAGATAAACAAGGTAGTATATCTGTGTACAACTGCTGTTTAAGTGAATGGAATAAATATTACAGTCTACTAGTAAATTTCATACAACTCTATCTTACTTCCAGCACCAAACTTAATATATCATGCAACATAAAGAAAAACACTTACAATAGTGAATTGGGACGTGAGAAAAACAGCATGTGCTTTAGATCAAGCCTAAGGAAAATCAAGGAAGAATTCACTTCAAAGGCACTTTCAGCTACAACACCTCTTTTTCCAGAAAGACAGTGAACAAGTGAAACAGGTTGTTGCCAAAAACTGCCAATTTTCAAAACCAGAATGTTTCACAGAAAAGAACATTTATGTTAACTAAACTCTGATAAAATACATAAATGTACTGCACCTTTCCTCATTTTCTTTCCAGTTCACCTTATGAGCCCTGTGGCCTTCCAGAAACCCAGCAACTTCTGACAAACCCTTCTTCCCTTCTTATGAATGATGTAAATTCCCTTGCTTGAAGAGCTTAAGAAAAACACTAGAAAATACACATGCAGCTGTTAAAAAAAAAAAAAAAAAAAAAAAAAAAGCTGTAAGCTATGATATTATCTACACTCCACCTAATGTAATTTTATCACAATTCTTGAACAAGAACTGGTATAAAATAAAATAAAAAAGTCAACAAGGTATAAGAAGGTATATTTATTACGACAGTGTAGGAAGAAGTAGAAGTCTTCTTATATTTTCAGTTACTCTAAGAAAAGGTGTCACCTTCAATTTATTACTACTTTGTTTTGTATGCCAGACTTAACATAATTTCCTTTGCACTGATGGGAATTTGAATTATTCAGTAAATGCTGAACTTGGTAGCTTAAGTATCCCATTTTTAGGGCCAATGGATTACATCTGAATTCACAATGTCTATCTTAAAGTGAAGACATTTGAATTCACATTTAGCTGTTTATTTTCATCTTTAGTCGATTTGTCCATTAAAAAAAATAAGTTAATATTCTATATGATAATCTATCGGTATCTACATGGAATCATAGAATGGTGAGTTAGAAGAGACCTTAAAGATCATCTAATTCCACACCCCCACCATGGGCAGGGACACCTCCCACTACACTATGATGCTCAAAGCCCCATCCAACCTGGCCTCCAATGTTTCCAGGGAGCGGGCATCCACAACTTCTCCGGGCAACACATTCCAATGCCTCACCACCCTCATCAAGAATTTCTTCCAAATTTCTAATCTATATTTACCCTCTATCAGTGTAAACCATTATCCCCTGTCCTATCATTACATGCCCTGATAGAATAAGTCCCCCTCCAGCTTTCTTATAGACCCTACTTTAGGTACTGGAAGACTGCTGTAAGGTCTCCCTGAAGCCTTAGCCTTCTCTTCTCCAGGCTGAGGAAAAACAAGAGGCCCACCTCTCAGACCTATCCATGTCCCTCTGGATGGCATCCCTGCCCTCCAGCATGTCAGCCACACCAAACAGCTTGATGTCACCTGCATACTTGCTGAGGGTGCACTCTGTTTCACTGTCCATGTCACTGACAAAGATATTAAACAGTGCTGGTCCCAATACCAACACCTGAAGAACACCACTCATCACTATCTCTACTTGGAGACTGAGCCATTGACCACGACTCTTTGAGTGTGACCATCCAGCAAATTCATTACCCCTTGAGTGTTCAATCCATCAAATCAATGTCTCTCCAATTTAGAGACTACAATATCAAAGATATAATTTCTTCACTCAGAGGGTGACGAGACACTGGAACAGGTTGCCCAGAGAGGTTGTGGATGTTCCATCCCTGGAGGTATTCAAGACCAGGCTAGATGAGGCCCTGAGCAACCTGATCTAGTGGGTGGCATCCTTGCGTATGGCAGGGGGATTGGAACTACATGGTCCCTTCCGACCCAAGCCATTCTGTGATTCATGTGGGCTAGTGTCAAACGCTTTGCACAATTTCAAACAGATGGTTTCAGTTGCTCTTCCCCTATCTACCAACATTGTAACCCCATCGTAGAACACCACCAGATTAGTCAGGCACTATCTGCTCTTAGTGAAGCCATGCTGATTGTCACCAATCACCTCCTTAGTTTCCATTTGCCTTAGCACAGTTTCCAGGAGGATCTGCTCCATGATCTTGTTGGGCACAGAGGTGAGACCAACTGGCCTGTTGTTCCCTGGGTCTTCCTTTTTTCTCCTTTTTAAAAATGGGGGGAAATTTTCTCCTCTTCCAGTCAGTGAAAACTTCATCATACTGCCACAACTTCTCAAATATAATGGACAGTGGCTTAGCAACTACATCCACCAACTTTCACAACCCACAGATCTATCTCATTAAGTCCCTTGGACTTGCAACTAAAGAACCTTTAGGTTCTTTAGATGATTTTCTCCTACAGTGGACAGTTCATCACATTCTCCCAGTCCCTGCCTTTGTCTTCTAGGACTTGGGATATGTAGCTAGAGCTCTTGCCTTCTCCATATACCAGATAACCAGGTCTCTCATTCCATTCTTGGAGAGGGCCCACAATTTCCCTAGTCTTTCTTTTACCACTGATGTACCTATAGGAGCTTTTGTTGTTTCTCTTGACATCCCTGGCCAATTTAAATTCTAATAGGTCTTCAGTTTTCCTAACGTGATCCCTGTCTGCCTCGACTATTTCTCTGTATTCTTTGCAGACTACATGCCCTTGCCTCCACCCCCTGGAGGTCTCCTTTTTCTGCTTGAGTTTGGTCAGGAGCTCCTTGTTTATCCATGCAGGCCTCCTGGCGTTTTGATCTGACGTCATCTGTGTTGGGATGCATCCCTCCTGAGCTTGGATGAAGTGATCCTTGAACCATCTTTCTTGGGCCCCTCTTCCCTCCAGGGGTTTATCCCATGGTACTTTACCAAGAAGATCCTTGAAGAGGCCAAAGTATGCTCTCCTGAGGTCTAGGGTAGCAGACTTGCTGTACCCTCTCTTCACTGCCCTCAGGATCCAAAACTGCACCAATTCATGGTCACTGCAGCCAAGGCTGCCCTGTGGTTCATGTACCCCACAAGACCTTCCTTGTTGGTGAGAAAGTGATCCAGCATAGAACCTCTCTTCATCTCTATCAGTTAGAAAAGGAAGTAATCAGTGCATTCCAGGAACCTCCTGGCTGCCTATGCCCTGCTATGCTTTCCCTCCAATAGATTCCAGGGTGGAGGAGGTCCCCCATGAGATCCAGGCCTCGTGAACATGAGGCTGCTTCTATCTGTCTATAGAGGTCTTCATCTGCTTGGTCTTCCTGATCAGGTGGCCTGTAGTAGACCCCCCACTACAATGTCATGTGTCCCTGCCCTCCCTGTAATCCTGACACATAAACTCTGCCTGCTCCTCATCCAACCCCAGGCAGAGGTCCATGAACTCCATTGAGAGCAACACCTCTCCTCATCTCCCCTCCCTGTCCTTCCTAAAGAGCCTGTATCCTTTCATTCCAACACTCCAGTCATGGGAGCCATCCCAGAATTGCTGTACCTGATAGCTGAATGCATTTGCAATACAAGATAGAAAGAGTGAAGAGAGTTGGTTTGGTTTTGGTGCATAGCATAGAATATGCTATATTCTATGTCACAACAAGCTCACATGATGCCATATAGATGAATGAGTGCTTGCTGCTTCTAGTTAAGTTTAAGAACAGAAAAAATAATATGTGAATATCTTTCTCATACCTGAAGGCAACTACACACCACATTCAATAAAGCTTGTTGGTTTAATATATGCATACACACATACACAAGTGTTTAGACTAAAATGTTGTGATTTTTTTAAGTTTGGCACAGCTAAATAGCAGCCAGAACTTTATTTTCAAACTTTTTTTTTTTAAAGCCATATTTCTATTACAACGTGAGTTGCTCAGGATATTGCAACTTCAATATGTCCACTGTCAAGAAAGATGAGTAAGATCTTGGAGGCTGAAGATGAATAAGGAACCTGGACAAGTGTTCATGGGCTATGCTTTTTATGGTTTGTTACTAGCCAATAAATGCAGCATTAAAAATAAATCTATGCAAATAGAGTTTACAGTGGGATTATATACAAATTATTCAAACATCTGCCTACTCACAGAAAGTCACTGACAGTCTCTACATATTTTTCATTTAGTACTAGAGCCTTGGTTTACTGATAACTGTTTGCCTTTTTGAATTTTCTAGCCAACACCTTATTTATTCCTATTTATTCCTCTCCCCAGGTGACTGCCAGATCTTTAAGAAGTATGCCTACAATAACTATTTGAGAACACTATTCTACTCCTGCTTACCTATATAATTTATGCACTTTTAAACTATACTATGGTACAGAAACAGTTTATTGCTGGTAGAATCATGGAATGGCTCAGGTTGGAATGGACCAACTTTGTGGCACTCCTCTGGACCTGCCCTAACAGCTCCACATCCTTCTTGGGCTGGTGACCCCACACCTGGATGCAGTACTCCAAAGCTTCACAAAGGTAGAGTAGAAGGGGTTGCTACAAAGCCGGTAAAGGGACTGGAAGGCACATCCAATGAGGAGAGGCTGATGACACTTTGGTTATCTAGTCTAGAGAAAAGAAGGCCGAAGTCTTGATTGCTGCTAACAAATTTGCTTTTGAGAAGAGAAACTCTGACAAAAGTACCCCTTCCCCAGGCTCTTCTGCAGCTACATATTATCTATCCCTAATTAGAGTAGTGTCTCTTAAATCCTTTCTATTTGATACAGGTCCCTGCATTAAAGTAAAGCTGCAACCCAACTTCTCTGAAAAGCAGCAAGGAGGAGCATTTTGGTGTCAATAGGATTAAGTTCACAGTCTATAGCTTTACTATGCCAATAATGCAGAGAGCCCAATAGGTTTCATCAGTGATTTTATGACAGCTGTACAGAGATTTTCTGTCTTAACATGTAAAACCACTCTAGAGCTTGCAAACTATCAGACTAACTAATAAATCTACAGGCAATTCTGGTTTTATTATTTATATCTGCAGCGAGTATCAGAAAACTACATGCAGTTCTCTCAGGAAAATAAGTTCTTCAAAATATTAAAGTATTGCTTTGTTTTCAAACTGCTACTCTCAGTACTATGCTATGGAAGAAACAAATGATAAAAGAATTGGGGAAAAACCCTGGCAGTGATCTAACAGTGCATAAGCATTTTAATTTACACCTATAAAGTAGGATTTCAATTTTAGTGACCTATGTTTGTGCAAACACTTCATATTAATATGCTATTTAACAAACACAGAAAGCAAAATAAATTGAATAGCTGGAAAAAGCAATGCCATGTCATAAATTCATGTTAAATTTAATCCTATAGTAAATATATTTTAACCATCCAATTAAAAGAATTTAGCAATGAAGTAACAGCCAATATAAGAAATCAAAGTACAACTAACTCTGACACCCAAAAAAATCTATTTTTGAGTTTCTATTACTTAACTACGAAGAATCATTTTGATATGAAATTATGTAATGTTTCAGCAATATTTTTTTCACTTTTTAAGTGACTTGTGAGTGTTGAAAATAAAGTGGCATAGAGACAGAAAGGGTCTGGAATTATTATCTAAATTAAAAGTAAAAAAAAAAAAAAATGGCATGTGAACACTTCACAGAAACTTGGCTTCAGATCAATACAACTATCTGTCCATAATGGCTTATTTAACCCATCTAAGTGTCCCAGAGACTACAGATGTCAGAACTCCTATTTTGATACTGTCTATAAGGACAGGATACAGCTTTGAAGATTAACTCAAACATTTACCAAAGCTTTGGATCTGTTTAGCTCCATAATACAAGCTTCCCCACCTATTAACATTTTCCAATGAAAAGTCAAGGTTAAATATGCACTGACATTATTGCTGCAAAGTGAAGGAAAAGTGGGTTTCTTTCTAGCATTGGCACACACATTTGCAATGACTGTGGAGACATTTGATGAAGGTTGACAGAGTTGGCTCCATAGGCAGGAGGTGGTGAAAAGCCAGTGTTTGATGAAATCGTTTGTTCCCCAAAAGCAAATGATGACCCCTGGAGACATCTCTTGTGGTCCAGCAATAGGAAAATAGCAGCACATGCCTAAACATGTGGTGTGAAAGTTGGAATTTATTGCTTTATGGTCTTAAGTATGCTCACAACAGATTTAAAGTTCCTTTTTTTTTTTCCCCCCCTAGCTCTGGGGCAGACTTGTAGTTATCACATTGAGACAGGATCACTAGTTTGCAGGAAGACCCCCAAAAATCCTGTCTTAAGGAAAAGCGGAGTCTTGGGTTTCACATTTAAAAACTCATTCAAACCTTGCCAGTATGTCTTCAAATTTATGAAGATTCTTATATATTCTACTGTGAAAGGGGAGAACTACAGAAACCAGCAGTGATATTAATCAATAAGTATTGGATTGATTCACATAATAACATTGTCCCTTAGTTATTCTGAATAATTTGATTTACTAAAGAGAATCAGATAGTCATTTTCATTTTCCAGCATGTCAGGGATTTCTATCCAGACTTCAATATCTACATTCATTTAGCTGAATCCTTGCCTGAGTGAGGCTTAGAAAGATTCACAAAGGCATTTGAGCTGTCATTTCCACCTGAATTCTGGAGGTTAGCTTCCCCTCTGCAATCACAGTGGAAATACATAAAAGAACATATTGGCTCCAAAAAAAGCAAACTTAAGTCAGTACATCTGGCAATTTTTTCCATACAAGTAATCTGAGGAATACTAATACATTGTTAAGCCACTCCCTCCACTTTTTTTTTTTTTTCCTTTTAAAAATAATAGATTACATCACAATCAGAGTTTCCTGATTATTTTCAGGCGGTTTTGTGGAACCAGAGATATATCATTTGTGGGAATGCAGTTTCTCAGGTTCTTCACCTGAGTGCAACACACATGCTGTGGTGTGCTTTCACTTCAAGTTTCACCTTTGAAATGAAGAAATCATTACTTCCTCAAAAGGTGAAAATGCTGGAGAGCACTCAGGCTTGTTCCTAGAAGACAGGAGCAAGGAAGCTAGCAGCTCCCAGACTGCCTGGAGGAAGCTGAGAACACCAGTTCCTCCATCCTCTCTACGTGTTGGGCAGGTGCCCTTCCATTCCCTGGAAAGAATTGCAGGGAACAGTGCAGCAGGAAGAGGTGTACATGCCTTGGTATCTACTCTCTTCCAGGAGCCAGGGCCCCTCACTCAAGTGGACAGGATGCATCTGCCCTGGTTGGGTCTCAGACCAGTGAATAGCTTCTCAGAAGGTGGCACCTAATCCACATCGCTCCTCCTCTCATGTAACAGAAACAAGGAAGAGAAGAAAGGCAAAACAACAACTGTCACAAGCATGGGAGAGTTCCCCAGGCATGCAGACCCCAGGCCCAGCACCTCCCTTAACCTTTCCCCGAGTAAAACAAGTAGTCCCTCTGTCCCAGCTCATCTTTCAGGTGAGCATGTTCAGTCATTTGAAATGCACAGAAACTCTGCAAGAAGGGTAGATACAGCTTTAAAGCAGAAAGCAAGGACTTGTTAGCTAAGCCACATGAAAAGCAGCTAGAAGTTAGTGAACTGTAAAGCCAAGTTTCATATGCTGCCTGACTGAGAGGCCCCCACAAGGTCTTTGTGGTCAGACAGTCAACACCAGTTGGCTGTTGCACCAGTCTGTTGTGGAGGGTTCAGCCTGAACAGCTCCAGGAACAGTTCCTCCGCATCACTGAGCCGCCATCCTCTACCAGCTCAATCAACACCAATGACTCGAATTAGTTACTCAATGATACTGACCAGTTTCCTCTCTATCCCCCACTCGTGTTTAGGAGCTTTGTCTTTCTCTGCTGCAGTTTACCTGTCTGAATCCTTAAGCTACTGACGATCTGGTCTCAAGTCTCCTGCCTCTATCTGTAATTTTATCCTTCCTACCTATTGACAGAATGAGCCATGGTTGCACAACTGAGACAGATCAGAGCTGGACCTCAGAGCCTTAATACACAGGTAATCGAACCTTTGGGGTAGGAGGAGGGTCTCTCTCACTTCTTCCTGATGTGCTCTGTGTAGGAAAGAAGCAAGCTTGTAGTCCTCTCTAGGTCCATGCAGGAGATAACAGTTGTAGATCACTAATGTTTAAGATTTATATTCAGTAGCAGAAATTTAAGGTATTACTAACTGAAATTTAAATGTCTCCAGACAGGATTTAAGTCATTGCACTTAGATATCAGGAAGTAATGGAGATTCAAATAATCCTTGGAGATGCAACTGTTGTGTCCTGTTTTCTTTGTTTTTGTTTGTTTGTTTTAAACCTAGAAGGCAACTTAGATGGGTAAAAACTGTGCTTACTGCAAGGTACATTCCAAAAGGGAAGAAACAGCAAAGCACATAAGCACATTCTGGTTGCTTGTTTGTTGGTGGTGGTTTTTTTTCTTTTTTTTTTTTTCTTTTTTTCTTTGGGGGGGGTGGGGGGGAGGGGGGAGTGTTTGTTTTTTCCCAGCACATACAGCAACATATCAAGGGAAAATTCCCTTGGCTTATGAAGAGAATAGAAATTCTCTGGCTGTTTGCGATTAATGATTTGCTCCATTTAGAAAGGAAACTTCAGAAATATCAACTAGTACTTCTGATTGCAGAAAACCAAGGTCGAGATATTCCAGTACAGAATAAAAGTAACGCAAGTCAGGAATAATGACAGATATTCCATTCGCCTTTATGGAACCAGCCAATCTCTCTAATAAATCTACTTACTCATGTCTCCAGAAAATAAATGGTTGTGTTTGCTCAAACCTCATTTGGATCAGCTTTGAAAAAAGGTTTCCTTTATGCCCATTAATTCAACTTCAGTTTCAGAAGAAACGTTCAGCAGGTTCCCATTTCCTGTGAACTACTGAGCTAGGTAATTTTTACATCCCTGGGCTGCAAGAGACACCTAGATGCTTCACATATTCCTATTTTTACAGAGTTTTACACTTCAGGTAATTGACACGTAAGGAAAATCATAACCATAATCCATCAAACTTGTTTCAGCATGTGTCTAGGCACACACAGGCTCAAACAGACTTCAGAATAAGTGTCATACTGAGCTGGGGACACAGGGCTGGTCCAAACAGCACAAGTCATGAGGCTGCACACCTCCAAGGATGAGGATTTGAAGACTCATTTAGAAAATAGGACTACTTTGATCCCGAGAAACATATTCATAGGAACAAATGATATTATTTTCCGTGCTGGCTAGACCCAAACTAATCATTCTTATTGCCTTTATAGTTGGGGTTGGGAGGGAGAGGAAGAATGGGGACACCACATGACACATAATAAAGTCTCTCTGGTTAAAAAATAATAATAATAATAATAATCCATATTGCAGCCTTTGTCATTATATACACTTTTTCTACCAGATGTATGTTTCAGGGAACCACATTTTAATTATTACTACATTGCACAACATAAGCAATACAGAGAGCTGTAAGGACCACTATATTTCATTCACAGCCTGATCATAGCATCTAAATCTAAAAACTAGTTCTTGAGCTTGGGACAGCAAGCCACCCCTTGCCCTACACATCTTTTCTACTTTTCATCTCTTCCTTGAGAAGACAGAAGGAAAAATGATGCAGGGTGAAGAAAGAGGAGAAGCTAGATACTGCAATATGCATTAATATCATTGCCACACTTTAACTACTGGCTTCTAAAAGACCTCCAGCTCTGCAGGGCCTCTGGTTCACCTTGGAGCACTACAGAAAAGGCAGCTGAGACAGGAACCATGTGGCAAGCATAACTTTTAACCTCAGATCTAATTCACTTAGCCAACTGCCCTATTTAATATCTTCTAGCACAGCACTGCATACTAAAAATTCAGATGAAGTGTCTCACATGGGAAAAGATTAACAATAACACTAATTACTAAGTGCATGCAGTCTAAGAGAACCAAACAGCATCTCTACATCTGACACATTCTCTACTGGAAGAGAAAGGAGACAAACAGTTTAAAAACCACAATTAATGTATGTCTCATGCTACCTCTCTAAGTAAGGCAGATTCCAGCTTTCACTAAACATAGTTCAACAAATGATTCTGCTACTAATATTAAGTAAATGAGTCTAAAGTACAAAAGTAAAAGTTTAACAAAATTATTGTTGTGTTCTATATCACTAAAGGTCTCTAATCCCACAAAAATGTAACAATAAGCTTTTTCAGTATTGTCTGCCTGTTATATCATTGCACTGCCCAATAGGTAAAATTCATCTGTGATTTCAGAAGATTTTTTTTAAACTACATAGCTGAAGATTGATTTATAACCCCTCTGTTGTAACCTACCATCTCTGAAATGAATATGCTGACTCTCCCAGGCATAAAATAATAATAATAATAATAATAATAAAAATAAATAATATTTTTTAAAAAGGGGGGGAGAGAAGGAGAGAAAAAATAACACCAAATTTTAAAGGGTTGTAAACATGAAGTTATTTTATTATTTAATGCATTTTTTTAATATACTTTTTTTAAAAAATCAGAGTAACAGTTTTGAACATAGATATAAAAGCCCAGAATGAACAGTTGATCCAATGCATCTGGCCAGTAATACTGCTTTCAGCAAACTTATTTGATGAGTAAACATGTCCTTCTAGCCAACTACACTCATACCCATCTGTTAGGATGGCAGCAAGCCTCTGCACAAGGTAGCACGCCAATATTAGAAGGCCAGAGAAACAAGCCAAAAGGAGGACTAAGGAGAAATCTAAACAGCATTGCACTTACCAGATCTTCTTCCAGAATTTTGACCTATATGTAACAAGCAGTAATACACCACTAAACATTGACTTTTTAAATTTGATTCAGGTTGTGTACAATTATGGAGTGACCAGCAAAGAGGCAAGAATAATTGGTTGGCTGTGGATACTTAGAGCTGCCAAAAGTCCTTGAGATGGATTGCAACTGGTAGCTGAGAAACCCATTAAGGATATCTGTCAATTTACTTTGAATAACTACAGACAGCAGGTGTTGTAAGTGAAGATAATTCCCTGGAAGACAGTACCACCTGAGATAGTCATAATCAGCTCAGAGAGGCTAACTACAAGCTCTGTCTTTGTAAAGACAGCCTGCAAAGGCAAGAAGCATAATTCACCCAGTCTGAGTTGTAAAACTTGTTATGTGTTTGTTTTAAAACCTGTGTGTTATACTTCTCAAAAAGCATAAAATCTCAGGAAGGAATATTAATCAATAGTTCTGGAACTTACATGCTCCCTGCAGTTATGTGCTTTTACCACTGTGAAATGGGTAAAAATAGATATTTTTTTTTTTTTTAAAAAAAAAAAAAAAAGAGTCATTTTACAATAATATGAGTGGATTTTTCCTAATTTTGAGTTTTTTACTTCACCAAAGGTAACTTTAATAGAAACATTTTGTGTTTTTTTTCATAAATACAAAATTGCCCCCAGCAATTTTATTGTACATAGACAGTTCTTTTTAGAAACTATACCTTTCGTAAAGGTCATGGAAAAATTACAAAATATCTCACAAGAAAACTGATGATTAAAAAAAATTCCTTTAGAGATGACCTGTAAATTTTTGAGAAAAGAATAGAAAAGTATTCCCCACTTTGGTATTAAAATTTCATTTTCTTAGCTTTGAAAAATACCACTTTTAATTAGTCTACCATATGCTGCTGTGTATGCTTCTTTCTAAGCAGAAAGCCTTTGCCTTGGGATCTGAGATTCAGACACCCTGACCTATCCAAATCTCCCACTGACTGTACAAACTATTTAGGAGCTAGTCCAAAGCCCTGTGGAAGAGATTCCTATTACCCTTACTCTGTTCACTTCAGTATGGTAACTGTGCACAGCAGGGAGATACAGTTCTGCCCCTTGATATGATTAGAGTTAACTTTGAGATTATTTGTCCTTTCTGTAAAAGAGCAGAGAGGGGAGCATTTTTTCAGTTTAAAATATTTTTAATAGTAAGAAATCTATGCCAAAAAGATGAGTCTTCCTATTCTCCCTGAGGGAAACGATGCCAAATATTACAAACAGTCCATGACTGCAGAAAGCAACCAAGAAACTACGACTGCACAGAGAGGAGGAAAGGGAGGGGATGAGTGTGTTTTGAGCTATGTCACCCATCCTCAGGTGTTTTTCCTTTACTCAAGACAATGAAGGAAATCCATTTTCTTTGATAACAGCATAGTATCCATTAGGATCTACTTCCATTGATGAATTATCTTGAAGATAAAGAAGGCAGGAAAAAGAAACAGGCAGAGATCAGAACTACTTCATTTAAGAATGGAAAAGAGAAACTTCAAATACTGGTCTGCTTTCTAACTCCATTGCTATGGATAGTCTGTATTCTGTCTTGAATGATTATTACCGTACCCTCCACAGTAGCTCTCTCACTCTTTATCTAGCCACCTAAAATTGTCTGATCTGAATTATGTTACAAGAACTTCATTTACCAAAAAAAAACCTTAGACTTGCTGTGACTTTGGCACCATGCCATTTTTCACCCCTGCTTCAATGCTACACCTGTATGGGTTTTTTGTTGTTGTTGTTTTGTATTTGTTTTTGCTTATTTAAATTAAGAATAATGTGAAGCATTCATTATTCACTCTTCATTTTCACATCATATCTAGCCAGAAGTGGATTCAACCTCTGTTCAACCAAAGCTACAAACATAAATTAATGTGATAATGTTAATTATTTTCATTTGTTCCGTTGTTTCAGTGTTTAAAACCCAGCACTGAGAAAACCAGCGTGTTGCACTCAGAAGAGCTGCTCCTCTAGCTAATGTATTTGAGGAATGTTTGGTCATATATAATCCAGAAAAAATCATATACTGCATGGAAAAAGAGTAGGCATATTTCCCTGAGTAGAGGAGAATTTCTCTTCTGATGTTTGTTTTCTAACTGCATATTGCATTTCTCTGTATGTTCCATTTCTCACTGCCTGAAAATTCTGTTTTTTCTTTCCTTTTTTTTTCTTTCAAGCTTCTGCTTAGAACTTTTGAAAAATAGCTAATAATTCATTTCTTGGAGTTTTAGGGGATATGAGATTTAAATATCACTTAAAAATCATTTTAAATATCAATTAAAAATATTAGTCAGACTATTTTAGGTTACAGGTTTATATGACAAATCTACTGTAAAGCATTTACACAATATCCTTGAACAACAGCCCTTTCTCTATTGGAGATGTAGATTTGGCAGATGGACCACTCGGTGGGTAAGGAATTGGCTGGATGGTTTAACTCAAAGTGTTGAAGTCAACAGCTTGATATCCAGGTGGAAACCAGTGATGAGTGTTGTTCCTCAGTGATCAGTATTGGAAGCAGAGCTGTTTAACATCTTTGTTGGCACTGTGGACAGTGGGACTGAGTGTAACTTCAGCAAGTCTGTGGACAAACCTAGCTGAGTGGTGTGGTTGATATGGTGGACAGAAGGGATGCCAGAGGAAAGCCCCAGAGTGATCATGACAGACTTGAGAAGTGCTAGATCTACCTCTAAAACCCAAATACAGATGTTCAACTGTGCAGCAAGCTACACAAGTAATAAATACAATTGCAAAAACAATGTACTGTCCTTGTATGCAATATCCATCATACCTAAGGTTAATATATATATATATAATATATATATATTTGTAGACACAATCAGTGATGGAATAACTAGAAAACAAACATTTTAATAAGTGATTTAGTAGGAGGAGTTAATCATAAATCAGAGAGAAAAAGTTCCATGGTTGGACTTTTAAAAGATTGCTGGGAGAGAGCAAAAAGTCAAGGCAATTCATGAAGTTGAGGATCAGGCTGGGAAGAGCAGAATAAGAAAGCAACACAGAGCAAATCCATAAGGAGCTTTAACAGAGAGGGGTCTGAAACTTGAAGCATATTACATCACTCTTCTGTAAAGCATTATGTACTATCTGTAACTTCAGCTGAATTAAATATCAAGCCACTTATGAAAATTTCATTCATTTCCTATCTACGTATTTAACCAATAGAACATCCACCCATTCATATCTGGAACTTGGTATAATAATAGAAGCACACAGATGGTAAAATACTGGGAGCGAATATAAAGAGTATTATGTCATGGACATTCTCTTTTACAATTTCATGGAAAGGAAGAAAGTATACATTTGGTAAGAGGGTATGATGGATATTTTTTATCACTTGTAATTTGTAATACATTTTAGGAGTACTGGAAAAAATGTGGCTAGCTAGGAGATCATCTAAGTAACATAATGAACAGATGGTACAGGGCAGCCAAGGGACAGAGGGTCTTCAAATTTTGGAACATCTACTGTCACACTTTGCTTTTCAATTGCTTTCATAAATACAGCTTAAAATAAAAAAATAAATTTTAAAAAATCCTAATTTTCTGTCTAGAGTCTCTGTGGTGGAGACTCTCTTTTAATGTTTCTCCACTTATTCCCATAGTATATTAAACAGGTAAGTTACCTAGAGAAACATACTAAGTCTGACAAAATTGAAGGTTGAATAAACACATAATTGAGCTCTACAGCCACAGAAAAAGCAGAGTCTGTCAGAACAGCACACATCCTCCTACTTATGCTTTTTGGCTTTTTTTTCCAAAGAGACCGAAGTACACATTCAAAAATGAATGCAGGCAGGACCAAACAGAGACTTTTCCAGCAATTACTCTTTCATCATTCAACACTTTTTCTTTGCCAAAGCACTCTCTCAGGAATAATCTCAACAGTGTCCAGGGACTCTGATTATTCTGGGACTGAATAAACGTGACTGATGGGAAATCAGAACACTAAAACACTTGAGTGTTATGCAATACAAGCCAGAAAGAATTGCTGTGAAATTGTTTAGCATGTGTTTTTTTGTCCTGAATATTGAATATACAGGCACATTTTAAGACCCACGAGAAACCAAATTCTATCCTTCCTTTCTGCTGATAGATAGACATAAATAAATAAATAAATAAATAGATCTATGTTTGCAGGTCTTAAGAACCAGAGTAGATCTATAATCTCAGTTACACTGATAATTTCACTTTAATAATTTCAAGTTAACTGAATAACATTTAATTTAATGAGTATTCCAAAGACGAGTTTCCACTCAATATCAACACTTTTCAATCTGAGCAATAGGAGTGTGTACTGAATACTGAATTTGATTCAGTTACTGAATATGATTCATCCATTTTGAGGATATTCTAAACTGTCTTTCTTTTGATATTGCACCTGAAATAAACTCTGGTATCCTTCATATACGAAGCTCTCTTGCTGTTTTCAGAAGCGTAAATAGCATTGTACAGGAGGCAAGAAAATTTACTACAATCTAAACCAAACACTAAACAATGAATGGTGGAAAGGAGGGTCAGGTTTCCAGATCTGTGCTAAGATTACCTTTTCTTCATGTATGTGTAATTGTAAAAAGATTTGCCCAGCACAAGAAGGATGTTATTCTGTTAGAACGGGTCCAGAGGAGGGCCATGAAGATGATCAGACACCTGAAACACCTCTTCTATGAAGAAAGGCTGAGAGAGCTGGGGATGTTCAATCTGGAAAAGAGGAAGCTCCAAGGTGACCTCATTGCAGCTTTTCAGTTCTTAAAGAGAGCTTTAAAAAAAAGAAAGAAAGAAAGAAAGAAAATGGAGAGCAACTTTTTGCTCAGGTAGATAATGACAGTACAAGAGGGAATGATTTTAAACTAAGAGAGGTAAGATTTACATTAGAGATTAGAAGAAAATTCTTCACTCTGAGAGTGGTGAGGCACTGGAACAAGTTGCCAAGAGAATCTGTGGATGCCCCATCCCTGCAGGTGTTCAAGACCAGGCTGGATTGGGCCCTGGGCTACCTGAACTAGTAGGTGGAATCCCTTCCCATGGCAGGGGGGTTGGAACTAAATGATCTTTCAGGTCCCTTCCAACCTAAGCAAGTCTTTGATTACATGATAACTACTCCATTTGGTGCATTGCAGACTGTATCATACCTTAAAATTTAGCATACGCTCGAGAAGGAGATTTTTATTTCATTTGCTGCAGGGTATATTACCAATACTTAGGGTTGCTGTTTGTTTGTTTGTTTTTTTCCCAGTCTTCTTAAGGACTCATACACTCAGATTTATTAACCTTCTTAAAAAACATTTCAAAGTTTAAGATTTTATTTTAAAGACAGTTGCTAAATGTAATTAAGCTGTATTTAAAGCATTCAAAATAAATGTAGCCTAAGTAATCCTTGTTCCAAGTGGCTACTGATCTCAATCAGCAAACAAGAATGAGAAGAAGGGGAGGAATATACCATTCGTGACAGAAAAAAACAAGAGAGATGGCTGCAAGCCCCATGATAATTCCATGGCTGATTCACTTTTATTTCATTATTTCAGCTTTTGGGTGAGAATCACAAAAATCAGTCTACATTCTTCAGTCTCTGTGTGAGCAGTTTTGTGTTTTTTTTCCAGATCCCTTCTCAGGTAGTAAATGTGATTTCTCCTTACAAATCAAATTCCTTCCATACATTATGCAGGAAATAATATAAATTTACATCTCTTGAAACTTCCTACTGATTCCTATGATCAAAGCCTACAACTGCAATTAAGTAATAGAGTAAGTAGGGAAGTAACCAAAAACATCCTTTAGAAGAATTTGAGAAGCCTGTTGAGGAAGGTAAATGACAATGTTCTTTGTTATATTCCATGCTTGAAAAGCAGGATAATGAAGTCCTGTACTATGCTGTCTTCCTTCATGCTGTGCATCACACTAGAAGGGATATGTGGAGTAGAGGAACAGCTGCCTTAGACACCAGCAAGAATTCAGCATCAACAAATGGTCCCACTGAGTTCCTGCTGTCTGGGTGACTAAACGGTTCAAATCAAGATGCATGTTTCTGCAGCTCCCCTTGCTCACCTGCAGCATGCACTGAATTAACAACTACTTCCTTCCACTGCTGCAGCCTCCCTAGCCCTTTTGCTTCTCTTTGATCTGTCTTTCATGCAGACCACTTTGTGCTGGTGACTGTTTGTTTGTTTGTTTGTTTGTTTCACTGCTCAAGGTAATCAGAATCCAGAATAGTAAATAAGCAGCTAAGAGACCTGGAGTCACTTGTAGATTTGCAAAACTTACTATACCACTCAGCTGGACAGAGGATGTGAGGTTTTTGGAATGGTTTTGGAAATCCCCACAGAGGAACCAGTGCTTGAACACCTGTCACACTCACCTTTCGTACTCTGATAGCATTCATGTCACTTGAGGTATATCAGCAGGTTGTTTGGGAGAGTGTGTTTTGATTCCCAAACACAGATCTTTCTCATCTGGGTTACACCATTAAAAATGAGTTTTCAGATTTCACTGTCTCATATTTTTCAACCTGAAGTGCAAATAAGAAATTATTGCTTCACAGGAGCAAGGCAAAGTCATCTAAAACAAAAATCATGAGTAACATTCTTATGTCACATTCCTCTTCTTTAAGGAATAGTAAGTCAGAAGGTTTAAGAGTTCTTTGAGTCCTCAAAGACAGCAAGCCAATGTTGAACTAAAAGGAGATAAAGGAGTAACACTCAGAAGCCAAAAATGTAAACACAAGTTTGAGACTTTTTCTAACTTAAAACTAATTTGGAAACACTTCATCCCTCTCTTCAATCTGAATCAACCAGACAATTTTCAAGCTAAGTCCTTATAGAATGGCTACAGCAAGAAAGATTCTTTAATGGTAACTTCAGAGAACAGAATGGATCAGTGAAGCTCTAGATGGAATTTGACCTCCATGGAATATGCAATTTTACAAAAACAGATATGCTTAACAGAAAGAACACAACAGTGTAAGAAAGGCCATGTTGTGTTAAAACTAAAATCTAGCTAACCCAGTATCCTGTCTCCAGAAATAGCTGGTAGTAGTTAACTAAGGAAAAGTAGAGAAAGAAGAAAAGGGCAAGCACATCCTGATGTTTCCCAGATCTGTGAATGCCTGAGACAGAGGCAAAGTCTTTGTATTTAAGAGCTTATGATGAATTTATCAGCTGTCCAATACTTTTTGAAGAAGATAATTTGGATCTATTAAAATGTTTTTAAACAAAGCCAAAAAATCCATAATGGAATTAGAATATATTAAGATAATATAATAGAGTAAAAGATTTGGATAACATGTTTTGAAATATTCATTTTGATTCTTTTACCACATGTTGTAATATAACGAGACATTTAAGATTCAAAGATGAAGGGAATTATTTTATTGAAGTTAAATATTTAGTATAAATTCAGACAATACTGGGGTAGGTGCTTTTTTGGTTCTTTTTTTCCCTTTATGAAGAACTTCAAAGACTGTGTGTGTATTCCACTAAAAAAATTAACCAAATTTTTCACATTTTGAAACCTTTTGGAAATGGAAGGCCCATCATTTAAATAGCTATAGTCACTACGTCTCCACCTGGCATGAATACTTTAGCTGTACGCTGTGTTTTCCAAGCTGTACAAACATTAACTAACACTATTTGAGCATCCTCAAATCCTTCTGAAGACAATGACATTTATGATAAACTATATGCAGTCAGAAAATATATGGGGAAGGGAAAGAAAGGGAAGTGCAGAGAGAAAAATATGGTCAGCCAAGATTTAAAGTGATTTAAAATTTTTACTTATATATATTGTCATACAGGTCATTGTTGAAGGTTCTACATCACTTAAGTACTTTTGAAAAATTTTCCCCTTTACTGAAAGATGGTTCCTCCTCAGTAATTCTCTGTATTTGACTCTAAAGTTATTCTTCATTAAAGTTCTGTATACACATATTTCATAGGTCATGAATTCATAGTTCTTAAGTGTTTTAATAAATGGTTAATCCATTGCTCTAGATTCCAAAAATCAATGGACTGTTTAAAACTGGAGCTTCTCACTGTAAAAATACTTCTTTCCAACACACTTGAATGATTCCAGCACGTTTGGTATGTGACATGCTTAGGACACTTATTTATTCACCAATTAAGCACTTCCAGGTGGAAACATATAGTGGAGCTGATCAATGTAGAGATGCTTTGCTGGAAGTTTGCAGCCAACCACCTGATATTTGCCTACCTTCTTTGTGGTTTAACCCAGCCGGCAGCTAAACACCACACAGCCCTTCACTCATCCTCCCCTCTCCCTCTTTGGGATGGGGGAGAGAAACGGGAAAGTGAAGCCTGTGAGTTGAGATCAAGACAGGAAAATAATAATTACAATAATAATAATAATAGTACTAATAATAGTACTAATAATAATAATGTGTACGAAACGATGCACAATGTAATTGCTCACCACCCACTGACTGATGGCCAGTCTATCCCCAAGCAGCCGGCCCCCCACCCTGGCTAGCCACCCCTATATATTGTTTAGCTTGACATCAGATGGTATGGAATACCCCTTTGGCCAGTTTGGGTCAGCTGTCCTGGGTCTGTCCCCTCCCAGCTCCTGCTGCACCCCCAGCCTGCACACTGGCAGGACAGAGCGAGGAGCTGAAAAGTCCTTTGCTTAGTGTAAGCACTGCTGTGCAACAATTAAAACATCAGTGTTTTATCAGCACTCTTCTCATCCTAATCCAAAACACAGCACCCTACCAGCTACTAGGAGGAAAATGAACTCTATCCTAACTGAAACCAGGATCCTTCCAAAACATGGTTGTATTTAATTTGTCTATCTGGCTGTTTAAACTAAACATGTCCAGTTTCTAGGACAAGCTAGTGATTAAAAGTATGCTGCTTCTAACAAACTGACTGGAATAGTGGAAGACCAAAGAAATGTAATCTTGCTGCACCTGCTTAGATATCAGAACAGCAGCAGTTTTGTCAATTGTCACAATGTCATCACTAAGCATTTTTAAAGCTCAATCTACATGCAAGCCCTCTGATCCAAAGACAAATGAATAAGACTGTTTTCAGTTTAAGTTTGAGAATATATATTGTGTGTATATATATATATTGTATATAGTTTTTATTTTCAAAGACATTGGGTTCCTGGTTTGGCTATCAAATACATTGAGGCGTACCCTATGTTCCTCTTCCCAAATTCACATAAAAAATAAAAAGAATAATAATAAATTAAAAAAGACATAGAAATTATTCTGCAGCTGCCATCAGGTCTGTGAATTATGGTTTCATTGGTAGGAAAAGCAACGTGTGCAAGGGCAAAAGTGACAAATACCCAGGTTTCATCCCAATAGAGAATGGCCAAATGAACACTTAGACCCAGATCCGGGAAGCACTCCAGGGCTAAGCGATCTAGCTATAGCCAAATAAAGAAATCTAGTTTGAAGATCAATAACAGGGGAAATTCTAAGAAAAAAAGGGGGGCGGGTGGGGGGTATCATTTAAGTGAAATAAACAACTTTTGTGAGCCTAGACATTTTTGTTATTTGTGTCCTTACATGGAAGTGGTTTTGCCAAGGGGTCAAAAGTGGTAGGCCACTTTCTCCTGCTTCAGCACTGCTGTGAAGGACCTCAGCTATGGGGAGCATACACACCAGCCTGAATTTTCTGCAAAGTCAACATGAAGTGGACAGAATTTCTCTAGCCTTTATTCTTGCCCTTCATTTGTAATAAGTGAAAGACTCACTGGAAGTCAGAGAAGGCATTTAAACAATTGACTGTATTTTCTTCACTCACAGAAAATAGAACTTTTCTTTAAAAAAAAAAAAAAAAATCTTAAAACTCTTGTTTCTGTCTGACAAAAAGTGAGTTAATTATACCACACTATATTGCAGAAGGTCATACTGACATCTGGTGGCCTTTTGAATCTATTAAAATTGCTCTCAACAATTTCAGCAAATACTTCCTGCAAGATTGGTAACAATATCAAAATGACAATGTGGTTGAGTTTGTTTCCTCCTGGGTTTACTGGGCATTATTTGAAACTTGATCTAAGAGGTAATAAGTCCATTCCTCAATACCATGTTGAAGTACTCCCTTTTAATTAGCTGCCATGTTAAGTCTCATTTGCTACTGGCCTTGGCTGCAGACATCAGAAAGCCACAAGCTTTCATAAACAGCAATTAAGGGTGCCAGAGCTGCCACAAGAACTCTGCTGCTGCTCTGGGAGAGTTATCAGGAGACTTCACTATGACACACTGCATTAAACAGAGCTGCAGCCAGTGGGAATAAAAGCATATAATTTACTAATAATATTACTGTTACTGTAAGATCTACTAGATTTAATCATGGACCAGGACCCCATCACAGAAGTCCCTACGCACACCATGAAAATGATAGTCTTGCCCAAAGTAGTCTATAATGTAATTATAAGGTAAGGAACAATCACAAGATTTAAGGTGTTACAGACACGAGAAAGTATACAGAAGGTGTATATAAAAACTGTATATATAAAAATAATGCCTACTTGTGTTTCATGGTCTCTTCAAATAGTAAATCTGAGAAGGAAGTGTTCTTTCCTGTTAAGAGAGCATAAATTTTGAGGGGAAAATGTCTCATGTTTGTCTATATAGAGGATTATTTATCATCATTTAGGCATCAGATATCCCTGCATCAAATACAGCAATGTTCTTGCGAGATGTACTGCACTGCTACTACTGTTAAAAGAGGAAGGGAAATACTGCCTTTCCACCTCTGAAACAAACACAATCATGTACTTTTGCACTCACTGTTGTGAAGGAGACTGTTATGGTGTCTATGGCTCTGAATGTCTCTTCTTGGAGTCAGGGAGAGAAGCAATTTGCCACAGAGTAGAAGAAGAACAAAGAGACCTCTGCTGTTAGCTGTCATTAAGAATTTAATTTTAGCTCAATAAAACAACATTCTGTCATGAAAAGGTTTTTCTGTCAATTCCCAGGCTGTTAACTCTGTCTCAGATTATCATAAACTTCATTCTGAATCTGACTGAGGAAACATGTAGATAATTCCTACAGAAAGGACATTTGAAGGACATCTCATAGTGTTAAAATTCTTCATTTCTATTATGTTATTTTGATTAATTTAATTTTCTCTTTTGTAATGTTGTAAGACCAAGGGTGAGGTAGTCAACCTATGGTTAATGGGCTAGATTTGCAGTGCTGCCTAAATAATTCATTCAGCTTGCAGGATACCAGCTACCAGCCTCTTTCCCCAGGGTCCTTTGGATGCAGGAAGAAAGCAAACCATAAGTCAGAATAATTTATTCTCATAACACAGCACTTGGTTCCTTAAGCTCCCTATCCCATGGTCCCCACCTGTATGATCAAAATGAAAACCCACCACCCATGCACGCTTCCATCTCATGATTGCTACAAGTCTATTGCATGAAGAAGCACAAAGGCTTTTAGGACATGTCCAATGAAATAACAGAGCAAGGGTTCACTGCTATTTACCCACTAGCAACATGGTGCCAAAGTGAGCAGACAAGTAGAACATCAGATGGTTAAATGGTCAGTATAGTCTGTAGCATCTGCAACTGAATACATGTACTTCAAATTTACAAAATAGCATCTTAAAATAATCATTCCTTTGTATCAAAAAGTCTCAAGAAGTTGAAAACAAATGATATAAGTGAAATATAATTGAATACTGCTAGAATGTAAAGATTTTACTTTCCTTTTTATCATAAAAATCAGTACCTTCATGGGAAACATTTCAATTTTGATAAAATTAGCTTTTTGATAGAAAACATCCCTGTTTATACTGTTTAAACCAGTTCCACTTAACCTATTATTATAGTTATATTTTCAGAAATACATTAATCATTTAAAGGCATAGAATAAGATGCAACCTTTTCCAGAAGACCTTTACAGTCCAGGTAGACAATAAAAATAGAGAGGACAGAAGTGTCAAAAATAAAAGCATGAATGCACAGTAGGTGTATACTCTTTAGCCCTGTGATTTAGGGTGGGGTAAGAAAAGTGGTAAAACCCTTCTGAAGTTCTGGACCATTCCCAGAAAGTTTGAAAACATGTTTGGTAAAAGGACTTGATAAGAAGGTCCTGGAAGATGTGTCTAACTGGAAGAAGACATGAGAGCAGTTTTGTGAGGGCTACAATTTGAGAGTGCTTGAGAAACATGAGCCAGGCAAGGAAGGGAAAAGAAGGAGCTGAGATTAAAGAGGTACTCAAGAGTCTTCTTTGGTATAGCACCTGACCATAAGCCTTGAGCATTTCTTGAAATGAAGCCAGTAAAAGGGTTGCAGATGATGCAGATGAAAGGGGTTGCAGTGAGTAAGGAAGATGCTTCTGAAGCAGGGAAAAATTTCTTCTGACACAGAATGACATCAAAAGAGAAGTCATGGTATAGATATAATCAAAATGTAAACAAATAGTTTCTTAACTGGCATGGAAGAGAAGTTTTATGAATAGATACTAATGAGTTTGCAGAATACAACTGCATAGTATGATTGTCCTCCAGGCAAACAACCAGTTACTGTTCTTAAGTTAAAACAAAAAGTATGGATGGAGTTTTTTATTACAGCCACCATCTGAAACAAACACATTTAACTAATGACCTAAGACCAATCAAATATCCCAGTTACTTCAAGAAAATCAAAGCAACGTTTGTGAATTTTCTGGTAACCCATTTCTTATTACCACAAGGCACCAGCATCTGCAGTAAAGTTTTGAATATAATTCATCTTTTCTTCTTACTGGTATATAGGCTTTTAAATTCTTGAGTCTACACTATGTTACCAAGTTATGCCACTTATAATAAAGTTATGTGACTGTCAATACAAAACTATATTGAAGATACAATTTTGAAACATGCATGATGTTATTACATTTTCAAGGAAAAAGAAAAATTTTTTATGGTGCTTTCATCTAATGTAGCCACCTGTTAGACAAGACATATTAGCTGACTGGATATATTTTTATAAGCCACAGAATCATTTTAAATTATTATTACTAATTTTAAATTCAAGGATGTAGGACATTTGAAAACTGAATGCATTTTATTCACATAATAGTCTGCTAAATCAGCATTGGTGAAAGTCGATATCATAGTTAAAAAAAAAAAAAGTAAATATTTTTGTTTATCAGGGAACACTCTCATCACTTTTATATTAACATAAAACCAGGAAGTCTTCAACAAACTGCAGCATGATAAAACCAAATATCAAACCTTAAATGAACATTCATAAATATATTCAAAATATCTAAAATAAATTTCAAAATATCTAAAATATAGTTATAGGTAAAACTAAAATAATTGGATACAGAGAAATCAGACAAGTCCACTTCTCAGATGCAATAATATGCTACTGCCTCAACAATATTTCTAAAAAATTCAAAGTTTTCATACATAAAGAACATTAAAGAAGAAAACGGAAAACATTCTACAGAAACTGCAGAGACAGCATCTAGCAAAAGAAAATGTATTGTTGACTGTGTTAAAACCATTGTGAAAAGTATGAAGATTTAATAACTGTTTCACATCCACAGCATCAACAAACTGCTAGAGAGAAGTTTCTGGCAAATATATACTGGCTTTGCCAGGAGATTCATATTGTTACTCATCTCAGCTCCTTGTCATCAAAAGTTCATTCTATGGGCACTGAGGTCAGACTGACACTCTGAGGTTCTTAAGGCCATTATGATGTTTGTAGCTGAGTTAGTCCAATGTTTTCTTAAAAAACGTTAATTTTCAGAAACTGCATTTGATACAGCTATTCAAGCAAATGATAGCCAAGCACTGCTCAACTATGAAAGTTCACAGTAGCAGGGAGGCAGAAGACACAGCTGTCTATATCTGTAATTGGTATCTTACTAGGAAAGAGCACTCATACTTGCAGACTTGACTTGGAAATGCAATACTTGATAATGCTTTCTGTGGAAGGTTTCTTGAACTACTCAGGGACAAGCCCGCTTAGACCCACCAGCTGAAGTCTTGTTTATAATTTATTGTAGTGAAATTCTGGGCCTGGTTTGTTTTACAGTTTACACTAGAATGAAGCCACCTGAGTGCATATGTTGCCTCTGGCAGTCACTGGTACAGCAAGTCAGACTGGGTTGCTCCAGAGGTCCAAAAGCAAACCTGCCTGCATGAGCTGGATGCAGGAAGAAAATGTATTTGAGCAGAAGCTGAGTCCCTGGGTATTTTTTTTCTCCCTTTTTACAGAACCAATTCTTTAGAGGACATCCACACAGATTAACTAAAAACTGTGCATAAGAGGTAGTTGACTTGTTATGCTCTTGTGTCTGCATGCAAACATTAAAAGAATATTAATTAAAATATTTGAAAGAGAAAAAAAAATGATTTTTAAAAATATGTACAACTCCAGGTCTATATGCCACACAGAAGGTAGTAGTACAGGTGCAGTACTTGGCATATCCCTTTTTTGTACTTCATGAAGTTCTTGTTTGCCCATTTTTCCATGTTGTCACAATTCTTCTGAACAGCAACACAAACAACTGGTATCAACCAGTTCATCTGCAAACTTGCTGAGGGTGCAAGCTGTCCCATCACCCAGTTCATGATAAGGGTTTTAAATTCTATTGGCCCCAGTATCAAACTCTGGAACATGCCACCATGGGCCTCCACCCAGAGTTCAGGCCACTGATCACAACACTTTGAGCACAGAACTTCAGGCAGTTTTAAGCCACCTCACCGTCCATCTATCTAGCCAGTACTTCATCAGCTACGGGAGACAATGCTGAAAGACTTTCTAAAGTCAATATTAAAAACACTCACTGTTCTCCCCTCATCCACCAAGCAATTATTCTCATCATTGGTGGTTATCATGTTGGTTAAGCACAAATCCATGCTGACTACTCCCAATCACCTTCTTGTCCCTCTTGTTTGGAAACTGCTTCCACAAGGATGTGCTCCATCAATTTTCCATGGAGTAAGGTGAGGCTGACTGCCCTGCAGTTCCCCAGATTCTTTTCCCTGTAATTCTTGATATCTCCCTTCCAGCTCAGTGTCACCCATGCTTAGGTGCCACATAAGCATATTTGTGTGCTCTGAATCCAACCACCATGCCTTCCTAAGGGGTGAGAGAGAGCAATGCCAGCACAGCCACAAATAAACACATAATTGCCAACCGTCCAGAGACATTCTTGCTTATGTCTGTCTGGGCTGGAATCAGGTGGGAAACTACCTGTAACCACAAGTGAAAGTATGCCTTAAAACACTATAGAAAATCATATACTTGTGCAAGAAAGAAAACTGCAACTAGTAACCTCAGAATCTGAAGTACCAGGCTGAGAGTCCACTCACCTCAGTTGGGCACATAAAAGTTAAATACCTAAGTATAATCTTGTCACCTAGGGATCTCTTAAGAGTCAGACAAATAAAAGAAGAAGTCAGTGCACTGTAAAGGGTCTATTATAGATCAGATAAATTGCATTGTCCAGCTCTGTAATGTCTAGAAACCAAAGATAACTGTCTTCAGCAGCTAAACTGTATAATCTAAAGATGATCTGGTCACATCGCTTTCTTGATTTTTAGTTATAGAAATACAGAGATGAAGCATTATCAATAGCACCTAAGATTTCTTAGGCATAAGATCTTAGATAATCAACTCTAGCCATTCTCACCAAGTCAGGATAGAACATATCTACACCATCCTTAAGACAGATTGGTCTAATCTGTTCTCAGAAATTTCCACTAGTGGGAATCCCACCCCATGCCTTGGTAGCTTATTCCTGAGGAATCCTCATAACTAGAAACTCAACCCCCCCTTTGAGAAGAATAAGGCAATTAAATTATTTATTAATACACAATGGACGTGTAGTGTAATAAAACACCCTCTGGTTCCTTTTTCAAGAGTTTTTCACCTATACAACTTGTCTTCTAGAAAAAAAAAAAAAATATCATTATTAATAAAATCAAAGGTCCAGCCTTTTGTCATAAATCATGCTTTTAAAACCTGTTATTTTATTATTCTCTTACATGCTGTCTCTTATTTATCAACATCTGTCTTAGCTTTAAATATCCAGTCTTGACCACCAAACTCCAGATGAAATTTGACTACTGCCAACTTAGTAGAATGATTAAATATGATGCCCTCAATACAAAAACTTGTATTTGCATATCCCAGAATGACATTTACCTTCCATGGTTTAGCATTACCTTCTTTGCTCAGAAACAGTTTGTACTCACTCAAATCCTTCTTTTTCCATACTAACTGTAATACATTCCTTTATACTAATACTTAGCAATGAGTCCTTGTTCTGACATTTTGTACAATGTCTTCTTGATATCCATCATTAAATCAACCTGACACAGAACAGTTGTATTCTTCTTATCTTTGCAGACATATCACACACAAGGGGAAGCACGTTTGTAACAGAATCATTTCCCTTTCAAAGCAGCTTCAGCAAAATAATGAGTAAAATGGTGGAAGTTATACTGTCCAAGATATTCTAAAACAGGGAGAGCATACAACAGTGCTAAAAGTGTATAAAATCATGTTTTGAGTTTCAGACCAAGTAGTAAAAAGAAGTAACTTCTGTATTGTCTTAATTGTATTTGTCCATTTACCTACATTTGCTGTCAGATATACAACTGCTATTACCCGCTGGCAGCAACAAGATTTTGGGAACCAATATTCCACATGCATGCAGGACCAAAACCAGCAACAAATATAAACAAGTCTGAGATAACATTTGTTTATGTAATCCTTCAATGATGTATATATGAGCTGCTTCTACATCTTGTCACACTAGAAGAATGCAAGAACTATGGAGTGTTTTTGCATTTAGAAATCAGTTGAGGTCTATATTTATTAAGGATAAGGAATATGTGGACAAGTGACCAGAAAAAGACACAATTTTCTCCCATGAATAGATCATTCAAAAAGGAATAAAAATATCATCATCCTTTCTTTTATTTTGAGAATCAGGCCCTTATAATATTTAAGCTCAATTCTCAAAGTAGGCATGAGTTCACTTCTCATAAAATGGGGGATGGGGGTGGGGGGGGAATCTTAATATTTTTTTCAGAATCATCTAATTTTTCCCTATTCACAAGTTAAAAGTGCCATTAAAAAATTTCAGAATGGTTGAGGTTGGAAGGAACATCTGGAGGTCAACTGCTCTAACCACTTGCTAAAGCAGGGCCACCTAATGTCCAGGTGGCTTTCAAAGATCACCAAGGAAGAAGACTCCACAACCTTTATGGGTAACCTAGTGCTTGGTCACCCAAACAAGAAAAAAGTATTTCCTGTTATTCACATAGAATCTCTTGTGTTCCAATTGCCTCTTGTCCTGGCATTATGCACAACTGAAAAGAGCCTGTCTCTTTCTTTCTTGCACCCTCCTTTCAGCTACACAGATGATAGCACACTGAGCCTCCTTTTCTCCAACCTGAACAGTACCAATTCTCTCATTATTTCCTTATGGAATCATAGAATGGCTTGGGTTGGAAGGGACGTTAAAGATCATCTAACTCCAACCTCGCTGCTATAGGCAGGGATGCCACCCACTAGATTAGGTAGCCCAGGGCCCCATCCAGCCTGGCCTTGAATGCATCCAGGGATGGGGTATTCACAACTTCTCTTGGCAACCTGTCCCAGTGCCTCACCACCCTTACCGTGATGAATTTCTTCTTAATTTCTAATATAAATCTATCCTCTAGTTTAAGATTATTCCCCCTTGTCTTACCATTATCTACCCAAGTAAAGAGTCCTTCTCATCTTTTTTATAAGATTCTTTTAAGTACTGAAATGTCATAATGAGATCTCCCCAGACACTTCTCTTCTCCAGGTTGAACAGCCCCAGCTCTCTCAGCTTTTTTTTCATAGGAGAGGTGCTCCAGCCCTGTGATCATCTTTGTAGCCCTCCTCTGGACTCACTCTAACAGGTCCACATCTTTCTTGTGTTGGGAGCCCCAAACCTGGATGCAGTACTCCAGGTGAAACTTCACAAGGGAAGAGTAGAGGGGGACAACTGTGGGAGTGTGGCCATTGGGGTCAACAAGCCCCATGGCTGGTGATAACATCGGACTCAAGGATGAGGCCATCAGGAATGTAAAGAGTTTGGAGGGAACAAAGAGGGGTGATTCAGGAGACTCCTTGCCCTCCCGGGTTACTTGTTCTCCAGCCATTAAGACGTGGAAGTTGCTGGGTGTTTGTTGGTTGCCAGGCAAAGTTGTTGACCAATGAATAGTTAGTGGAAAAGGACTGTTGTGGGGTGAACAGTATAAGAAGGGAGCCTGTCCCCAATATGGGGAGGCAACAAGAATAATGAAGTTGAGCCCTCAATGTGAGAGATGAAGTTAAGCCCTCAGTAAGAGAAAACAGAAGCTATGTCATCAATAAAGAAGTAGCAGTTACTGATCCTAAAAGAACCCTGGTGTCTGTGTGGTCATTACGCCACAGACAATCACATCCCTCGACCTGCTTGTCACAACTTTTTTGATGCAACCCAGGATGCAGTTGGCCTTCTGGGCTGCAACCATGCACTGCTGGCTCGTGTCAAGCCTTTCATCCATCAGAATCCCCAAGTCCTTCTCTGCAGGGATACTCTCAATGAGTTCTCCCAGTCTGTGCTCAAGTCTGGGATTGCCTTGACCCAGGTGCAGCACTTTGCACTTGGACTTGTTGAACCTTGTGAGGTTCACATGGTCCCATTTCTCCCACCTGTCAAGGTCCCTTCAAGTGGCATCTCTTCCTTCTTTGGTATCAGCCGAAGAGAAATTCCAGTCTTTCACTCACTTTTGTGACCCTTCACTAGACTTTCTCTAGTAGCTCCATGTCTCACTTGCACTGAGGAGCCCAGAACTGGACACAGTACTCCAGGTGTGGCCTCACCAGGGCTGAGTAGAGGGGACCCGCTGACAATACTTTGCCTAACACAGCCCTGGACAATTAGCTTTCTTTGTGATGAAGCTTTCTGGCTTATTTTCAACTTGGTGTCCTCCAAAGTCCCCAGGTCCCTTTCTGACAGACTGTTTTCCAGATGTTTGGCCTCCAGCTTGTTCTAGTGTCTGGAGTTCCTCTCCAGGTACAGGACTTTGCACTTCCCCTTGTTGAACTGCATGAGGTTCCTGTCAGCCCATCTCTCCATTTTGTCAAAGTCTCTCTGGATGGCAGCACAACCCTCTGGTGTGACAGCCACCCCTAACAGCATTGAGTCACCAGGAAAACAGTTGAGGTTACACTCAACAAATATGCCCCATCATTCCAGATAACTAATGAAGAAGTTGAACAGGACTGGACCCAGTATTGGCCCCTGAGGTACACTGCTAGTTAGTGGCATCCAACTAGACTATGCACCAACTAGACTTATCACCACGTTGTTAGCCTGGACTGCACCACAATTTATTCAATTTATAAAATGCTCATATTGAACTGAAAACATTCAAAAAGTGTATAGAGCTTAATTGTTTCCATACTTAATATCTAAAACACACAAGTGTGTTTATGCTTTAAAATTGTTTAGCTGCTTTTCAACTTAAAATATGCCAAAGGAAAAATTAAAACATTTAGTAAATGCTAAACAGAAACTGTGCAGTTTTCAGCCGTTTTTCTCTTAAACTATTTAATCTCATTTGGGTAGGATATGAACCAATTTTCATCTATCCAAAAGCATGGCAAGAATGAAGTGCTGCATTTCAGTGAATGTCACCTAGCTGTACTCATGCACAAGAGAAATGGACTTCTTGCTCTCCAGATCACCACAGTTATCTACTACACAACACTTGCAGATGTTCACTGAACCCCACATTTCTAAGGCTTTCATTTTGGCATGGGCAACAGTGGTGTTGGAAGAAGATAAAGAGAGAGAGCTAAGCACCATCAATCATTTTAAGCACAAGAATAGATGTCTTCAAATAGAAAATGAGTTCTTAGTGGAATGCTATTAAACCATAACAATCATATCTCTGTATGACAGATTATAAAGAAATTAAGAACAAGAAGACTAGAAATGCTTCCATCATCTGGTGTTTATTTCAGTGACGCTAGCTGCTCTTTACACTGTGGTGGCTGCAAGTGCAAGTTCTCTTTCAGGAACTTCAGTCCTAATATCAATAACTGTGCCAAGGCAGCAGCTATCTACTCACTGCAGATCATAGAGTCATAGAATCATTAGGGTTGGAAGAGACCTTCAAGATCATCTGGTCCAACCATCACCCTACTACCAAGGTCACTCACTAAACCATGACCCTAAGTGCCAGGTTCAACCTTTCCCTGAACTCCCCCAGGGACGGTGACGCCACCACTTCCCTGGGAAACCCGCTCCAATGCCTGACTGCTCTTTCTGAGAAGAAATGTCCCCCAGTTTCTAACCTTATCCTCCTCTGGTGCAACTTGAGGCCATTCCCTCCAGTCCTGTCACTAGTTACCTATGGTAACTAGTGAGGTGGACCCCCAGCTTGCCACACCTTCCTTTCAGGTACTTGTAGAGAGCAATAAGGTCTCCCCTGAGCCTCCTCTTCTCCAGACTAAACAACCCCAGGTCCCTCAGCCACTCCTCACAGGACTTGGGTTCCAGGCCCCTCACCAGCTTCGTAGCCCTTCTCTGAACACACTCCAGGACTTCAATGACCTTCTTGTAGTGAGGCCCAAAAGTGAACATAGTACTCGAGGTGTGGCCTCATCAGAGCAGAGTACAGTGGAAAAATCACCTCCCTGTTCCTGCTGGTTACACTATTCCTGATACAAGCCAGGATGCCGTTGGCCTTCCTTGGACACCTGGGCACACTGCTGGCTCATGTTCAGGCGAGCATCGACCAACACCCCCAGATTCTTTTCCTCTGCACAGCTTTCAAGCCACTTTCCCCCAAGCCTGTAGTGCTGCATGGGGTTGTTGTGGCCAAAGTGCAGGACCCAGCACTTAGCCATGTTGGACCTCATCCCATTGGCCTCTGCCCTTTGGCCCATCTTGTCCAGGTCCTTCTGCAGGGCCTCCCTACCATCCAGCAGATCAACACTTCCCCCCAACTTGGTATCATTTGCAAATTTACTGAGGGTGCACTCAATTCCCTCATCTAAGTCATCAATAAAGATAATAAAAAGTATGGGCCCCAACACAGATCCCTGGGGAACACCATTGGTGACCAGTGCCAGCTGGATTTCACTCTGTTTACCACCAGTCTCTGGGATAAAATAGAATGTCAACCTAGCTGCTGATCATAAATTCCATCAAATATTCTGTTACAAGGCTAACAATTAACATTATACCATTATAATATTTTAATTATAATTATGATAATATATTAGTATAATTATACTATATCATTTCATCTGCAATTTCTACAGTTCTGTGGTACCACCTTTATTGTTTCTGTGGGAAGCCTGTGACTGATAATTAAAACCAAGTCGTTGGGAATTTGATCTGTGATCTTAGCTTTAATACTTCTCTGGATCTGCTTTTACCTTTAAAAACATCACTATCTCTGTTCCACAAGCTGTCTTCCCCTAGGAGTTTCCAGCAACATTTTAATTTTTTGTGTTGGTTTTGTTGTTGTTAAATATAATAACAGTATTCATACAACAAAAATTCCTCCCAAATTAATATTTTCCTACTTTGTAAGATCTCCATGACTATTCTGCAAAATTTCCACTAGTAACCGTGTCATCTTCAGCCTCAGAGAAATTAGATTCTTGGTTAAGAGAGATACACTGAAATTGAAAGCAGTCTCTCATTAAATTTACTTCTAGTAAATAATATCTTCTAGTTTTTATCACTATTTTACATATACTATTAATAAAAATATCCAATCAATATTATTTTAACTAAGATCTTATTTTATGTGTCATACCACTTGACTTGATCCCCCCCTGTTAATAGCAGAATGGAACAAATCATTTGGCTAATAATCTAGCTGAATAGGAATATGTTCATGGAAGAATCGCTCTCTTCTTAGTCCTTTTTCAGAATTGCCCAGGTAATTATCTGTGGCTTGTTTTTAACTGTAAATATTTCTTATGTTTAGTTAATCAATACTAATCCCATGCTCAGTAATCAGAAGTTAAAATTGATAAGTTAATTAGCACACATGCCATCTTTATTAACAAACTAAAAAGAGTAATTACTGTGGTTTAGTAAGGCTGAAGAAATACTTAAATCTTTGACTAAGTGGTAGTATGAAAAAGTGGCTCTCAGAACCAGATTTTGTCCCAGTATATTGGACAGGAGTTTTGATACTGAGTTCAAGGAGAGCAGAATCATGTCCTAGCAAAAATAGATATCAATAGTCAACACAGAAGTCATGAAGGATATGAACTCAGCATTAAAAGTTTATATTCTCACCCATGAGAAAATAGATCATAACATATTTTCTCTTCTTCTTATAGCTACTTCCAAGAGAATGATGTGTCTTAATTCTGTTATTTTGCACTAAATATTGTGTGCCGTGTACTCCAAATGCTCTTCAATAGTGTAAATAAAAAATCAGGCAGTGCTTTCTCTTAAACTTAGGCTGTAACCTAATTATGGCAGGGGCAGACTTTTCTGGGGCTTGTAGGTGTTAACATAAAATCAGTAATAAATTCCATCATAATTATGATTATAAAGTCCATCATGCACATGAGGTCAAATTGAATATTTGTGGGTTGTTTTTTTCTGTACTGTAATAAGTGCCTAGCTGTTTTTTAATGCTCTAGCAAGTAAAATATCATGAAGTGATAAATGATAATTTATTATTTTACCTATGTATATCACCCATTAATTAGCAGCTGTCCCCATTCTCCAATATATGAATAAGGAGCTGAGCAGCAGGTCAGTCAAACCACTGCCTATAAATTAAAAGAACATCCAAAAAAGTATTATTTTTGCATGCTTGTGTGCATAGTCGAGCACAAATGTAGCCCTATCAGAAATGGGACAATGACTATGCATCACACAACAGTGTTACACTGCACATTGTGGTACGGAAGCAGCAGACTCTGGTAGGGAAGCCAGCCACTCCATGCTCATCTCTGCAAATCCCCAGATATCCTGCATACATGTTTACATGTGTGCATATGTACACATAAACTCCCACCAAACCAGTCATCCTACACTGCATGCATACTTTATATATGAGAAAGAATAAAATCTTTCCCTGGCTCTTCCTTCATTTCTACAGGTAGTAACACTGGAATGTGTTTGTGCAGACTGTTGTATCTTTCTTTCCTTAAACTCATTATACTCTGATTAGCACATCCTAGGCATACAAGAGATTGATGTAATGCCCCTATTTCTAGCAATGAATCAACTCTTCAGTGTGATATGGATACCTATTAATTATGTAGTGCTCCCATTTTTCAAAATCTGTTTGCAGACACTGTCTGGAATACTACTTAGTTATACAGTACATATTATGGTCTTTAATTCTCTCCAACCTACATAGGGCTAGCCGCTGTTATTCACTGTGGTTATATTTATATTCTAAATCAACCCAAGCTGGAATTATCACTTTCACCCTTATCACTTTTATCATTATATTGTAAAACCTTAATGCTCAGCAACAGGATCCCTAACCAGGGTTTCTGAAAATGCTAAGGTCTGCCCTGGTCAGGGGGTGCCTGATGCCTGAGCTTGAAACTGGGGCTACTGGGGGACTTCACAGTCAGGAATACAAATTAGAGTGATTGCAAGACCCATGCCCCACCAGAGAGGCCAAGGAAAATGGTCATCTTGTTCATGAGGCCAAACACAGGTTCAAGCCTAATTTATACATACCACATAAAAATATTCTGTGCTTGCAACATAATTATACCACTTTCCAGGTATATTCAGTGTAATCACTGTCTGATTGAAATTATATGTATCATATGAACTTTGAAGGTTTATTATATTCCACAGTAATTCATCCTGTGCCTACAGACAATTGATATTTTAATACAATGCTTGCTGTTTGTGCTTTCAGTGGTTAGTTTCAAAGAATGTATCCTTCTTTGTTCAAACTAAGAGGAAAAACTTAAACTTTCAGCTTAATTGTCAAAATGGGATTTGATCCCTACCTAGATTAGCAGTTTCTCCATTGCTCATTAGAAGAAAAGGTGTGTAACTTTTCCAACAGATTCAAGCACACAATATGGTAATAAAAGAAACGAAGGTTGTAATTCCTTCTTTTATCTCAGTTTCAATGTTGTACAAATCATCCATTCATTTAAAAACATATTTTCCTTGAGCTAAGATATGAATTGAGATCTCATTTACCCATCTATAATGTTTTAAGTGAAAGCTGAATGGTAGTCAAAAATTTCTAGGTGCTGAGATATTGCTGCTCTAAGCACACCAGGAAAACTGATATTTGAGATGGTGAAGAAAGAAGTCAGCTGTTAACAAAGTTAATGAATTCCAGCAAAAGAAACTTTGTGCAACTAGTTAGTTAGCAAGGATTACAAATACCACTTGAGATGATTTTATGTAACACTTGTGATGTGTAAGAGATTACAGTGAGAGTTTGCACATCTGCACTATGCAATGTGACCAAAAAGAATGCCACCGTGGAGTTTTTGCTTAGAGATTCTCAATGATACCTTTTCCTTTCCCATTAGTTAATAGACTTCATGTCATATAGAACACACTGCATAGTCTTAATGTCACATGGGAAGCACAGATTCCCCCATAAACTTCTGCACAGGGGGATAAAATTCAGTGGATTCCATCTCATTTTATGAAATGAAATGAAGGGGATTGGAATAACATATAAAATAAATCAGGACTGAATTTTACATAGGAGATGTCTTAGAAGTGTAATCCTTGAACACCTCCCCTTTGTTACATGAAACATTACTGTGAAACCTCTGACATACTCTGTCTTGTCCTAAACATTTATTTTTTTCCAGGCAGTTTTCAAGAACTTTTTAAGTAGTTCTTTTCTCATTCCAGTTTTCCTTCTCTTATCTGTTCTTTTCTTTCCAACAGTTTGTAAGTTCTGTAACTAACTTTTGCAGAGGCTATATTTTACTACTTTGGGGATCAGAATGTCTTTCTGTTCCAGTTATATGTCTAGAATATTTACAATTGCTCCCTCAGAGATCTACAGAAAGGTTCTCAGCCCATTTGTCCCTTGACTAGTTGTTAAGGCTATCTAAATTGCAGTATGTTCTTATTTTAGGTCCCCAGATAAGTCTGTGTCATAAGGTTATAAAGAATCAGTGAATGAGCTAAAATTCAATGTCCCAGTTCTTCATTTCACAGGATCTGCACTCACTTAACTTTTGAAGACTTGTTTCATTGTGTTCTTATCAAGGCAGTATTTAAATTCCATGAGGAGACATTTTTTATTTTTTTTTCTTTCATGAAAACAGAGACATTTCCCTCTTCTTTCAGTGAGGTGTTAGGTAAAAATTAAGCACTTCTGGCCAAGACTGACATTTCCTTCTCCCCTTCATTTCAGACACTATTTGCACTTTCTAAGGCTATTTCTGGCAGCCTTTTCACAACCTGTGGACATGAACGTGAAATATTCATTGATCAATTTTCAGTCCATATAGGACAAGCTATCAGAAGATTGTGCTCTTCTATATTAAGTCCTAAACATTAAAAGCCTTTCAGAGACTGATCTTTCAAATGCTTAATTGTGCAATCAATTTTAATGGAGTTGCTCATGTGCTTGAAATTAAGCATCTACTTCAGTATCACACTAAACTAGACCCTAACTCTTCTTTATTACCAACAGTTATTGAAGACCCATTTTTTTCTTTAATTTTTCCTAGCCGGTCAGACAAACATACCCATAAAACCCAATCTGTTATTGTCATTCATACCTATAATAATCCTCAGCCGACATCACCTGGGCCTGAATACCTAATAAATAAAGCTTATAGCTGCTGGAGATAAAACAAGACAGTTTTTGAAACATTTTAAGTTTCTTTAGAATATAACAAAGACAAAGAGAACACAGAAAGAAGAGCAAAGGAACATTTATTGAATTATTAAAGATATCCCTGACATCATGAAACATACAGTATCCCTGCTAAAGTGTTCTGTAATAAAGATACAATGTTTTATGAAAATGTTTTCCATATTTGTGCAATTCAGATTAATTTGCCTAAAGGCATGACTGCAAATCTGAGCAGGTAATCAATTCCTATTAATTTTCTGGGAGTTTATGAGGATGGAGGGATCCTGAATTTTGAAGAAGGCACACAGTGTCTTTCAGACAAACTCATAATTGCAAGTCATACAAAATTATACTTGAAAAATCAACGTGACTTTAAGTTCATCTTTGCTTCTTTGCAAAAAAATCAGGGATGATATTTAAGGATAGCTCTTGCAAGATGCGAGCCAATCTCCCTTTATACTCTCCCACTTTCCTACTTCATCTCACTATGCTTTTCTCAAAGTTAATAAACTGATACCTTCCAAAACATATAAATTCATACCTGCCAAAATACATGAAGTCACACTGCTGCCTCTTTTCACACTCCATCTGCTGCATTTGTTATTTCTGACCAAATTTCCTGCCATGCCACCTCCCACTTGGGCCTATTTGCCTGTAAACTGGAAAAAATGTTTATAAGTGGGCTCACCTCAGAAATTAGGTTGCCTGCTTTCCTGTTCTACCTCTGCCTATGTTTCTACGATTAAATGAGAGGTACATTGTCATCAGGATATTTTCTAATGTGGAATAGAATAAGATCTTAATCATGTTGTTACAGCAGACCTGCAAAGTTGAATGGTAAATCATTAATAAACACACAGATTCAAATATGGGAGACAACCAGCTCCTCAGGTAGCTTAGGATAACACTTATGCCTAGCTCATTGCTCCTCTCAACTGATGTATCTGCAATCAAAGAATTTATTTCCCAATCCCATCATGGATCATTCAAACTGATCCAAGTTTTGCAATGAGGGTAGTCTTCCTACCATTCTTAATGCGACTGTTTTAAAGTGACAGCAGTAAAAGCAGATAAGATTCACTGCAGTGTCCTCAAAGGGTTACCATGGTAATACTCATTAGGTGTTCTATGCCAAAACATAATGCTTCAGGTTACTTTGAAAATGTGTAAAAACTTGACATTTTTCAGTCTTGCCCTAATTCTGTCACCACAAGCATGACACAAAATAGGCAGAGCTTTGAGTTTTTATTTTTATTTTTTGGCAATTAACATTTTACAGCAGGATTTTTCCCAAAATAAGATGTTCTGTTTATGCCTTACATTAAAAAGAGATGGAGGGGAACAAGGAAACAGCATTAGGGACAAAGAAGTAGAAGTAAAAATAGAATTAAAAAGAGAGAAGAAAGAGCTCTGCAGTAGCTGACAGAAAAGTATATTAGTTCTGAGTGATATAAAGGAAAATAGAAAATCATCTATAAAAGTAAATAAATAAATAAATAAACCTTGGACTTATGATTATGAAAAAGGAAGTGAATGGGAACAGTCTCAAAGAATCAGCATTACTACATTTTTGAGACTGGAGAATTTTTAACACATTATATCTAATGAAACAGGTTACAGAACTTCACTTGCTTAGTTAGCCTAGCAAAGCAAAAGTCTGTCTTCTCAATTAAACAGAAGACATCCTCCCCTAAAGGAATGCCTACAAGGTACTCCTCCACTGTGTCTGTGCATTGCCTGGGAGAGAGAGAGATGGCATGGACCAGAGACAGGACAGGGAAAAGTGTGAGCAGTTAGAGGGTACAGGTAACCAAGCATATGCCCCTGAGCTGCACAGCTGACATGTACAGATTTAGCTAGAGAGGACAGAATTTGCCCTGTGCCTTTCAACCCATTACAGCCCTGCAGCTATCCTTTCCTTTGCTTGTGCCTGTAATGGAAAGCAGTGAACAATTCTAATGCACTCAGGTGAATAAAACCCAGCTGACACCACTTAGTTATATTGTTTCTGAAGTGCTAGCAAGACTGAAAACCTAGTAAAAATTATTTGTAACACTACCAGGCATGTTTATGAATGCATATTGTGAACAGATTTGCTGAGTATGTAGGTTCTGTCGCATTTAGGACACAACTTCTCATATAGCATCTATATCTCCTAAATTTGGCACCAACAAAATTGTCTATCATCAGTTCAGCAAGCACAGTATGAGTGGGATCAGCACAGGCAATTTTTCTACAAGAGGAGATATTTAATGTAGTATTGGGTGAATAATACTTCTTTTTTTATCTATTTTCAGAACAGAACAATGTTTCTTATTTATAAATAACACAGCTGGTCACTGCTTTAATCTACACCTTTCATTCATTATGGATAGGCTACAGCATGCGGCCATAGATCTCCCAGTATGGGGATCCATTAATCTGTTGTGAGTTGAGAGATTTATCTACAGGCTAGAGTAGCCTTCTGGGCTCCCAGTGATGGTGACAGTGCTGCTACAGACTTCTTCACAGTTACTCACTCAGAGTTGTCCACAGCCAAGCCTGCACCTCTCCAGAATTAGTGTAATCTCCAGCTGCAAGGCTGTGATGCTCAGTGTGAGTCTAGCTGCAAACTGTTTGCCTAAAGCAGAGAAATGAATCCCTGCCTCCACCTCAGACCTCAGAAGCAGCAGCAGCCTGCCTGTACAGGACAGACATCCAGAAACACAGACCATAGGTATTTTGCACCATAGGAGGCCAGAAAGCCATAAAGTTCCCTGGGCTGTTGCTGTTCCTGAGATGCAAAACAAATGTTCCCTGGTCGCACACACCTGCAGTGTCCTCAGGCTGCCGTGGCTCCACTGTTGATTGTGGACCCAAGGGGCTCTCCCGGAAGGACCAACAGCTGGCTGGGCTGGCTGGCACCAACCAAGCTGCAGAGCAGCTGGTTCTGCCACCTCAGTCCTCAGGGATTCTGAAAGGTGGGAAGGTCCCAAACCATTTATCTCCTTTTGTTTAATGTATGAATGCCAAGCAGCGATCTTCCCAGGCCCCTCAAAGATTTCTACCACAGCTCTTGATACAGAAGAAAATTCAGTGCATGAGCTGGTCTAGATATACATAGCTATCAAAGATGGACAGGATTTGTCTGCCCTAAAGTACACAGGTTTTTCTTTTTAATTTTTTTTTTTTTTTTTGGTGATTTAAGGTTACATCAGTTAATCTGGTTGTCTCCAAATGGAGCTGAAAGCACTGCCATCCCAATCTCAAAGCCCTGGGCTGTAGTCCTGCATGCCAGAAGCTTTTTATTATTTGAAACTGGGACTAAACCTTCCTCCATAATGCAGCAGTCAGTTGCTTGGCTGAGTGTCAGAAGCAGCTGTTTATATAACAGCTTCAGTTGCATCTACCTCCTGATTTTACTTTAGTTCTCCTGCAGTGCCTAAACAGTAATGAAAATAATAGCGGAGAGCTGCCATGGAAAGGTTTACAACACACAAGGAAAAATATATAAATAAAAAATAAGATCTAATCAATGGAAGGAAGGGTATATTTTTCATTTTCCATTATATAAATATGCCTTCAGCTTTGATTGCATGCAACAGTTTACCTGCAGCTCATAACAACTACTTCCAGAATGAGAATTAAAGATTGCCCTGCTTCGTTATGGATCTGATTTTTCCAGAGTCTTAAGGCCAGAGTTCATATTGACTCTCCCATGAGCTCTGACTGCTCAGCACTGCCTGAAAATCATAGCCTTCACTTATATCAAATCAGGGCATACAATTTAAATAAGCTCGAGTAAGCTAACAGAGTGCCTGTGCACTGCTGCTCTCCTGTGGTCTAAAAATGTGCATCCCAGGAGAGGGCTCTGAAGACACCTGAGACAGGTTCACATGGATGAGAGTCTCCACGGTGGGTAGGCAAGTGGTGGACCTCTTTGGCAAAGGTTGCTGTCTATGGAGCATCATTAGGCTGCCACATAAACACCAATCAGATGCAAAAGCCCCTGCTCCTGCAGATATGGAGCTGGGAGCAAGAAAGGAGGTCAGCACTGGAAGGCCCTCTCCTATGCTCCCTCCTGAAGCAACAAGCAGAGACACCCCATGGTCAGAAGGAGCTGGAGCAAGAATGGGGTGGGCAACCCATCACCCAGGATGAGCAGCAGGAGATAACAAATCTTCTTGGGAGGATTTCAAATGCCAGCTCTGCCTAGATCCAAAGTTGTGTAGACAAAAACTGTGCCTTCTCCAGAGAAAAAACATTTCAGATGTTGGGAGCAGGTAGACAAAACTCCATCCCTCCTGTTACCAAGAGTCTCTGGCTGCCCCCCTTGTACTTCTTGGAGAGAAGCAAGTGGAGGGGCTCAGGGCAGGCACAGCACAGGTCTGCTCCTGCTCACCAACCTGCAGAAGACACTGTGAGCACTTTGGGGCTTGGGTAAGGGAAATGTTCCCCAGGAAAATGAAAAAAAAAAATCCTTAATTCAAGAAACAGTTTTATTAATTGCATGCTTCTCCCTTAAGTGTCAGAAATATGCAGAAACAGCCTTTTTGCTGTGAGATGACATGAACTCTACCTGCGCTACCTGTTTGTAGAAAAGATGAGCACAATGCTGGTGGTACCCTCCTTTTTTTCTCACACTCTTCTATTGATTTAGGCAATTCACACTCAACCTCCATGTTGCTGGATGAACAAATAAGTGATTTGGAGGCATTTCTGGTCTGAAAAGTAAGCTTGTGTGCTGAAATCCATCCACTGAAGCAAAGCCTGATTCATAAGCTCCCTTGTGCATGCATTTGTGTAACTGCTGCAATGAATTCAATATCCAGTGTTTTTCAGGAAACAAATGTGATTGCTACATATAAATTAATAAAATCAATTGAATACTGAACTGCTTTGGGCTGTGGAGTGTACGGTTAGTGGTGGATCTTTGAACGAGGTAGACAGCAGGAGACTGAATTATCATTTTGTATCTTATGTTCTCAGAAAGATAAGTGAGATAAGGGAGGAGAAACAGGGCATGTAAAGTTCCTGAGTGGAGTTGTAATAGGAACTAAACAGATTAAATGAATCTGTAGCAATGAGGTAAAGCTGTAATGGACTGTTATATTTTAGGTTGTGTTCTGCCTTTAAATGAGGCCATTTTTTTAAGGAAGGACTCTAAGATATTAGGACTAAATATAAATGAGAGGAAAAACAGGGAATTTGTTACTAGGATAACTACTAAGGGATATCCAAGTGAAGATTACTGATACACTTTCAGCCAGCTACAGAAGTCAGATAACCACAAAAAGGCTGCAAAACAACAAGAGTTTACAAAATGAAAGAGATAGCTATCACAATCCCAGAGGAGAAAATCTATATTTGTGAAATGGACTTCAGCATCAAATTTACATTTAATGTGTTTGTAAAGCACCTGAGACTATTGGGTGAGAGACTGCAGGACCATGCAAAACAGAGATATTTGGAAGCAAGGAGAGATGGCAGTTAAAAATGCTTGAATGGCAAAACAAGACTGAGAAACTTGTCAACTTCTGGTTTGTAGTTTCTTTCTAAATAAATTTCTTTAAAAAATTATGCTATGTGTTCGTGAGTCCTCATCTATTCACTTCCCAGTTTGTTTACTTGCATATCTGTGGCTAAATCAGAAGAGAATAAATAAATAAATAAATAAATAAAATGAAAATAAAATTAAAAAAAAAAATACTAGACACATAGCAGCAATTTGTGCCTAATAAATCTCAGGATCAGATTAGGGGAAAAGAGAAAACATGTGGAAAGGCAAGTTTCCATCTTGCTTTACTTCATTCATGAAGGATTCATCACGAGCCAAAGCACCTCCTTGCTACTTGAGTCTCCAACCACTAGACAGAAAACTACAAAAGATGATATCTTAATTCCATTAAATACTACTTATACTACTATTACTACTACTAATAATAATGACAATAATAAATAATCCATAAACTTGGACCCATATTCATCCTGACTAAACATCAACATTAACTGAGGCTCTTTCCTAGTCCTTATGCTAGGGAAAGTGGTGTCTTTCCAAGAGCCATCAGCCACCAGAGTTCTGACATGCCAATGTCTGTCCAGCCTTCATGGAACCTTGGCCATTGCAGATTAGAAGTTTCTGCAGCTGCTTACATTCAGTGAATGCTGAGCACTGCTACATGGTGCTTGGCTCCAAAGTGACAGATTCTCAGCTTCTTTCTTCACTGAACAAACTATTTTCAAAGCAGAAGTCAAAAAGCCTCATTAGTAACAACAAGAGATGAGGAGTTTTCAACATGTAATAGCAGAATTATCTCACTGAGGGTTCAGTGGCTGCCTGTGTGCTTTGGACCAGGTTCCTGACAGTGACATTGGGACTACAGGAGCAAAATAAGAAATTCTTAAAAGGAGGAGAAAGGCCGTATTTGCCTTGCAAAATAATAAAATATTTTTGATGAGTGGAACAGCAAGGCAACTTTGCCAGTCATGTACTTATTGTGCCAGCACACACTCATGTACTGGTGAGGGGAACAGAAAACATGACTTTGGAGAAGTGATTGAGGGAACTGGTGCTGCTTAGTCTGGAAAAAAATGAGGTTGAGGGGAGACCTCACCTCTCTCTCAACCACCTGAAAGGAGGCTGCAATGAGGAGAGTGTCAGCCTCTTTTCTCAGGTGACAAGTGATTGGACTCAAGGAAACAGTCTGACATTGTGCCAGGAGAGGTTTAGACTGCATATTAGGAAGAGTTTCTTCATGGATAGGGTTGTCAAGCATTGGAATGGGCTTCCCAGCGGAAGTGGTGAAGTCCCCAAATGCTGGAGATATTTAAGAGGCTTGTGGACATGGCACTAAGGGACATGGTTTAGTGACAAAACTCTGTAGGGAAGTTTGAAGGTGGGACTTTATGATCTTGAAGGTCTTTTCCAACCTAAACGATTCTATGATTTTATGATCAAAAGATAGACCAAAAGATAGCTCCAAAGATGTTACTATTTTAACAAATCAGAATGGTAACATATGTACGTAAAGTATTTTTATTCCATTTTATGTGCATAACAATGTAAGAATATTTTCAGAGCTAGACTGAAAGAAGAAATTCTTGGGTTTCAACAACAGACCCATCCTTCATCTGACATTACTTGAGGATGAGACTTACAATTTATCTTCTGGTTGCACATCATTTAAAAGGAGACACACAGGTAAAAAACCCACAGGTGGGTTTAGGTATTTTTTCAATGCATGCCTAGACAATTCCCACAGACAGCAGTAGAAATGATGCTTATCTTAAAGCAAAGGCTTCTACACAGATGAAGCAGACAAAATGTTTTAACAGTCTTGCTGGACTAAGCAAAAGTATTTTCTTTGAACAGATGCATTAAAATAACAAAAAGGTTTCATTGCATTAAATGTACACAAAAACTCTCAATTATTGTATAGTAACTTACTGGACTCCCTCCTCCCTACAAGAAGCAATTGTCAGCAGTAAAGAAAACACAAAGAGAAACCCAGCAGCTTTTTCCTAAAACTATATTACTTACACTTCCTGGATTTGCCAAAACAAGCCTGGGCATTTTCAATTAGCAAAGATGATAAGTTTAACTGTAGACAGGAAAGAACACATCTAATTATTGAATCAGTTACACAGATGAGCATGGCTTGCAGAAAATGCTAATTCAACTATGCCTTGTTGCATATCAATATCTCTGCCATATGGTGAGGGTTGAAGATGCATTGTTGTTCCTGTTTTGTTAACAGAAAGACATGTTTGAACTATGACATCAAATTACAGAGGGACTTAAGTAGCACAGTGGAAATTGTACACAAATTAAAGGTATCTGCCCGTGTTGTCTGCAGTGATAACTTCCTTAATCTCGAAAGAACATAGCTGACATACTTAGAGTAGAAAGAACAATGATGCCCAGAGGTACAAACTCATGCCAAAATGATTTAACCAAACATCTTGAAAGATTATTCTGAAATTGCAAAGAAATACAAAAGCAGATGCCAGCATATTTGCCATAATGATACCCCCACGGATATAACACAGCACGTAAGCTCAGTCTTATATATATATCTTTGATGTTTCGTAACTGGCTCTGTACTCAAAAATCAAGCTAGTTTTAACACCAGTCCTGACTCATGGAATTTTATACCCATATGTTTAAATAAAAGAGACTGATACATTTCAAAAACATTTTAATCAGAGATGTTAAAGGTAGATTCGGGATTCAGGAGGCTACTTCATTCCATCAACTCCAGAAGCAATCTTATGAAGCTAAAAAAAAAAAAAAAAAAAAAAAAAGTCAGACTTAGGAGACTCAATTTTAAGATTATGCAAAAAAAGATGCTTAAAAAGACCAGGGTGAAGGAAGCAAAATAGCTTTTGGAAAGCTGAGGAATTAAAATTATTTTGAACAACAATACTTTCTTCCCTTCATGTCTGCATATTATGATATAGTTTTCAATTACATGGCCACCAACTGCATTGCTCTAGGAACTCTGCCTTACCATTGCCCAGGCAGAAAATATTCCAATGAAAGGATCATGGGAAGGAGAACAAAATACTTCTGTATTGAAGAAGTGTTCATCTGTTGTCTTTGAATAACATTAAAAAAACAAATGGATGATCTTTTCCTCTCTGCTCATTTGTCCTTAACTGGAAAACAGCTGGTAAATTAATTGAGCACTTTTAATGGAGGACAGATGTGACAAATGTGACAGATCCAAGCTACAAAAATCATCTTTGTTTTATCTATGTTATATACAGAGTGTAATCAAAATATCCCATGGTTATATTATGGTATGAGACCTTCAACAGACAGCAGTGAGCCTGATATCTCTTTGAAATGAGTAGCAGTTCACTACAGCACTTAACTTGCTCATTTAGGAGTGAGTAAGTGAAGTCCTGGGAAACGGAATTCTCACATAACGGAGCAGAAGCCATTGCTGCTGATGTAAGCATTGAGAAACAGTGGATGCACAGGGAACATTATGGGATGGATTTCTGTCACTCACTAACAGTGCCTTTTTGGAAGATATTTGAACACAGAGATTTACAGACTCTAAATTTCTAAAAATGCAAAATATTTTTGTTTTCATAGTAAACATGATAAAAATAATTATGCAGGAAGTAGTTGCTTTTTACATTGTTCCACTCTGTATCCAAGAGCAGTTTTTCTGACAGATTATTCACTGATATCTATGACATTATATTTTTATGTGGTGGCCTTCTTACATAATATCACCGAACACTTCAACGAAAGGCATTTCACTTCAGAGAGTTGTTCATTTTTTGCCAACCTGTGAATGAAAGAAAAGAAAAATAAGAACTGTCCATCCCATATCTTTGCTATTTTAACTGCTTTTAAGAACTTTTCTTAAGTGCTAAAAGTATACTGAAGAAGGTGGACAAAATAGTTGGCCGTATTAACTTTCCCTTTGCACTTCACAGAATAGGTATTTTGCTGAGAATCATTCATAACACACACCCTGGCCAAAATATATCCAAAAACAGTTTGTAAAAAAATGATTCTTAATTGCTGTTTTAGAGCAATCATATTCAATTCTCTAAAGTGACAATGTCATCTGTTGTAGGTAAAAATCATCACAAGCTTTAGAATACACTTGGATGTACCCCAAGACTGACTTCTGATTGAGCACCATATACCTGCCAAGAAAGCAGCTTTGTTCAACATCTAAACTTATTTTAATTATTCATGCCTTTTAAATCAGTTGAGACTCTAACAAGTATTACATGAAAGCTACATCAGCTGAATAATAACTTCTGTGCAAGTCAAAGACTTGGATGGGCAAAGAAGACCTATTACATATGCCTCCTGAGGGGAAAAATAGCCCAAGAGCTGACATTTTCAATGAACTATCCTGTCTTCTTTTTAACCAAGATGGAACATTTTGCTCCAGAACCAATTAATAAAAGAAAGACTTACAAAGGTACTATGTCTGGACCTCTGTATAACATTTCACAGAACACAAAGATTTTAAATGGAAATCTTTCACATATGTTCACATGAAAGAAACATAGAAGAAAATTTTATGGAAATTAGCTCTTCTCATCCAGAAAATAACCTCTTTCTATGGTGACTCCCAGTAACATGAACGTGTTTGAGATGAAAGTGGAGGAAACAGGCTAGAAACAGAGAACCAATGTGCATCAGTGCTTTACACTATAATCATAGAATGGTTTGGGTTGGAAGAGACCTTAAGATTATCTAGCTTCAACCCCCACTGCCATGGGCAGGGGCACCTACCACTAGACCAGGTTGCTCAAGGTCCCATCCAGCCTGGTCTTGAACACTTCCAGGGATGGGGCATCCACAGCTCCTCTGGGCAACTTGTGCCTCACCACCCTCTAAGTAAAGAATTTGCTCCTTATATCTAATCTATATCTACCCTCCATCACTTTAATGCTCTTAAACCTTGTCCTATCACTACATGTCCTTGCAAAAACTCTTTCTCCATCTTTTCTGTAGACCCCTATTACGTACTGCAAGACTGCTGTAAGGTATCCCCAGAACCTTCTCTTCTCCAGACTGAACAACCCCAACTCCCTCAGCCTGGTGAGGGAGGGGTGCTCCAGCCTCTGATCTTCCTCATGGCCTTCCTCTGGACTAGCTCTAATAGGTCCATGTCCTTCTTGTGCTGGGGCTCCAGAACTGAATGCAGTGCTCCAGGTGGGATCTCACGAGAACAGATCAGAGGGGGAGAATCACCTCCCTCACCCTGTTGGCCACACTGCTTTTGAAGTTCAGTATGCAATCAGCTTTCTGGGCTGCAAGCACGTTGCCAGCTCTTGTTGAGCTTTCCATTCACCAGTACCTCCATGTCCTTTTCCACAGGGCTGCTCCCAATCCACTCATCGCCTAGCCTGTCCCTGTGCTTGGGATTGCTCCAGCTCAGATGCAGGACCTTGCCCTTGGCCTTGTTGAACTACATATTTTTTGCACAGGCCCACCTTTCAAGCCTGTCAATGTCACTTTGCATGGCATCCCATTCCCTCCAGCATTTTGAGCTTCAGTCATTCTTTCAGCTTAGGCATTTTTGTGCATGTATCTAAGTTAGAAAGACTATGCAACTCCTGCAACTCCTGCAATGTTAGAAGGAAACACAGCAACATAAAGTCATATTTCTGCAAGGGGAATAAATCCTGTAGCAGACAATGACTCAGCTGGTTCTTGATATTTTCTATTTAATGATGTACATTTCACGTCTATTGGACAAAAGCAAATTGTTAGAAGACAAGTAGATAAATTAGGAAATGAAGAGCTAAAACCAGAATGAATTCACTCCTGGCAGCCTTCAAAGGCTCAGAACACAATGTCTATAGGGGAAGGTTTTTTTGGCATCATCTATCTTGTACTCTTCACTATAACCAGTGTAATCTTTCCTGTGTATCAATTGTTCTATTAATTATTTATTCTTGGACATATAAATCCTTCTTAGCATTGTAGCAACAGAACTTCTAACATGGTTTAGAATTGAATGATGCATTTTATAAAATTCTAGCTGATGTTTTAAAACTTCTATTGCACATCTGGGAAAATAACATACTCCCTCACACACAGTATAGCAGAATGGATGTAAACCGAAATAATGAATCTGTCAGTAAAGGTTATAGACCAAATTATCTCAATGGGTGTATATAAACTATATTTGTTTTACGGAGACCCCCAAAGTAAAGAAATGTTGACATTATTAAAAGTGGATGTTGTAAGGTTACATGGATTTAGTGCTTTACCAAAGGGGGCATTTCACTGCATAGATGATGGCCTAGCCGACTGTAAGGATGATATGTTAAAAATTAATGTTGAAACTTCACTTTGACTAATAAATTTCTGGGCTAATTAATTTAAAATCACATATTTTTAACAAGTCAACTACCCTCTTTACAACCACTACTGTCATAAATTCAATCAAAACCTCAGATTTAAAGAAAATAATTAAATTAAATTAAATTAAATTAAATTAAATTAAAATAAAATAAAATAAAATAAAATAAAATAAAATAAAATAAAATAAAATAAAATAAAATAAAATAAAATAAAAGTATTTGCAAGCAGCAAAAATCACAAAAAAAAAGTACAACAAAATGTTTTGATGTCTAGAGACTGGTGCTTATGGGTTCCTCCAGTAGTCATTTTTCATGCTTAAGAAAGTGAAAGTCAGAGAAAGATATAATATGTCCTTGGAACTGTACATTCACCAGTGACTACAGGTTCCTGGAACCACTGCCAGCAATCATCAGTTGTTACCGATACACTGCTATCCATTTTGCAATGAATACAGGACAGTGAAAATTATAGATTCCAAACATTATTTGTAAACATCTACATAAACTCCAGAGGCTGAATTCTTGTTCTCATTTCTAGTCTGTTCACAAACACAGCACACATGAGTTCAGCCTGTGATTTTATATATTTCCATATTGTATTTTTATTTTTTTTTCTTCTTAATCCCTATCTCAGCAACCCAACTTCTGTGCAATTTCACATTTCTTATATTTCTAGAGATCTCTCACAGCTCCTTCTCCCAATAAGACAATTTCCTCAGCAATGTTATGCAGGTTATGCAGCTGGGTCACACAGAGTGGAGGTAAGGATCCTTGGACATTGCCAGGGGAAGGTGTTATATGAGGGTTACAGAGAGAAGGGGTTATGCAAGTGACTGGTTAATATGAAATATTACCTTATCCCTTCACATGTGAATACAGTTGCAAATAAATACTTCTTGTACTCCTCAGAGAGAAAAAACTGCTTTCTGATGGTAACTGAGGCACATCTTACTTCAGAGGCAGCAAATTTAACCAGCTTCAGCTAACAAGATAACATCTGCTGAGCCCTCCCCAAACCTGTGTAGATCACTGAATCACAGAATTTCTAGGTTGGAAGAGACCTCAAGATCATCGAGTCCAGCCTCTGACCTAACACTAACAGTCCCCACTAAACCATACCCCTAAGCTCTACATCTAAATGTCTTTTAAAGACCTCCAGGGATGGTGACTCCACCACTTCCCTGGGCAGCCCGTTCCAATGTCTAACAACCCTTTCTGTAAAGAAGTTCTTCCTAAGATCCAACCTAAAACTCCCCTGGCGCAACTTAAGCCCATTCCCCCTCGTCCTGTCACCAGGCACGTATGATGAACTGAACTCTGAGCTACAGGAAACTACCAAATACAACATAAAAATGAGAGACTTGTGTTTTCCAAGTATGCAACTTCAAGTTACATCAACAATTGATACTATATAATATCCAAAGATGGGTACAACTTTATTATTATTTGTGGAGAGGGATAGGAGGGCTGTACATCCATGTAACCATGGACCCATCATATGATGCATAAGAAAGTGCTATGCCATCCAACGCTAATGATAAGCTAAGGCCCCTCCCTCCAGCTTCTCCCACCTTATATCTGTTCCTGATACCAGATTTGTCTACAAGCCTGGGGAAAATTTTCAAAGACTTTCAAAGAAGTTAACCACCTCAAGACCCGCAGAGGGGTCTTGAGGTGGTTAACTTCTGTTAGATGCCAATGACAGCTTAAGATACTACACTTTTTTGTACCTTTGAAGATATCATCAAAAGTACTTTGTTTTGACATATAATACCTACACAGGAAGAGTAAAGTTAATTGTGCTTTGTGCTGTTAACAGTTCATGTTCTGAATTCTGTACATGGTGATACATTAATAATCATTTTGCCATTAAATTGCTCTTGACCAACTATTCAGAAATTAAAAACTTATTCCCCTAAGCATTATAATGACTTTTGACACACAGCAGAAAAAAAAATAGGATTAAATTTTACATTAGATTTAGAAATTGCCGGCTCCTGGACACACCTAGTTGTGATAGGATCTCTACAGCCAAATCAGCTTTTTATTTGTAAAATTCAACTAGCTATTTGGCTTACAAGATCTGCAAGTTACATAGGATTATCAAAATATAATTTTGTTATGTAAAATTTAATCAAGAAAATGTGTTTTCTTATAGCTTGAAGTAATTCCTAAAAATCTCATTGAAATATCTTTAATTAGAGTTGGCAAAATTGCTAATTGCATCAAAGGAGATCACATTCTCTACCTCTAGTAGAAATGATAAAATCATTTTGCAATTTATATGCACTATCACTTCCAGGGAAAATGTGGATGTCTGGCATTTTGTAAAGAAAATATCCAAAAGTGTTCAAAGAAAAATGTGCTTTGATTTGTACTGACATTGTACCGTAAGTAGCAAGAATAAAGAAATGGTGCTTATTCCAGCAAAATCAGAATTTTGAAAATATGTCAAACACTGTGGCAGTCAGTGATGTTGTCTGGTGTTGTCTGATGTCACCAGTTTATAAACAATTGAGTGAGGCAAGTAAGTTGCTATATTCTGTCTGATGGTGTATCTTTGGGTCTGATAGGTGCCAAAGATGCCGATGATGACAAGCTAAATCTCATTCATGCCGGTGACAGGCAAAAAGAAAACTTGAGGGGAGAAATTGGAGGGATTCAAAGGCTTTTCATCTCTCTGTGGAAGCAAAACTTGCATAGGTATACCAGTTCTTGGAAACAGCGGCATGTCCATTGCCATGCACACAGACAAGGGCCTGAACCTTTGCAGTGCAGTAGTCATGTCCACGCTGCCTTTCATTAGATGCCCCACAGACTAAACCAGTTAGTTATTCATGTCTTGCATCTCACTTTACTTTCTGCCACCTGTGTGCACCATGCCCACCACAGAACATTCCATAGAAAGGTTTGTGGATGCCACAGCCTCCAAACGCTTCTCTGAACATCCTTCTAAATCGTGAAGCAGCCTTCTGCTTTCATGGCTGACAGTGAGCTAGATGAATCTCACCACCTGGGCCAGCATCTCACGAACATTTTATCCCTCTGCCAGGAGAAACAGAGTGGGGGTATGCACAGGACTGGTGAGGGTGTACAGTGAGAAGGCAAGAGGAAATGGACAGAGACAGAAATAAGGGGAGGAGAAGGAGAATTGTGGATAGGGTGTAATAGCTAAAGCAGAAATGGGGCCACAGAGAATCAAAAACCATGTCCCTGGGGTGTGAGGACTGTGGTCACAGAGATTCTCCAGAATCAACCAAGAGGATGGTGTGAAGATAGGGAGTCTCAAAAGCAGGGAGACAAGGGGAGGGGGCAGTTGGAAAGGCACAGAAGAAATGCTAGCTGAAGCAGCCCTCAGTAACTTCAGTGAGCTCAGCCAACAGAAGCCATGAACTATGCAGTTCAGTGACATTTAATACTACTCCTAGTCCAAAATCACCAGCAGTCTACAAGAGTCAGTAAGAAGGATCCAAAAGTTGCAAGTTAATCCCAGTGCACCGTTTCTAGTCTGATCTGTTCCACTCCTTTCCATGCAGTGTGGCAGAACGATGGAGGATAGTTAATACCAGCCATCACTCAGCAACACTCAGTGCATTGATTCATGCCAGACCCATTGATGCCTTACTGTTTGTCCTTCTTCTGCCTAATGGAAACTTACCTGGAAAGTGAGCACAGGCACTGTGTACCAACGAGTCGCTGGCTGCCAGAGCAGAAGAGCTATCTTCTTCAGTGGGAGGACTTCGGTAAAGAAAAGGACGTGGGCGTGCTCATAGCAAATAGCCAGAAATCAGGAATGCTTAAAAGGTAGATGTAGACAGATAAACATGCAAACACACATCTATACCCAAAGTAAATCTGCAGCAAAGATTTCTCCTAAACTCAAGACCAAAGATCTGGCACTAATTGCCTTCTCCCTTCCTTCAGGCAAGAAGTATAGGTATAGTTACAAACTAGGGGGCACAGACCTAAAAAGAAAATCCAGGTCTCGTTGATTAAAGTTCCCTCATAACTCCTTCAGTAACCCAAAAATGAGACTACCCTCTTCCCTCTGAATTTACTTTCCCTCCTGCATTGGAGAAAAACCTACCCCCCTCCCTGAGTAACAAAATGCTTTCTAGCAGCCTCATTTTCTTTCCTTTCCGTGCTATGTTAAGAACTCGAGCATCATTTCTGCCTCCTTTAGTTCAGCAGGCTCAGTCTTGTTTTGTGAGTACCTCAATTAATATTAATATATTAATTATATAATATAAATAATATAATATATAGTATAATTAATAAATATTTATGATATGATATATAATATGAAATTATATAAAAATATTAATTTATTTCTCACTCCACCTGCATATTTCAGATTAATCTTTGAAAGATCTCTGATGCATAGTAGAAGTTGGGGGGGAAGGCAAGAGAGGGAGGAAGGTTGCTGAGATAAATACTAAATCACTTCCAACTTGAAATAGAAGGTTGACTGTCACTTGTATAATTGAAGTATGATGCTTTCAGAGTTAGCAGACATTCAATCCTCAAGACATTCACAATAAATTATGTTGTTTCTCAATAGGTATGAATGCAGGTGTGCTGGAGTGATCAGATAGTGACTCCCAGCTTAGTTTCATACTGGTGGTGTTCTTACTGACTGGCTGCTGCTCTGGTTATTTCTATTATAATGAATGCTAACAATAGTGATAATAATATTATCTAGAGCTAGGTAGAGCTCTGAATTAACAGATCTCAAAATACTTTCCAAGAATCATTAACTCCTCAGTTAGCCATAGGAAAAAATGTGACTATCTAAAGAGCCATTTACTTATCAGTGTGAATCACTGTCTGGCACTAATAAGGCTGACTTTGTAAAGCCAACATAAGGCTATGGATTTTATCTATTTATGTGACCATAACTGGTTATGGTTTCGAAGTGTTGCCGTAAACTAAGAATCTCAAAATCTCAGATACTTTTTTAATCAGCTGCCTTCCAGAAGAATCAGGAAGGAGATTAGCATATGAATTCTTTAGAGACATAATTTAGTCAGTGAAATGACTGACTTAGTTTTTCATGGGGTTTTTTTGTTTGTTTGTTTGCTTGCTTGCTTGCTTTCCCCATAATGAAGATGTAAACTTTCCATGCTTTAAAGTACTTTTACTTTTTACTTTTTTTTTTTTTTTTAATTTTCAGCAGATAATTGCCTAGTGCATCGGGAAAGCCAATAGCAGCTCTGGGTTTTGTCACCTGTGCACCAGTCTTGACTCATGCTTGTACAGAGCGTCAACCAGTTTGATGTTGAAACATAGAAATGTTTTGTTTAAGGATGTCTGAAAGAAGGAATCCAGAGAATGGCTCTCTCTTTTTGCCCCAGATGATTCAGGAGGATGAGCTCTCTGGGGGCATACAGACTTGGCTGCAGCACAGCTGCTGAGGTGCACAGGCTGCTTCTGCACAAGTTAATGGGGTGAGTGGAAGCATTGAAGGGCACAGCCACTGTCCTGGTTTCAGTTAGGACAGAGTTAATTTTCCTCCTAGTAGCTGGTAGGGTGCTATGTTTTGGATTAGGATGAGAAGAGTGCTGATAACACGCTGATGTTTTAATTGCTGCAGAGCAGTGCTTACTCTAAGCCAAGGACTTTTCAGCTTCTTGCTCTGTCCTGCCAGCGGGCAGGCTGGGGGTGCAGCAGGAGCTGGGAGGGGACAGACCCAGGACAGCTGACCCAAACTGGCCAAAGGGGTATTCCATACCATCTGATGTCATGCTAAACAATATATAGGGGTGGCTAGCCGGGGTGGGGGGTGCGGCTGCTTGCGGATAGACTGGACATTGGTCAGTGGGTGGTGAGCAATTGCATTGTGCATCACTTGTTTGTACATACTATTATCTCAACCCACAGGCTTCACTTTCCCATTTCTCTCCTCCATCCCAGAAAGAGAGGGGGGAGGATGAGCAAACAGCTGTGTGGTGCTTAGCTGCCAGCTGGGTTAAACCACAACAGCCACTGAGGGGCCAGCCCAGATCAGAAGATGTATAGCCTGATTCCCCCTAATGTGCTGTGCCAAAGGAAGTAACTAGCTGAGGTATTACACCACCCAAATGCAGGTACATGGCTTTGAAGCTACTGGGAACCTTTTATTTTCTTTTTCTTTTTCTTTTGGTGTGAGTTAGAATGCTAAGCTCCCGAAATTTTACCTCTTCTTCCTTTTATTAAAAGCATGAGCAGGGAATAAAAGGCCATGAGGATGAGTTAGAAATTTGTTATTTATATATATGCACTGTAAAATTGTTGGCTGGAAAAAAGCACAATAGCTAGTTAAGTATTATATTAAAATTTGCAGGATTATTAGTAGTACCTTAATTTCTCCCTTATAGTCAAGTAAAAAATTGTCTTTATTATATTATGGTCATATATCATAAGTAAAAATCACATTTTTAATTAATGATTGCAAAGTTAATTATACATTATAGGGTTCGGAACAGACTGGTATAGCTGAAAAGCTATGCTGTTATGTGACTTATGTATTTCACACTATAAAAGCACATGCTGAATACAGGTTATAAAGTGCACCCCCTGGAAATAATGCTGTAAAAATTAATATATAAGCTGCTAGCTCAGATAATGCAAAGGGAGAAAAAAAAAAAAAAAAAAAAAAAGAGAGTTCTATCTTTTACAGGGAAGGAATAACAATAAAAGGTCAGTTATGCAGACAGAGAAGCTGGACTCAGATGAAGATCTGTAGCCAAGCAATTAAGGTGTCTTTTGCTTCCAAAACTGATAATTTTTACAGCCTAGTCATTAAAACTGTACTTATCATTACCTTTTGCCTTGGCTGTAACAATGCATTGGAATATCGGATCTGAGTCATTAGTTTATGAAACAGTACAAGTGCACAGATGAGTCTTCTGCAGACTTAGCACAAGACCCAGAGGTGACCTAACCCTTTGTCTTCATATCAATGTTAAACATTAATAAAAATCTCTTGGGTCATGCAATGTTTTGTCATAACATATAAACCTACGTGTAGTAGGCACACACAACCCTCAAAAAGTCTCCCATTTCCAATACTTCAAAGTTAAAATGGAGTACCTAATATCTCAAATACAAAAATTAAAAAAACAGTCCTTTTCTGCCAAGGTAAACAATTCCTCTGCCATTGCAAATAAATCCAACCACATCCAAGTCTTTTTTTTTTTTTTTTTTTTTGTGTGTGTGTGTGTAGGCACTGGAAATGAGGTGGAACCTGATGGGAGTTCATTTTGCTTTTTGCCATTTCCAATGCTCTCTATGGTTTATGACAGCTGAAGGCACTCTACAACACCCCTCCATGCATATTCTCTAAAATTTAAGAGGAGTTGACCAATATTTAAACTTAGTGACATGGTTCTGAAAAAATTAAAGCACTTGGAAAACTTACTATGGGAACTGGGAAATACATTGAGCTTAATTGCTAACAAAAGTCATGGGAGAGCTGCAAGAAAGATATGTAACATGGTGTGTAAGCACTTCATCTGTATTCTTTCCAGGGAGACACTGACACAGTCAATGTACTTCTTTCTCTTTATATTGTTTAACTGCAGGAGTGAGAGTTCCGCAAATGGGAATGTTTCCCTCCAAACCCTGTGCTAAAACTGCCTCCTCAACATTTCCCTTGATTCTGTAGAAGTGTTGCATTGAACTGAATGGAAAATAGTAAAAATGTCATTGTAGGAAATAAATGTTGGAAAAGGTAGTAAATACCAGTCTTTCCTCATGGACATACTCTGGCTCTTGTTACCAGGAAATTTACATATTGCATATTATGTTTTGAGGTTTTTTTAGACTGAAATAGACCATTACTTGTAGCATTTTCATTCCTCTAGTACTGTTGATATCATAACTCTACCTGTATTGATTAGCCACATATGCATGCTAAATATTGACAGCAGCTATATTTGGTAAACTTCATTACTTCCTCACTATTCGTGAAGTACAGAAAAGCACCGGGCACATATAAGCCTTCAAATGTTTATAGCCCTTCTTTTCTACCAGACAAGGGCAGTTAATCTCTGGAGGAGGTGAAATGTGGTTTTAGTTTGCTGTTCTCAATCCCAGACACGATTTTCTTTATTTCTCCTCCATTCCTTCCTAAAGCCAACAACTAGTTGTCTGCTTCCTGTTCCCTACTTGCTCTGCTATTTCAGTCTGCTTGCCTGAATCTCCTTGAGGAACTCTTTCTTCCAAACAATCAGACTTCAAAAAAGATGTACCAAGGGGGAAATGACTGTCAGTCCATGTAAGTAAAGATGACTTTCCCGTTTAGTGTTCTCCTTATGCTTTTCCATACGCTGAGATTTTTCATAAGGCAAGGATTAATTTTTATTTCATTCAAAAAGATCTTCTCTCTCTCTCTTTCTCTCTCTCTCTGTTTGCCTCTTGTTTCACGGAGGCAGAACTTTGATGGGAGCACATACCTGTGATGATTACTGAGGGCCAGCCTGAGGAAGAAAGAGGATGGAGGTGATGTTCACAACAAAGCTGTTGTTGGCATAGGTTGGAGACAGGGTCCTGAGGCACACAGTTCTGCCAGGAGGAGTGCTTTGAGAGAGAATTGAAGGTGGGCTTTTAAGAAATGGAAATAATAGAGAAAGGTCCAGAGAAGAGGAGAATACAGTGGGAAAACCTTCTGTGGTGTTAGGGGAAGATTTAGGGTTAGGGGTTAGGGGGAGTACAATTCAGTCCCTGAAACAAAGGCATTTAGTGATATTTGAGATATTCTGTGGTAACAGACATCCGTGTGGAACTGTCAGCTAACATACAGGATATAAATGAGCTTTTCTGGACTTGCAGGTGAATACACACAAGGACATTCCAAAGGTGAATAGATTCCTATGTATATATAGTTTACTTATGCCTAGCAACAAGTGAAATTTGGGGAGAAAGAAGAACTGATCTGAAAGGAAAACAAACAAACAAACAAAAAAAAATGGCAAAAGGAAAGCAGAGAAAGAAAAGGAAGAAATACTTGACAAGTCATATAAAATGGAGAAAACATGCCAAGAAGTAGAAAATGGAGAAACAAGGGATCTCTGGGGAGATCAAGCAGAAAACTGCAGTTGTGCTTAAAAGTTTAAGCCACATACTCCACTAGCAAGGTACTAGCAGACATTCAGTACACAAGTCAGGTTAAACATCAAAAATATCCATGTCCCAGAAGTCCCAGAGTTCAGCAAAGCTATTATTCTGCAATGTCAGACATTCATCAGTGAGTATATTGAATTGGTCTATAGAGGTACAGATGATATGTGATTTTTTTTAAATGTTCTTACTTTAATTTATTTTATAGATTAAAAGCTAAACCTAAGGCCATTCCATAAGTGAAAAACACTGGACCTTCCTGAGACTCTATAGTATATTAAAAGTGACCAGATATCTGGCCTTCTCCACTACATACTCCAGAATGTCTCTATAGTGTCCAAAAAATAAGATAGTGTTGTGTGCCAAATATTTTTAAAAGTTATCTAAATTAATATCTTAATAGGTCACTGCCCACTGTCTGTTCAATTCATATTTCTTAACTTTTTGTTTTGCCTCTCTGTGTTGAGAGAATCTGAAGGGAAAAGTATTTCAACAAATACAAATAAATACGAATAAATACAAAATGAGAAGAGAAAAAATAGATAAAGAAAGAAAGAAAAAGAAAGAGAGAGAAAAAGAGAGAGAAAGAGAGAGAAGGGAAGGAAGAAAGAAAGAAAAAAGTGAAAGAGAAAGAAAACGAAAAAGAAAGAAAAGTGAAAGGAGGAAATTTAAAATCAGAGAAGGACAACAAGTAGAAAAACAGTCCATTGCAAAGGACTTCTTTCTTGTGGAGAATGTTTACTATATGACTGTGTGGCTGAATGCACATAAATGTTTACCTTGTCAATAGAGGCTAAAGGGCATAAGACATATGACATAAGACATAAGAAAAAATATGAATGTGTTAGGTGAGGAGTTTCCTTATTTATGCATTATGAGACAGTAGGCTTTTGTTAAGAATGGCAGAATTTCTAATTAAAAATAAAATGGATTTTCATCTGTTCTTTTAGAGACGATGGATATTCCAGAATAAATCTTTTGTGTTCTAATATCCATTTTCATGCTTGTCTGACAGGCAATTTACAAAGATATAGAAATGTTTGGTTTAAATTTCACAAAGTTTTTCTTCTGCAATGTTGTTTACATACATAATAATACATTTTAAACATTTTTGTAAGGCCTAATGCATTCAAAATAACATAAAAGTATATTATGTTTCCAAAATCATTCTTTTCTTCTGTAGCATTATTCCTCTACTTTCATTCCTGAAAGGGTTTCACACACGTCACTTTACTCCTCTCAATAAGTGTGATGATGATGAGATTCTTTGCATGCATTGCAAAACCTCATTGCAAAATCTCATCCTTAATTTTCAATGTTCTGATCATGAGCACTGCAGAAAAATGGCATTGCTTCTTCCTTTTACAGCTGAACTTCAGAAGAGCACAAGTAGAGATCAAGGGCTAGGCTACAGAAGGTCAGGCTTTGAAGCTCCTACTTTGCTTATGTCTAAATCCATCTTCCTTACCAGCTGATAAGAAAGGGCAAACAAAGCATAAGAGTCTTCCCCAACAGAAACAAAGGGAAAGAAAGACAGTGGAAAGGAATATACTTCTTGCCTTAGGTCAGCTGGGCTTGAGGTAGTGTGTATGGTGCTGGCTGTAAGGACGAGAAACTTCAGCCAGGAGAAAAGCATTTTTAGGCTCTTCATGTCCACAAGAACCAAATTTGAAATTGCTATATTTTCCATCTGGAAGCAAGAACTGCAGTATTTTTTTTCAGATGCAGGCCTTGAATCCAACACTTCTCTCTATACTTTGCATTTGAACGTTCATTTCAGACCCTGCTTTCATTCCTTTGATGAACTTGAAAAATATGTATGCAGACTCTGCATAGATTAGGAAAATAGAGATGGCAGCTAACTCAGTTTAACAGGGCTTTTTTTCTTATTGACAAGTAACAATTACAGATTTCATTGAACAACCAGGGCTAGTGAACCTGGTATATTTCATCTATTCATATTCTTACTTTGTTCTATTTATATTTATAGAATATCCCTGGTTCAATTATTTTAATATCTTGGCATTCACTGGCAAGGGGAAGCATCACCTTTGCTAGATATGATTTAATAGATAAACCTTCACTCTTCAGTAAATGAGGAGGGAAAGAGATTCTAAAGGCTAATTTTGAGGGGCCCTGAATTGTCCATCCTCATATTAAATTCATACAAAATGCTGATGTACTGGAAGACAAAGTACATGTTTATTACAACCTCAAATATCTCACCAAGAAACCAAAGTTCTGTAAACAGAAATTGTTCTGGTTTTTTTTGTTTGTTTTTTTGTTTGTTTGTTTGTTTTTGTTTTGTTTTGTTTTGTTTTCCAAGGCACTTCAGTAGGCAGGATGTTGCATTTAGCATCAAGTAATGTGTATTTTCTACTTAGTTCTGGCAGGTAGAAACTTGACATGTAAACTTGGCTTCATGAGCTTATTCTTCTGCACATTTGTCCATTTTTCTTTCACTGAGAAATTTTCTTACAAATCAGCTGAGACAACTGCAAAGTGTCACTTAGTATATATTGCCTGACAGAAGAACAGTCCCAGTTCCTGTAAGCCTATGGAAGCAGGAATAATAATACTGTTGAAGGGTTTCCATAGCACCCAACTGTATGCAATTTAGAAAGTTTAATGAGGAGGCTAATCTCATATTGAATACTATATATTATCTGAACTGTCCATATTTCTCAATTGGTAGCGAAGTGTTATAGGAGTTCAGCTAAATCTGATGCCTGTTGCTCAGCATCATAATATCCTCTAGACATTCAAACAAAATGCACCACTTGCTTGGTGAGGGGTCCTGTGAACCTGAGTTGAACCAAACCAAAAATGAAATAAATAAAAAAAATCAGTTTGTCTGTTGACTTCCTATTACACTTTTCACATGGGAGGAAGAGTGAGAAGAAAGATATGGCAATATAGTTTCTATTTCAGAATAAACGAGAACCACCCACAGATCTGTCGAAAAGAAAAATAACAATAATTTTAAAAATCACTGTAACATGCAGTCATTTGATTCATGTGAACAGTACCAATGATGTGAGCAGAACTACTGCCTGGTAAAGCAGGTAAGTTTTTCAGCTTTTAAAAGTTTCTTTTTTCCCTAAGTAATTAAAGTAACATTAATTTCTGCTAAATTAAAGTGTCTTTTAAATAATATCAAGGTTTGTAATTTATTTTGAAAGGTTTTCTTTGGCATCAGACCATAAAAGGTGCAATATGTCTGACAGCATGCCACTTTGTGTAGAACAATAGCTGAGTATCTCTGACAAGGAAGAACTGTCTAATTAGTCTACATTTCTCAAAGAATAATTGCCTGTCAAACAGTTAAACCATCTCTCTGGAAACACATTTCCCAAGGCAGCAGTTGAAATTACAGGTATGTTAATGTGGATACTCGATAATATAAATCTTCTTCAAAATATGTCCTATTTCCATTGTTTTATAGAAAACGTATTTTCAATGCTATTTTATATGAGAAGTGTAAGCCACAAAATTAAGGAAAAAATATTTAAAGGACTTTCAGGGCTCCAGAAACAATACTGTGCAACTAATATATAATAGCTCATTTCAAATAACAAGGCAAATGACTTCTTTTATGGCACGTGGCAAATGCTCCTCATTTACAACAGTTTAAAACATTGCTGTTAGTTTTTCAGAAGTCATAAAGCCCAAACATTAGCAGTGACATAAATAGAATACTGTGAGGTTGAAGAGAAAGGGATTGAATATTAATGCTGTCACTCCAGGTAGGGATGGAAGCTATTTTTTTAATATTCTGTTTCAATTGTGCTTAGAGCAATAATGTATTCATTATCAGAATCCATGGGGACTTTTGCTCAGCAAAAGTCTGCAGTGGTACACTGCAGTCTGCAGTGGTACAGAAGTAAAAGTACCTTAGAAACCATAAAGCACATTTCAATAAATATTTGTATCTTTAGCAAAGCTCAGAGGAGATATTTTCCAATACCTCATTACGTGTCATGAGGCACTAGGGGAAGGAACAAATCTGAAGTCTGAATCTGGGATAAACAACTAAATTAGAGATGTTATTTACTTGTTTTGTTCTACTTACATCCATAAAAATGCATCTGATATGATGTAATCAAAACACTGCTAAGAACCTAGCAAAAAACTCTCTGCTTACTTAATTATTGGATGTTGGTATATGATTTAGATTTGTGTAACTCAGGTCTTCATTTAGTGTAATTTGTATGCTGTGAATTACAAATCACTCACAGTGAATTTCTTCTTTTATTAAGACCACAATTTTAAAGCCTTCAAGTTTGCAAATTGGGGATGTTTGCATTTTCAGACTTAACAGGACTATCAGCATTGTAGTTCCCTACTAAATATTTATGTGCTTGTTATCACCCAGAGCACTATGATAGGCTACTAATGTTTGGTAAAAAAAAAAAAAAAAAAAAAAAAAAAAAGGTGTTTTGCTTTTTTAAAAATTATTATTAATTATTTTGGTTTGGTTTGGTTTTGCCTTAGCAGAGAAAGGTTAGTTACAATATCTAGGAAGAAAAAATAAAACTTTACTAATTTTAGTATGCCTCTGAAGCACACAACTAACCACCATTCTCATGATAACACACTAGAAACTTAAAAACTTTTATTTTTGCCATCTTAAGTAGCAGACACCAGTGTGAGGTCTTTGTGTTCATTTGACATTCATTACCACTTGCCATTCAAACTCCATGTCAACTAGATGATCTTTAAGGTCCCTTCCAAGCCAATGCATTCTATGATGACTGGAAGTCTCTTAATGTCATCCTGCAGGACTCTGTGAAGCAAGAATCCTGATTTTCTTTCAGATTTTCAAAATACAAAAGATACCACATTCCCCCTCAGTACAGATAGTACTTCATATGGAAAACAAATGCAGTGTGTTTAATTAGTGATCATTCTGCTACGAGATCTAGCATTCCTGTTCATTATTTTTGCTTAAAGAGTTATGTGTTGCTTTTCATTATTTAAGTTTAACCTTAGCTTCAAAAATTTCAGAAGATACCCCTTTATATACACTGCAAGTATATAGCATACCTTTCTAAGTCCTTTTATTTGAAAACTATTTCTATCAAAGGCTTTTATAGTTGTTTACATATGTTTATCATGTGCAAGATCATTCAGAACAATTTAATCTTAAGTTCTAAGAAGAAAGGGGGTGAACTCAGAGAAGTAAATGTGATCTTTAGTTAGCAACAGTCAAAAATAACTTAATTCCACTACCTCTAAAATATTCACTATGAACTAATAAAACTATTAGTTCATAATCTGAATTCTGTTTCCTGGGTTTCCATGGAGTATTACAGTATTATTGAGTAGACAACAGTCCATTTCAGATTTTTTATATCAGTATTTTACTACTAATTTAATCTACCTCAAGGTAAATGGGCGTGAAATTCAGAAACAAGCACCAGTTCCCTACCTCTGACTTTCATTTTAGTTTCCAGGTCAGTATTTTGGTCACCAATTGCCTTGTTCACACAATAAAAACTTAGAGAGGTATGTGTTCAGTACAATATCTTTCTAAGTCCCCCAGGGCAGCTGATACACAACATTAAGTTCCTGGCTTTCTCAAGACATTTCCCTCCTCTAACTGCTGTAGCAGAAAGATGTCTAAAGATCTCTCCTCTGCTCAGACCTTGCTGCAGTCATGTCTGTTCTAAAGTCTGTTCTCACTAAAATCAATCCAGACATCAGCATATGCTGTTTGGTTAAAGTTGATTGCTCTTCCAATCTACAGTAATAGCCCTTTTTACTCCCCAGACTATTAATAATAAAGGATTTGGTGAGGAGCTTTTATTATTTTGAACTAAGCAAGTTTCCTTACATTGAGAGGCAGAAAAAGGATCATCTTTGTAAAAATTCTCATCTTTAGAAGGCACATTGCTATCAAATGGCAATTTGTGTCAAAGCCATTTCCTTCCCAGAGCTATAATTCCAGGTACTCTATATTGCCAAATAAAATATTTCACATTACCCCCTATGTATGAAAATGTAAGAGAGAGAGAAAAAAAAAAAAAAAAAAAAAAACTTGTACCAAGTTTTGAGTTCTGTTCTGTTTAGCATGCTGAAGTAATTTAAAAATGAATTTGATGAGAATTGATGTATAGTGAAAGTGGTGACAAAAATTTTCTCTCTCTGTTGAAAATGTCACAACTATATATAAAAAGATGTTGCAGAGGTCCTCCCCAGCTTTGTTGTATGCTTACTGCTAATGTGTTGCTTGAGAGTTTGTCCTTTTTTCCCTTTTTCTGTGGTCATTCCTTCCAACTAATGAAATTCCTTCTGAAACACGTCCGGACCTATCAGGACTCTTGTTTTTAGATGCATTATAACTGGTAATTTCAGGGGTCTGATACCACTGTCGTTACAAACTTCACTTATGTTGAGCAATAATTCAGCCACTAGATTCCTTCATTATTTGTTGGTTTACATGCTGAGTTACAGTTTTGTGTAGATGGACACCCTCTCATCAAGTTGCCAGCATAGAACTGAGCTAGGATTTATCTGCCAAGCATGCCACCAAACTAAAGAGTAGAATATCATAGTTCTTGTCTTAAAAGGCGTCTTACTTAGTCAGACATTTCTCAGTGAGATGAATTCACTCTTCTAACTGAAGTATGAAAGCATGTGAAAGCATTTTTTCTCTTCATTATGCATTTGTTTTTCCTCTTTCCAAACTTCCACAGTTCTCCAAAGGTCTCTTCTCTTTTCTTTTCTCTGGTTATTTCTTTCAAGAAAATTATAAACCTGAACCTGAACTTTTTCCAGGCAGAACTCTTCACTGGACTCATTTGTTCTTCACTGACAGTAGCATGTATGTCATTCCTGTAGCAATCTTATCAATGCAACTAGTTATGGGCAACGCTCATAGAGTACAAGCTATACTCAGTTTGTAAAAGCTGTGACTGAGGACAGATCTTCAGGACAGTGTGTTTTCTCATATGTATTCTTATCAAGTCAGATATCAAGAATAAAGTTTAACTGAACAGAGAGTTGGCGTCCCTATACCACTTCTTCAAGTAAGAACCTGAGCCAGGTCAGAGGGTAGCACCTGCTGCTGCTCTGCTGCTCTAGCCATCTGGGACAGAGGCTGCCATCGTCCTGTGTGCCCAGTCACAGCCAGGAGACCTCTGACGCCCCAGCTGGACTCCAGAGCATGGTCACTGAGGACTACTGGTTTACCAGCTTGATCACAAGACAATTCAGCTGCAACAGCTGTGCATTCAGATCAGTATGGCTTGTAGTATACGGATGTCATTGAGACAAGAATACAGGCCATATTTTAAGAGACTACTGAAAGGAAACACCTAAAACAATTTACTGTCTAAGCAGTGAGAACATCAATGCTTGGGTTCTGATGACTCTGTGTCCCTCCAGTCCTCCCAATGCATTCTTCCACAGACCTCTTGTTATCCCCACATGCCCCCTGATTGGCATGAACCAGGGCCAGCCTCAAGCTGCCCGTGTGCTGACAGGCCAGTAAAAAAGTCTGTAGTGGGGACCTCTCTTCTCTAATTAGGCACCTGTTGTAAACAGACTTGTAGTAACTTAAACATACTCAGGACCTCAGTTCTTCTCTGAAACATGAATACTGCCCCAAAGTTTGAAAACTGGTTGCAAAGGAAGAGAAGATCATACAGAAAATACAGTTGTATATACTTTTTCTTTTCTTTTGGAAATCAGGCTAAAAATATTTAAGATATTTTATATATTCTACCTGTGTATGTTCTAAAATAAGTTTTAAAAAAATGGATTTATATAAATACATTTTTCCATATGAGTTAGACTATCAAGTTTCTATCACAAACACTCCAGTGACATTACTGACATTACATTCATTACATTTTGCTTTTGCTTTCAGTGGGAATATAATCCAGATGAGAGTAGTGGATAAATAAATCAAATACCAAGAGGTCAGACTGCATAAGTGTATGTTTGGCTTTGATTACACTTAAAGTGTAATATATACATTCCTTTGAGGCTTATATGCTATAAATAACTAAGAAGGTAGACTTCATGAATAGACAAATGGACTCTGTAAGACAATAGTGTTCCTAACACCAACAAAAGTTAAGAGTTTAACTATGAAAAAATAAACTGGCATACTACATTAAATGTGATCAGCAATATATTAACCAAATAGTCTAGTCAGAAGATATTTTTGTTGCTATGAACAATGCAGACAGGTTGCACTCTGCTTTTGTATAATATAGAGAAAGAATTCTGGGCATATCGCCCACTCATTCATTGCCTGCAATGTTCAGGATGTCTCTTTGATGTCTAACAGCAAATTACCTCCGTAACGTGATTCTGCTGGAACCCACTAAACCTGAGATCTACTTTATCAAAAAAAGTACTTATTACTAGTCTGAAGTTAAAGTTATTGATTTTGTTGTCAACTGCGATGTTATAAATACTCAGATAACACTGAATTTTGTAGGCCACATAGGGCCTTCTTAAGAAACAATTCATATGCTTGCAGTCCCCATCAGAGTCCAATTTCTACCAAAAAAAAAAAAAAGAGCATCATCCCATCTTTGTGTGTTCTAAATAATAATAGATAATGATAACTGCAATAATAATGGTAATAATAAAAATGTAAAAGCAATGACTAAGAAAAATACTGCAGAAGAAAAGTTCAAGTGAATATGAGGATTAAGTTGACAGTTAAGAAACTTGCAGGAGAATGGCTGCGTTTTTTATGTGTGTTCTTTTTTTTTTTTTTTTTAACTAAGTCATCAGAAATCTTTTAAAAACAATTACAGAAGTTTATTTTAGCCTTGGTATAGGTAAATAGCAGCACTGTCATTAAAATACCTTTAAAGCACAAAAGATAAGAAAGGGCATATAATGAAGTAGGTGAAGCAATGCAATCTGTTACCAACTCTGCTGCAGAAAAACTAAACAGTCCCAAACAATCACTGACCAGTGGAGTATCTTGTGTCGATGATGCAGCATGGCACCAGCTCACCATGCTCACATATGAGCAAAAACTCTACTTAAACTCTTTCACTAGATCAGCTTCCTGTCACAGGATACATTTAATTAAACATCATCTTAATTAAAATAAAATGAACTTATCAATTAAATCAGCTGTTTTTCAAAGGCTGGGAAAGAAAGACAATCATTGCTGTTTCTATTTTTAAATCTCCGTGAGGAACTCTGACACTGCAATGAAAGAAGTTAAAAAAAAAATAAAAAATCTGAAGCAGGCAAATTAATTTTCTAACTTCTAATCTAAAGTATTATTATCAGGTCTTCTGTAAGATGTAATGGTAGTCCTGCGGGCAATACAGTGATGGAGACATGTTGCTTCGTGTTATAAACCCATATAATCTTTTCATTTCTGTCCCTTCATCTCCTTTGCAACATGTCCCCCTTGCATGTTAGGGAATTAGATGAAAAGCACTTCTTGCCAGGGAGATTTGAGCCTAGAGGGAGTGAAATGTGCTTTCTGCATTATCTCTGTAAAAAATGGATGATGTTTCCTTTTTCCTGTACCAGTGAGTACTGCTGAATCCAGACATTAAAACATGAAAATATTAAAGTATTTCATATTTTCAGAAATGGACAAATAGACATAGGGGCCAGAAATTTTTCAGGCAAATGACATTGCACTGGAGTTTCCATGCCATTTAGAAATCAGCTGAACATCCAGAAACTCACATATTTTTACTTTTCTTAAATCATGAGTTATATAAACTAGGGGAAAAAATATTCTTTGTCAACATAGGAATTTGGTCTTTTAGTACATGCAGTTTAAATTACTAAATTACTTCTCTGCAAAATAATTTTTAGAATGAAGCTGTAACATCAGTCTTGAAGAATTTATCATACGTCCTTGATGCCCCATCAATGTAATTTAAGTATCTTAGTTTTAAAGGAATTTTAATAAATACATATATAAAAAGCATGACATCCCATGCCTTCAAAACCTAGATAGGTTGCAAAATTAAACTTATCTAGTATATTTAAATTCTACACTCTGTCATCATAAGGATCCACATTTATCTCAAGGTAAACATTGAGATCTGTTTTCATCTTTTAGCTTCCAACTCTAGAAAATTTTAGCTACACAGTTTTTTAAAAGCACTTTTCAGATATTTACATAGGGCAAATCTGAAAACTACAGAAATAAATATAATGGGTAGAATTAACTCATCATATCCAGCAGTATAATGAAATTGTTTATAAATTATTTTTTTCAAGCCACCTTTGAGAGATCATGTATGGAAAAATCTACTGAACTGAACTAAGGTCTCAAAAATCTATGAGGATCTAAGCAGCATAACCTTTAATGGAAAATGTTGTTTAGTCTTTACTGTGTATCCAACCCAGGATAGCATTTCAAAATGTGTGAAAGTTTTATCTTCATAAAATCAGCACAAGGAGCACAGAATAGGAGCAAACAATGATTTTTTTAGAATATATGGGCCAAGAATCACAGTGAATATAGTCATTAGTATACTGTCTGCACAGTGCTTTGAAAAACTAATATTAATTCATCCTATTATGTGAAAGGGTATGCATGTGATAACAAAAAGGCAAGCAAGCAACGCTGTGGAAAACACCAGACAGTTAACTTCTCTTTTAAATATAACAAGTTGAAATAAACTGTGAATTAATAAAGTTTTCAGTGAAAAAAAAGACATAATTAAATAAATTGTATTTTGCAGTGAAGTATTTTTTAAAGTGCAGACTTTTATGCAGACTTACAGTGAGCACGTCTACAGCCAAATTCATAAGCATTCATGATGAAACCTTGCTGAGCTACACACTAGCTACAAAATATACTGACATCCTAAAAGACACTTTTTTGGTGAAGAAAGTCATGGCTTTAACAAACATTCACCCTTAATCATAACACTGCAGAAATTACACTATATTTCATCACCTGAAGGGTTGAGCCGAGTATCCATCTCTGTTATAATTCACAGGTTCGTAGTGTTAAAATAAACATATTTGAAGTACAAATTATGACAGGCAGTAATGGAGTACGTTTAAACTGCAAACTGTGATAGGCAGTAACCTTTCTTTAGTTGTCAGGGAAGTATTGCACTTTTAGAAATCCTGAAACATTGGTGAGACAGACCAATACAGCCCTATAAATCTAGTGAAGATGTCACAGTGACATCATAGTGACAAGACAAGTTTCAGGCTGCAGTTATCATAAATTTAACTCCTGACAACTTTCATGTTAGGGTGCATCAACTATAACTGACAGTAGAAAGTCAATTATAGGTCTCCTGACTCAGACATCAGTGAAAAACAGGACAGTGAATACTCAGGAAGAAAGTAAAAATGCTGGAAACAGAAGTAATACAACCCATAAAATATCTACAAATAGCTCTAAGTGTATAAATATTTAACATAATCAAAGTTATTTGTATAGTCTTCCACCTAAAAATTCAGAATGTCATGACCCATAATAAGCATGAGTAAAAAATAAATAGCATGGGAAAAATAAACAGCAACATTTTTGTATTTTTTATAAACATTCAAAGTTTCAATCTACAAGCAACTCTTGCAGATTAAATTCTTGTCTAAGTGGAGACTTGTACATTTTTTTTAATACTTAACTACTTCAGAAAGAGATTGTAAACCTTAACCTAATTGTTTTTCTTATGTTGAGCATGAAAGGAATAACTGCTGGAACAGGGACTACATCCAGCCAAGGTATTTCTTCCTGCAGAGTTCTTAATCTAAAGCTTATAAGCAGTCCAAACAATTTCATTAAGAACATTTGAATATTTAAATATCTCCTTTTCAAATCAAGGCCACAAACCTAGTCTACAAATGTTAATAAAAACATAAATGCACCAACACTATAAATATATATATATAATAACATGAATAAACTCAATTATATAAAAGCTCAGTTTTACATCATTCCTATCATGCTGAAAGATGATCTGTATCTGCACATTGATTGGCTTTTATCAGTTCCTTTTGAAGCATCCATTCCTAGACCCTCACTGCAATAGAGCAGTGAGCTATTCCAGCAAGATAATTTTTGAATCTCTAGGAAATGTCATGAAATAGTAAAAGGTGCTAGCAGTCCTTCCTGGCAGAAGGTGCTAAGACAAAGAAATATATGTTACTCAGCATTTTTTTAAACTTTATGTGCTGATTCATTTTTTCAGCTTTCCAGTATACCTGCCAAGCTATAAAAAGTACCAGAATAAATAGGTAAAGGTATAGAGACTTGATAAAAACTAAGCAAAAATAATCATTTATTTCTTTTTCTTCTTCTGTCTCAGAATCATGGTGGCGTGACACTAAGTGCTTTTCATGGAGGTTTCCTTTTTTTTTCTTTTTTCTTGTCAAAAGTCAACTAATACTTTCCTTTTATTAAGGCTTTTTCAATGCATTCCTGTCACTGAGATCACTTTTTATGACTTATTCGGGTTCATCTATAGTACTATATTGTATAATATATATTGCAATCTCAATAATTTGTTTCTTTTTCCTCTCATCCATTTTTCTTTCCATTCTATATCCTTCTCTAACCCCCAGTCTCACCCCATTGCATTTTTGCTAACAAGTGAGGAAAAGAACATCTACTTCTGCAACTACCACTTCCCACAAATACATGTTTTCTGCATATGGGAAATGTGGGAAAATTATTTTCAGTGTGATGATAAAATGAGAAGAGAAGAGAAGAGAAGAGAAGAGAAGAGAAGAGAAGAGAAGA
>CM021697.1:25074039-25178370 GCA_011074415.1 Stictonetta naevosa
AAAAGAAAAAAGAAAAGAAAGAAAAGAAAAGAAAAGAAAAGAAAAGAAAAGAAAAGAAAAGAAAAGAAAAGAGAAAAAAAAAAGAAAATATGTGGAATATTGTATGTCCTCATGAGTATACTCTACTGTGTTTGATGGCAGCTAAGCTTACAGTGTCAGTTCACATTTCCACTGCTTTATGTGCCACCCATTGAGCAGAACCTAGTCGTAGGGCTGATTCTCCTGCAGAGAGGGAAAATGAGATTTATGATAGGAAAGTGCTGAGCTGACAGTGCAGGCGTCAGGTCCATTGACTTTTCTGTGGTCCACTCTGTTCCATATCTATTTAGCATACTTATTGGCTCCTACTTACATAGTTTCTAAACTGAACGGCATTTATTCTTAAACTCTTTGGGTCTGAGAACTAGTATTCTTCCCATTTTCATAGGTGGGCATAAAGAGGCAATGAGAATTTAAATAATTCATCCAGGATCACAGAGGGAGTTCCTGCTCCTTTACAGCTTAAGTCTAAGCTACAAAGCTCTTATCAATTTAATGAATTCTGAACTCTTAACTCACTGAAAAATGAGCAAAGCAGGGCAGAGTGTTGGTGACATCAGTCGGACATGGGGCTGCACACAGCAAGAACTAACAAGCACACATCTGGCAGTGAGGTTGCAGCATGTCGCACTGATCAAGTCTTTTCTCACACAGCTCCCTGCCATATGCATCAGGGCTTCACCACTGGAGGGATATTCTGATGGTAAGGCACAATAAAACCCATGTATCTACAGAAATCAAGGTAGTCACAAAATGAAATGAGGCAAGACTGAGGACTCTGAACACCCTACTGAGCCTATGTGTCCTGGAATTACAGAGAAACCTTTCTGAACAATTCTCAGAAAAAGCATGTTCAGCACAAAGTTTTTATTACTTTCATCCTGCTACAGCTGGTACAGCAAGCATACTGATTATGGCCACTACATGCAAAGAAAACAAACTGCAGAATAAAGAGAAGGCTGCTGCACTGCAGTTTTTGCTTTGCTTAAATGATATTGGGTCTGATGACTTGGAGAGGAGAGGTCTCTTTTGCCACAGGAAACCTTATTGGGACTTCTCACAGGGAAAGATTCCAGCCTTCAGATATTAATAAGGACATTAGATTGAAATGGTGTTTAGTCACAACATAACGTCTTGTTATGGCATTTGCTATTGGCACTGGGAAGAGAAGCCACAAGGCTGCGTACTTGGATGCTCAGAGTCCTCAATATTAAATAAAAGGCTTCTGTCTGCCCGAGGATATATATGCAATCCCTTTTAATCTTGTAAATATATGCTTTCTGTCTCTCTTCAAGATTCAGGAAGGCTCTAATGAAGAAGCTGAGGAATTTGATGTTCCTCCTTTTGGATCTGGAGAGCACTTCCTACCCCCTCCATTACATATGCCACCTACTGTGTCACTTAGGAACCCTCCTAAGTGTAGCTTATATCCCAAACTGATATGAGCACTGGATGCATAGAAGTCCGTGGAGCCTGAAGAGATTCATCACAGAGTACTCAGAGAGCTGGCTGATGTCATCACAGGACCTCTCTCAGGTACTTTTCAACAATCTTGGGAATCCAGAGAGGTCCCAGTTGACTGGAAGATGGCAAATGTGATCCCAATTTTCAAGAAGGCAAGAAGCAAGATCCTGGCAATGACAGGCCTGACAGTCTCACTTCAGTGCCTGATAAAGTTACAAAGATTATTCTGGGATTTATTGAAAAAAAATTAAAGGACAACACAGTCATTGTTCAGATCCAACATGGGTTCACTAATTTTCTTCTACGACAAGATCACCCAAATAGTTCACCAAAGGAAGACAGTCAGTGTAATCATTCTGGATTTCAGTAAAGCTTTCAATACTGTCTCTCACAGTACCCTTCTGGACAAAATGACCAGAATACAGTTAGATAAAAGCATAATAACATGGGTGAACAATTGACTGACAAGGGTCAAACCAGAGGGTTCTTGTAAACTCAAACCAGAGGGTTCTTGTAAATGCAGTTACATCAGGCTGGCAACCTGTCACTAGTGGGGTTCCCCCAGGGCTCCATTTTAGGACCAGTCTTCCTCAATGTTTTCATAAATGACTTGGATTAAGGACTTGAAGTTCTTTTCAGCAAGTTCATGGATGATACCAAATTGGGTGGAACTGTTGACTGTTAAGGGTGGTGAGGCCTTGCAGAGAGATCTGGAGAAATTAGCTGAGAAATCAGCAACAATGTGAAGTTGAACAAGAGCAAGCATTGGATTCTGCACATGGGAAGGGGCAACCCTGGCTATACGTACAGACTGTGGAAAAGATGCTGGAGGGCAGCCCCACAGAAAGGGATATCGGGGTTTTGATCAACAGCAAGCTGAACATGAGCCAGCAGTGTGCCTTGGCCAGGAAGGCCAACCGTATCCTGGGGCATATCAAGAACGGCCTTGCTAGCCAGTCAAGGGAGATGATTGTCCTGCTCTGCTCTGCGCTGGTGCGGCCTCACATTGAGCAATGTGTGCAGTTCTGCGTGCCACAGTGTAAGAAAGATATAAAGCTGTTAGTGCCCAATGGAGGGCAACAAAGATGGTAAAGGGTTTTGATGGGAAGATGTATGAGAAGTGGCTGAAGTCACTTGGATTGTTCATCCTGGAGAAGAGGAAACTGAGGGGAGATCTCATCATGGTCTACAACTTCCTCATGAGGGGGAGCAAAGAGGCAGGAGCTGATCTCTTCTCTCTGGTGACCAGCGATAGGACCTGAGGGAACATCCTGAAGCTGCGACAGGGGTGGTTCAGCCGGTATCAGGAAAAGGTTCTTCGCCGAGAGAGTGGTCGGGCACTGGAACAGGGTCCCAAGGGCAGTGCTCATGGCACAGAGCCTGCCAGAGTTCAAGAAGCATTTGGACTCTGATACATGGTCTGATTTTTGAGTGGTCCTGTGAGGACCCAGGAGTTAGACTCGATGATCCTTGTGGGTCCTTTCCAACTCGGACATTCTGTGATTCTATGATTATATGATTGACAACATAAATGAACCCAGACAGAGGCTTTGTGCTAAAATCCAGCAGAAGATTTCAGGGGTAGCTCAGGCAGTCAATCCAAGGTGGGAGCAGTCCAGGCTCAGCTGAGCATTCCTGCAGCCCCTGGCTCCCAGAAAGAGTGGTGTGTCAAGTGAATGGTCAGGTTTTTTATCTATAATTTAAGAGCAGGAAGTTTAGGAATAGGACATGTTTTGATTGCTTTGTTTAGATAAATTGTGCTGTGTTGTTTTTTTTTCCTCTTTCCTTGTTTACACCTCAAGAAGAGAGCATTGTCATTAGCTTTGCTATGTGTCTGTGATGTTTCAGATGGATGAGCAGCCTGTAAGTATAAGTGGAAAATCTGTGGAAGGGAAATTTGCCCACTTTATAGCCCCAAAGCCTGTTACAAGGCACCAAAATTGCCTATTTTGTTATTGGAAGAAAGTGTTTAAAATTGAAAGTAGTTTGCATCTGGTAGTTCCTAACCGTCCTGTTTGTACATGATTTGGTGTTCTTATCTGTTCCAGTTGCCTGTTTCAGTGCATTTCTCTGTCTGCTTAAGGTGTAACAGTCAACAACAAAACTCACTTCAGTGAATTCAGTATTGATCTACTTCTGGTTCATGCAAATTGATGATGTCAAAGTTCTTAATGGCCCACTCAGTTAATTGACAAGAGTTTTGCTGAATCTAGGAACTGTCACTGATGTCTGATAACACATTTAGGTATTTGTCTTCCTTTGTTTCTGTCATTTTTGATACATGAGGCATTCTACTAGCCTTCAGATTGTCCCACCCCTACCCACCCCCCTATAGCTCCTTCATTAACTACTATCAGCTCATGTAAACTGTATCTAATAACAGTCTTTGATATTCTCTAACTTCAATTTACAGCTTCTCTTTTCCTCCCTCTTCTCACAGAACATCATCGTTTGACCCATGCCTCCCATTTACTTCTCCTAAACTGTAATATCTCATGCCTTTTCACTGCTGTTTAAAGTGTCCTCCGAGCCATCCATCGTTTTTAGGTCTGAATGGTGCAGGGAGGCAGATGCAGCAAGGCTCTTTAACTGCACAGAATCAACTACAGTGCAGGGCCAGTTAAGAAAAGCAGCAAAACCTGCAGCATAACAACCGTAATCTGCCAGAATGATTACAGTAATGATGAATACTAATGTTTTAAATTAAATACATCTGACAGTATCCTAAGCTATTTCTCACATATATTGTCAGGCTGTATGTACCTTCAGCACAGGCCATGACCATCTGTAGCATAACAACAGGGATGGAGAGAGCCCTGGTCCAAAGAGGGGGAGAGAAACAGGGGAGAAGAGTTACACAGCCACTCAGCTATACAGCACAGATATCAATGTAGAAATAGTTTTTGTGTCAGCTGATGCTAATGGAAAGAATAAAGCGTCCTTATCACTGCTGGTAAATCTGAGTCTAGTTATCTTGGATTTCCTCCAAATCGACAGAGTTCATTCATCTGGCCTGTGGTCTGCATATGTCCCTTGTGTTTAACCTGTCATGATTAAGAAACATAGACTCTTGTGGTACTTGCTCATCTTCCAAAAATTGCTACAATGTGATATATTTGAAGTCATGAATTAATCGCTATTACTCAAATGTACTTGTAATACAGACTTTTCCACAATTACTATTTGCACTTTCTTAACCTCCAAGCAAGTTCTGTTCTAATATAATCTGCACACAACATTTGCTTGCGTATATAAGAGTATTTGTGTATACAGACAATTCTGTATATTAGGCTTAAGCATGGAGGAAAATAATGAAAGGATTGAAGAACTGCAGATGCTGTCTCTCTATTTAAAAAGACTAAAATGAATGACCTAGCAAAATACAAACTAATGAGTCTGACATCATTCTCAAGTAAACTTATAACATTGTTAACAAAAAATTCAACTACCAAATAACATTACGATATGTAATTACACTGCTCTAATGCAATTATACTGGGTCAAAATGAGGATTAAAATAAGTCTTGTCATATAGACCTGTTCCTTTTTTCTTTGAGACAATTACAGCGCTAACTGATAAAAAGTACTTTTCCAGGATTTTGCAAACATATTACCACATGATACTTCAAATAAAAGTTCTCTTACGCTAGGTTCTAACAAAAAGTTGTTACTATCATTTATTTGATCTGTGTAAAACACTAGCAGTAATAAAGAGTTTACCCCTACAGTACATGAGTGTTGCATTTTTTGACTGAATAAACCAAGAACAATCCTGTAAGGCAGATACTTCTCTGCTATTCTGAGTAAACACAGCCAGTAATCTCAGTAACAATGCCTGACAATGCTAGATTGAATCTTGACTATGAACTCAGAACAAAATGACTAATTCATAGGTGTTTTTCCCCCCACTAAGTATAAAGGCTGACCTATATCTAACATTTGTAGGAACAGTAAGCCTCACCTCCTTTGCTGGAAAGGTGATGGAACAGCTCATCCTGGAGAATATCTCCAAGCATGTTGAGGATAAGATGGTGATCAGGAATAATCAGCATGGATTCACCAAGGGGAAGTCATGTTTGACCAATCTCATATCTTTCTATGATGAGATGACTAGATGGGTAGATAAGTGGAGAGTGATGGATGTGGTCTACCTTGATTTCAGCAGGGCTTTTGACACTGTCTCCCATAACCTTATCATAAACAAGCTCAGGAAGTGTGGCCTAGATGAGTGGACAGTGAGGTGGATTGGCAATTGGCTGAATGGCAGAGCTCAGAGGGTTGTGCTTAGTAGTGCAGTCTAGTTGGAGGCCTGTAGGTAGTGGTGTCCCTGAGGGGTCAGTACTGGGTCCAGTCTTGTTCAAATTATTCATCAACAACCTGGACAATGGAACGGAGTACACCCTCAGAAAGTTTGCTGATGACACAAAGCTGGGAGGAGTGGCTGATACCCCAGAGGTCTGTGCTGCCATTCAGAGGGACCTCAACAGGCTGGAGAGTTGGGCCATGATGAACCTCATGAAAGTCAACAAGGACAAGTGCAGGGTCCTGCACCTAGGGGGGAATAACCCCAGGAACCAATACATGCTGGTGGCTGACGTGCTGGAGAGCAGGTCTGCAGAGAGGGACCTGAGAGTCCTGGTGGACTGCAGGCTGACCATGAGCCAACAGTGTGGCCTTGTGGCCAAGAAGGCCAATGGGATCCTGGGGTGCATTTGAAAAAGTGTTGCCAGCAGGTCAAGGGAGGTGATCCTCCCTCTCTGCTCAGCCCTGGTGAGGCCATACCTGGAGTACTGTGTCCAGTTCTGGGCTCTCCAGTACAAGGGGACATAGAGCTACTGGAGCGAGTCCAGAGGAGGGGTACTAAGATGATTAGAGGACTGGAGCACCTGTCATACAAGGACAGTCTGAGGGACCTGGGCCTCCTTAGCCTGGAAAAGAGAAGACTGAGGGGGGACTACATATACACTTATTAATGTATATAAATATATGAGGTGAGGGTGTTGAGAGGGTGGAGTCAGTCTCTTTTCAGTTGTGCCCAGCAACAGGACAAGAGGCAGTGGGCATAAACTGAAGCACAGGAGGTTCCGGTTGGATATGATGGGGCACTTCTTTACTGTGAGGCAGAGCACTGGAACAGGTTGCCCAGAGAGGTTGTGGAGTCTCCTTCTCTAGAGATATTCAAAACCCACCTGGATGCCATCCTGTGCAACATGCTCTAGGTGACCCTGCTCAGCAGGGGGTTGGACTACATGATCTTCAGAGGTTCCTTCCAACCTTGGCCATTCTGTAATTCTGTCAACTGTGGTTGACACTGGTTGCTCATCCCCTTAAGACACTTGTTAGTTTGCTTACCAGGTACAAAATACCTTTTCTAATCAGTAACTCTTATGAATGCACCACATAAATCATTTAGCAGTGAAGGAAAAGTATTTTTATCACATAACCCATCTCACTGACTACATTCTTTCCTAAATATCTCTGTGTATTCTGCTTTCCCCCCTACAAGCTGCTATATATTTTATTCCTAGTCTTTATTGTCCATGTCTTCCTTACTTATCCTAGCCTACAGTATACTGGGCCTGTCAGGAGCTGGCATGGCATCTGTAGAGAACATTCAAATTGTCATGCTGATACTGTTAAAATAACCTATTCAATTTACACCATTTACTAGACCTGGTGCTCTCATTCTAGACTTAGTTAAATGGAAATATTCGGTATAATTTTTCTTCACATAGTAATCTTAATGTTGGTTTTGTTCTCATTACAGTTTTTATCAGGCAGCTAGAATTCTGATCCCTTTTTTTCTCATTAAAATGTATTAGATAAATGAATTGATTGTGTGACAGTGTCTAGTCTCTTAAGATCTTTGTAGGAAGAATCAGCCAAAATCTCTCTGAACCAGAAAGGGTAAGCTGTTGTTAGGTATTATGGCTATTTATTTTTTTTATAACTTCCTTCCTGAAGAATGTCAGGGTTTCAAAATAATGATCATTTTCCTCCAGACAATGTCTCCTTGAGGGCTGTGCGTATTTGTCTGTCACAGTCACCATGTGTTATTCCAGATGATGAAAGATTACATGATTGAGCAAGTGGTGGTAGAATGTTACACAGGTATTTGGGGGAAAGAAACACTTCCTCTTGCTGTACTTAAGTAAAACTCTTCCTGTTCCTTAGGTCTGAAATATGTGTTCCCTAGAAAGGAACTAGAGTCTAATATAAAAACAATAAAACATAGAGATACACTAGTAGGTTCTGCAAATCTCTTTGCTCAAAGGTTTTGGACCTATGAAATAAAAAAAAAATATTATTCTTTTTCTTCTTCTGCAGGGTCTTGTTTTTGTTTTCTGTTCTTTTCTTTGTTTTTGAATTCAGAAACATAACAGCTTTTTTCTAAAGGAGAATATAAAAAATGCAGACTTGGGAAAACAGGCAAGTAAGAACTTCAAAACCTTATTTTGTAAGTATACACAAAATCTAGGCACTCACCCATTTTCTTAACTTGAGTTAAACCATAAATACTGTAGTAGGGTTCAAGAAATGTTTGCACTGAATCATACTGCCAGAGAAGAGGCAACAGACTGAAGTCACCTTAAGCTATATCTGAGTCAGATAATCAAGACTTCTTTGCTAGTAGAAATTCATCCCTCGGTAAAGCATATCTTTAAAACAGGTCCAGTCATTCATGTTCTAGAAATGCCTACATCTCTTCTTGACTAGAAAGGAATAGCTGGAATAGCTGAAAGGTGTAGGTGAAATGGAGCTATTTATAAAGTTATGTGAGATGGATCCTATCACAGAGTATTACTATAACTTAAACTTATCCCAGAAAAGAAGAGGGAAATTTTAACTTCACACACATTACCCATACACACATAGAAACCAAGGAGCCAAATTTAACCTCTCATTCCTTTACTGAGCCTGGCACATACTAAAATCCTAGTTTCAGTGACAATGGTTTGGAGTTTTATCAAACTAAAGAGAAAATGCTGAAAGCAAAGAGGGAAAAATACATCTTTCCATTTTTCTTCTGCATTTCTTCTGAAGGTAGACATCCTAGTTGGAGTTAAGCCTTATCACACTGTTCATTTTAGATAAGGCAAGGCAAAACTTACACCTAAATTAGAGCTTATATCTAAACACTGCAAAGGAAAGCCTTTGGTTTGGATTTGTATAAATTTAGTGATTAGAAAGAGCATCTATTCCCACAAAGCGACTCTCAGGGAATTAGTTTCCTATACAGGCTTATGCCAGAGATATAAGCAATTTTAAAACTTTGAAATAAATATATGATGATCCTATTTAAGAGCCAGCATATACCTATAACTTGTTTAATAGATTGTTGTTTTGTGTGTCCTTGCCAAAATCTCTACTCCATTTGCTTCCAAGCAAGTTTTCAAGCTTTCCCATCTACAAATACCATATATGCTTAATTCTGGAAACACATTCAGACCTTGCAGCCATGTTGGTGTGTTACTGTCTTGAAGTCTGCATGGCTGTAAAGAGTCCGCATAGGATGTATTTCTTCTGTGGGTATCCTGGAACATGTGTAAATATCCCTTTGATGGCCTTGGAATTTGGTGTACAGCTCACCACCAAAGCAAAATAACTGCCTGCTGCAGGAGGAACCTGAGAACCTACCAAAGGAGTTGTGGTGGGTCAAATTCCTTAGAAGAAGGACTCCAACAAGCAGCTCATAATTTTGAGATTCTTGCCTTCGCCAGCAAGAAAGGTGATCACCAGTTAAATGTCTGAAATTATGCACCCTCCCAGGCCTGAACAAAGAACTATCCACTTCTTACTGCTTTCTCATGCAGCTCTGAGCAGCAGTCAGCTCCAAGGCTGCACGGCAGCACCCCATCAGCACTCACCCTGAGCCAACTCAGCCAAACCTTGGGAGTCAGGGATGTACGCAGGGCCCTGACAGCACAGTGATGAAGAACACCTCTTTCCATTTCATTTCATATAGAAGTGCATCCATTTTGCACCCTGCTCTGAATACCCATGTCCTGCACTGCACACAGTCCCCTGCTTTCCAGCTGCCACTTTCACAGGGATGCAGGAATAGAAACAGCCCCAGCACAAAGGTTGATGCCTTACACCTATGCACCCCCAGATCAGAGGAACAGAGAGAAGATGTTCCCTGACAGGCAACAGGGTTGAGTCTGATGTCAGCACTGCAGAGGAAAAGCAAGAAGTGAGGAATAGTAAGGGAACCAAAATTATTCCTGCCCCACCGTGAATCATGTCTGGACCGTATTCTCTAAGATTGCTTGATCTCAGTGATATACCACATGATCCCATGAAATATGGAAGATGATGTAAAATAGGAATTTCATAAAGAGAAGCAACAACCCACTATGATAATAATCTTCAGCAATGTAGTAGACACAATGTGTATATTGGGAATGAATAGGATCATACTTTGTCTTAATTAATACTGTCTACAGGCTGCCACTGAGTAATAATTAAATAAAAACATATGCCTTTGTGTAATGCTGGGGCTAATATTTTATATACAGATAAGTAGGAGTGAGGAAGGAACAGAATGATACTATTTGTCTGCTAAATCAGGCAAAATTGATCAATCCAGACTCTTTGATATGTAAAGAAAGAACATTTTGCTCACTAGAGGGTAAAAATAGGATTCATAGAATTAGAATACTAGAAATAACCTAACATGTAGTGTAGATCTTCTCACCATAATTATAGTATTTTTGAAAGGTACATATAGTCTTTTTCTATCTTAAGGAATTGTGTTGTTTTATTTACTGTTACAAGTGGGCACATGTTCCATGTTATGATCCTGTAGCTTCAAATAAACTGTATGGCTACTACTGTATAAAGCTATTTAACAAGATTCAAAACATTTAACTGCATCTTTGTAAGAATCAGTCTCCATATAAGAATGCATTATTGCATTCTTAGGAATCTTAGGAATCTTATGAATCACTGTGAATATTAGCAAGTCTTAAAGAGTCTCTACTCCACTTAAAAATAAATAAATAAATGCATTCTGAAAATAAAACTTCCTTAAATTTCAGATGTTAGTATCTCATAGCCCCTGCATCTTCAGATGTGTACTTTCCTGACCTCTGCTAAAGACAGTCTTCTGTCCAGTATCCACCAGTTATATTGAGAACTGTTCCAGTTTTGTATTGTATCTGATAACTAGAGTGAATGCTCTTATGGAATAACTACTGCCACCATCAGTTCAATGTCCATGCTCCTCAAGGTCTTAGCCTCTGCAGTGACAGGATTTTTCATGTATGATACAATGGCAGCTTTATAGACAGTTTGCTTTAAAAGTACCATAAATAGGTGAGGTCCTGGTTTGCTGTTTTTGTTGTTGTTGTTTGTTTTGTTGTGTTACATAGTATGTTTTTTCCCCAGTACCAGGTGCTAGATTTTTAGGAATGTAGTTGTCATCCTGTCTTTTTCAAAATCCTGTCCCTCACATCTACAAATTAACTTAACTTATTTTTTTCTTATTTAACTTAGTATCTTTGCTGCAATTTACGCTATTCAGCAAAGGTTCAGCATTTCATCCATTTTTTAGCACTAAATTTTGCCAGCTGTAGAGCTACTATGTCAGTATACCTTGTAGTTGACCACAATGTTTTGCATTTGTACAATAATCGCGGGATTGTTTCATTCCAATGAAATTGGAATTCCAATTGTTTCAATACAATGTAACCCCTGCATTTCCAGCCCAACAGTGAAGGGGCTTCTCTTCTCAAATGGGGTTTTCTCCAAATGGAAATGGGAGTAGTGCAACACTCACACAGTATTACAATGCTCTCACACCTCTTATGGTGTGCTAATGTGCAAATTACTAGCAAAATTGCATTTTGAAGAAGATACTTGTAATTGCCATAGTCAAGGAAAGACATAACATAGCTGCACTTATTTGGTCTTTGAACCAACAAGGTATTTAATCACACAATGACTTTTCAGTGTGAGACTGGAACCATTAATTTCAAGTGAGAAGATAAAGAAATACTTGACTGCTTTTCTAGATCAGGACCATGAATTGCACTATAAATTACAGTGCTAAGGAAATAATCATGCCTTTCCATGTGACAGTTCAAGGAAGGGGAAAATAATTGGTAGAGGAATGAGGTCTTAGGAAAAAAAAAAAAAAAAAGTAGTGGAAAAACAGAAGGGGTGAGAAGGGGTGGACCCTCTGTGGGAAAATATAGACAACTCAAATATGCAAGTAGTTGACTATTCACTTCATACAACCCTTCATGCACAAAAGAAATCTCTGAAGATTTGCAGGAGTATTAAATAAAATAGAAGGTTGTGATCCAGGTGTAGCATTCCCTATAGAGCCACTCATGATCTTGAAAACATGCAGCCTTAGAGTATCACAGAATCATAGAATGGCTTAGGTTGGAAAGGACCTTAAAGATCATATAGTTCCAACCCCCCTGTCGTAGGCAAGGATGCCACCCACTAGATCAGGTTCGCCAGGGCCTCATCCGGCCTGGCTTTGAACACCTGCAGGGCTGGGGCATCCATAGCTTCTACGGGCAACCTGTGCCAGTGCCTCACCATCCTCAGAGTGAAGAATTTTCTCCGAACTTCTAATTTAGATCTCCCCTCTTTCAGTTTAAATCCATTCTCCCTTGGCCTATCATTAACTGCCCAGACAGAAAGTTGCTCTTCATCTTCTAATAAGCCCCCTTTAAGTATTGAAAAGCTGCAATAAGGTCTCTCTGAAGACTTCCTCAGGCTGAACATCCCCAACTCAATCAGTCTTTCTTCACAGAGAGGTGCTCTAGCCCTCTGATTATCTTTGTGGTCCTCCTGAAATATAATAAGAGATTACAATACCCTCATGAGGTGTTTATGATATTACCAAAACTGAATAGGTAATTTCAGAGCATCCCTCCCAGATCTGCTGGAAAAGGGACTGAAAATCTAAAGAACTGAATTCTGATTAGGATTTTTATATTGGCAAAGAATTTGATATTGTCTTCTCTGTGCAACCAAATTGCTTACAGCATCAGAAACACTAGCACAAGAACATTCATTTTCATCTTAATTGTTTTTTAGTACCCAAGAATTACCGAGTTTTTTGAAAACTGTAACTGAATGTACCTGGAAGAGGGGGAAAGAATCAAAATAATAATAATCATTCCTTGTTAGAGGTCAATCTCTAATATCCAGGCAGCCTGATCTTGTAAAAGAGAGAGGTAGAGAGAAGTCATGCTTGTCTTCTGTTCTTCTTCTGTCTCAATATCCATATATCACCTCTGCTGTAGTAATAAAACTGCACTTCTTAATGATTTGACAGAAAAAAAAAAAAAAAATCACTCCCACTCACGTCATCTGTGGTATCAAGCCTGCATAACTCATATCATTGTGTTTTGATATATAAGGAAGAAATTTTATCCTATATTTATTATGAATGCTGGATTTGGTGATATTCTGCTGATACTATTCTCTAAAAGTGGATTTTATTCTGCTGTGTAGTGGGTTCATGTGGCAAGGTTTTGGCAGCATGGCAGCAGGGGGCCATAGGGGTGGCTTCTGTGACAAGGATCTAGAAGCTGCCCCATGTTTGGTAAGGGCCCCACTGCTGACCAGAGCCGAGCCAATAAGCAATGTTGTTTGCACCTCTCTGAAAGTGTATTTAAGACAAGGAAAAAAAAAAAAAAAAAAAAAAAAAAAAAAAAACACTGTGCCACACAGAAGCTGGGAGAGTGAGAGGAGTGAGGAACAGCCTTGCAGGCGCCAAGGTCAGTGAAGAAGGAGGGGGAGAGGTGCTCCAGGTGCTGCTACAGAAGTCCCCTGTGTCCTGTGGTGAGGACCATGGTGAAGCAGGCTGTCCCCCTGCAGCCCATGGAGTACCACCGTGGAGCAGGGTTCCACGCTGCAGCCCATGGAGGAGACCACGGTGGAGCAGGTGGACCTGCACCAACAGAGACTGCAGCCTGTGGAAGACCCCTGCCGGAGCAGATTCCAGGCCAGACCTGTAGGCCATGGAGAGGAGACCACGCAGGAGCAGGTGACCTGGCAGGAGCTGCTGCCCGTGGGGGACCCAGGTTGGAACAGTTTGCTCCCGAGGGATGGACCCTGTGGTACGGACCCATATCTGGAGCAGTTCTTGAAGAGCTGCTGCCTGCGGGCAGCCCACGCCGGATCAGTTCAGCAAGGACTGCATCCTGTGGGAGGGACCCCACAGCACAGGGGACGAGTGACCGAGAAGGAGCGGCGGCGAAGAAACGCTATAGACTGACCATAACCCCCATTCCACCATTCCCCTGCACCACTTGGGGGGAGGAGGTGGAAGAGGGTGGACGGGGGGAAGGTGATTTTGGTTTATTTCCTTGGTTTCTCACTTCTCTAGCTTGTTAGTAATAGGCAATAAATCTTACTATCTCCCTATGCTGGGTCTGTTTTGCCCGTCATGATAATTACTGTGAGATCTCCCTGTCCTTAAGCCCTCCCTGTCCTTAAGCTTTTCCTGTCCTAAGCCCTCCCTCCCTTGAGCCCTTTTCATCCTATTTTTTCCTGGTTCCTCTTTGAGGAGGGGGAGTGAGAGAGTGGTTGTGGTGGAGCTCGGCTGCCCACCCGAGCAAAACCACCACATGTTGATATTATTCTCTAAAAGTGGAATTTCAGTATTGCTGAAAATATCATGTAGTAGTTAACAAATAATAAATATTTAAAATCTCTCACTGACATTCTGGAACAGCAAAATCTCAGTAATCTTCATGAATGATCAGGGGATCAAATTATTGAATAACTGAAGAAATATATGAACAAAGCAAGGTGATTTATAACCCAAAGTTATTTATTTATTTGTTGAGAACATTTTTTCTCCTTATACAGCAATCTGTGATAAAGAAGTCAAGTAGAATTTTATTTATTTATTTTGGCAGAATACATTCACAGTGGCAAATGTCAATCTGTTAAAACTGAAGCATTCTATAGAAACATCTCAGGTCAAGAAAAAACATTTATGGAGAAAAACTGTACACCTCCCTAGCTCTTTGTCATCCTAAGAAAGGTTACACTGATCTATTCAAAGTGGTGTCAGGCAGAAATACTGGGTCTATCTCTAGATATATTGGCATTTCTTTACAGCAGGTTTCAATGTTATCCAACGATTAGCTGGAGTCCCAGGAGCAGTACAGCTCCATTTGCCCAAACTTCTGCTCATCCAGCTTGGCCCAGGGAATGCTCAGTGCTATACCTGTAGTCCCTCAAGGTCTAAACTAAAAACTATAGTTCAGAACTCTTGTTTCCCAATAAGCAGTTAAAAAAAAAAAAAAAAAGTTTTTGTTTGTTCATTTGCTTTTAATTCCTGAAATGATAGAAAACCTGAATTTATTAATGTGACCTTTCAGACAGGATAATTAATGGAGAGATATCTCCCAGATAGATTTGAGGAAGGAAGATAGAAGAAGACTCACTTTTATGTATAAACAATTTATGCAAAATGCAAGTAAAATTTTGTTTTAACACTTCTTCCCAAAATATGATTGCTAATCTGGCATGACAATGAAAAGGCAAAATTTAGACTGGATGTTTGAAAATAGTAAGACAGAATATGATTAAATACATAATAGAATTAAATACAAATGTTGAGCTGCTATGATCACCGTGTAGAATAGCTGCACTGCTGAACCAATCTGCTCTTTTAGCAGGTCTACCATAAGCCTGTTCTGATTCACAAAAATAAAAAAATATATTAAAAAAAAGAAAAAATAAAGAAAATTGGCTGTGGATGTTGTGCCTATGGAAACTGAGCAGGAAGCTAACTTGGGGATGCCTACACTGATGGACAGGGACTGACCATGGCTTCTCTCTGCTCTGTCTTAGCACAGGAAGCAAACAGCTGTACCTGTACAACGCAGTGCGGCAGTGAGTGGGAGCAGACAGACTTATGCCACTCTGGCAGACAGGAGTGGGGTGCTTCACCTTCATCTGTCCTGGAAAGTGATGCAAAAAATCTTACCTCTGTCTGCACCCATGCATATGGGTCTGCCTATTTCCTCATCTAAAGAGACTTGGGAAGAGCTTGCTACCTCCTAGGAAACATGGTCCCAGCCCAGATCGACTCATGCCGGCAGCAGACTCTGGGAAGGGTTTCTGGGCCAGATGAGCTCCACATCAGCCAAGCTGTGGGCTCCCAGGCAGCACAGCAGGACTTCACAGCCTGAGGAAAGAGCTCCTATGCACGGCAGGGCTTCACCGTGCTCCAGCAGAGAGGAATTAGCATGCTTTAACATCATCCCCCTCTCTTCTTTATTAAATGGACATATACACGGACTGTAAATAAAAGAATTCACCAGGGAAATTACTTACTGTGTCACTAACTTTTCTACAGACTCTCTTTCCAAAGGCCTGAAATGACTGATACTGAGCAAACAGGCAAACATAATTAACCTCTTTGCCCTTCCAATTGATCAGCTGTGACCATCCTCCCTTTTCTTTGGCTACTCATTTTTGAAACGACTTTCGTATAGTTTAATGCTGGTTGCTGCATGGGAAATGATGAGAACTACTGATGCAGAAAGAGCTTATAATTAATGATCTGAGATCTTCAAAAAGCCAAGCCAAAGGGTCAGAGCAATCTCAGCCTTTAGCACACGTCCAGTAAAAGTGACCAGCTCAGGGTCAGAGCCCAGCATCCCACTGGCAACAATCTGCTCTGGCAGGATTAAACCCTTAATCATAAAATATTTTGTATGCAGAAAATCAGTTCCTATGCTAAAATGAAACAGTTTGAACAAATATAGGTTTGTGCTTCTAGTGAACCAGCTGCATAGCTTTGTAGATATCCACAGGTAACATGTAATGTACTTCTGCCTGTTCCGCATACCCCTTTTAACACTGCTTATTGAAGTGGGGGTGGAGAAGTGGGGGTGGAGCTAGTTCTAAACTTGTGTTAAAAATAAACCTCTCAAGATGCCATAGATTTCTCAATATTCAAAAAAATAAAAAAATAAAAAGGAGAAAAAAAAAAAAAAGACATTTTCATTCCAAAATCTTCTTCTGAAGATTTTAACCAATGAATTGTGGAAAAGGTTGGAAAGTATTTTATAATATTTTTTTCATATGAAATTTAGTGCTCTTTCACTGATGGTTATGTGCTAGGTTATGACCTAGGCTGATTTGCTGTGTATCATCTTAATTTAAAAACCTACATGAATGACAGCTCCATTCCTCCAAAACCACCTTGACAGTTCACAGAAATATTCTGCACCCAGTTTCTAGCCAGAGAAAAGGCAGAGGAAATCAGAGGTCATACAGACAACTGTGATGATAGCAGGGTTTTGCTTGGTGATGTCCTACATCTCACAGATGGTGATGGCACTAAGCGTTTTGGAGCATAAGGGCTGCTGAAGTGAGGAGAGAAATGGAGCCTTGCTTAGGTTCACGGGCGATGTTACTTTCTGGAAGCAGAAGGGGTAACCATGGCAAGCAAGAAGCTTAGCCATGACCATGGAAATTGCTTTCCTGAGAGTGTATCACAGGTCCTGTCTGCAGATCTGAAGAAAATTGTCTTGGAGAAAAGAGACAAGGGGAGTGTAGATTTGTATGATTTGTTATCTAGGTTGTGTGGTTGTCTGTCAATCAGGGCAGGGACATAGGAACCCAGTTCCTAAACTAGTCCAATGAAAACAGGACAGGTGGCCTGCAAGCTAGATCTCAGGGACTGTGGGGGCCAGAGCAATCCCACTGGTTTCCCCTGCTGAAAGCTGGCTCTGTGGAAGACAACTGTGTTTATTCTGCTATTGACTGTTCTGGACGTTTTAATTCCAGTTTGCCTCTGACTCATTGAGTTTCTGAGCCTGCGTTCAGCTTGCACCTGATTGCTCTGTGTCTGCAACGCCTGGGGTTTTACTTCAGGAATTGCCAACCTTGATTAGAAGATCAGGGTAGTTGTTCCCTGAAAATCAGAACAGTTCTGGCCTACACAGAAACACAAAATTACTGTTCCTCTTCCTTACAATTATGACTGATCAAAATGACTAACATTTTACAGACTGCATTTATTGGCCTCTTTTTAACATGAGGCCTTGAGTACCTCTTGAGTGTCTAACTTCTCCCTTTGAATCTCTTTCTTCATCCCTGTTTTAGTCTGATCTCTTTGGACTGCTGCACCTAAGTCACTTGTGTTGCTACCCAGCAGGACTTGAACATATACAGTACAAGATAAGGTGGAGACCAGTATTACTAATCTTAAATGATCTCCTGTATAGGTATTTATCTTGTCATGAACAATTACTCCAGAGCCTTTTAACTAGCAGAACTAGTAATTCAGTGGTAGGTCACAGTCATTGGAGACCTATGTGGAAAAAAAATGCATCAAGAAGAAATCTCTAAACTTGCATACTCTGCTGTTTCCTACATACAGTACTTCTGTGAAAAAGAATCACAGAATCACAGAATTGTAGGGATTGGAAGGGACCTCAAGAGATCATTGGGTCCAACCCCCCTGCCAAAGCAGGTTCCCTAGAGCAGGTTGCCCAAGTAGGTGTCCAGATGGGCCTTGAATATCTCCAGAGAAGGAGACTCCACAATCACGCTGGGCAGCCTGTTCCAGTGCTCCGTCACCCTCACCATGATGAAGTTCTTTCTCATGGTGGTGCAGAACTTCCTGTGATCCATTTTCTGGCCATTGCCCCTTATCCTGTCCCCACTAACCAATGAAAAGAGGTTGGCCAAATCCCCGTCTCCCACACTTAAAATATTTGTAAACATTAGTAAGATTCCCTCTCAGTCTTCTCTTCTCAAGGCTGAACAGACCCAGGTCTCTCAGCCTTTCTTCACAGGGAAGATGCTCCAGGCCTCGTATCATCTTTGTGGCCCTCCGCTGGACTCTTTCCAGATTCATGTCTTTTTTGTACCAGGGAGCCCAGAACTGGACACAGTACTCCAGGTGAGGCCTGACCAGGGCAGAGTAGAAGGGAAGGATCACCTCCCTTGACCTGCTGGCCACACTCCTTCTAATGCACACCAGGATCCCATTGGCCTTCTTGGCCACCAGGGCACACTGCTGGCTCATGGTCAACCTGTCATTCACCAGGACCCCCACGTCCTTCTCCTCAGAGCTCCTCTCCAGCAGGTCATCCCCCAGCCTGTACTGACACATGTGGTTGTTCCTTCCCAGGTGCAGGACTCTACACTTGTTCTTGTTAAACTCCATTTGGTTTCTTCCTGCCCACCTCTACAGCCTGTCCAGGTCCTGCTGAATGGCAGCACAGCCTTCTGGCATGTTGGCCACTCGTCCCAGCTTTGTGTCATTGGCGTACTTGCTGAGGGTGAACACTATTCCCTCATCAAGGTCGTTGATTATGTTGAACAAGACCGGACCCAGCACCGACCCCTGGGGAACACCACTAGTCACAGGTCTCCAGCTGGACTCTGTGCCACTGATCACCACCCTCTGAGCTCAGCCAGTCAGCCAGTTCTCAACCCACCTTACTGTCCACTCCTCTATCCCACACTTTCTCACCTTTGCTAGCAGGATGTCATGGGAGGCAGTATCAAAAGCCTTGCTAAAGTCAAGGTAGATCACATCCACTGCTCTCCCCCCGTCTACCCAACTGGTGATGTCATCATAGAAGGCAACAAGGTTGGATGAGCACAATTTCCCCTTGGTGAATCCATGCTGACTACTCATAACCTTCTTCTATTCCAATTGCTTGGAGATGGCATCCAGAACAAGCTGTTCCAACAAGCTGTTCCAGGGGCAGAGGTGAGACTGATTGGCCTGTATTTTCCCGGATCCTACTTCTTGCCCTTCTTGAAGACCAGAGTGACATTGGCTATCGTCCAGTCTTCAGGCACCTCTCCTGTTCTCCAGGACCTTTCAAAGATGATAGAGAGTGGTTTGGTGATCACCTCTTCTAACTCCCTCAGCACACATGGATGCATCCCATCGGGGCCCATGAATGTGTGTACATTGACCCCACTCAGACACTCCTGAACTACTCCCTTGTCAACCATGGGGGAGCTCTCCATTTCTCAGACTCTTTCTCCTCCCTCCAGGGTCCAGGGTCCAGGAGTCCCAGGGGAGAGTCTTTGAAGCAAAGACCAAAGCAAAGAAGGCATTCAGTATCTCCACCTTCTCAGCATCCCCCATTAGCGGGACACACCCCTCGTTCTGCAGGGAACCCACATTATCTCTAGTCTTCCTTTGACTGTTTACTTTTTTTTTACCTTAAAAAAAAGAGAAAAAAAAAAAGAAAAAAAAAACTTCTTATTATCCTTTATCTCTTTTGCAGGCTTCATCTCCAGGTGGGCTTTAGCCTTGCTCGTCGCATCACTGCAGGCCCTGGCAACACTCCTATTCTCCTCCCAAGAGGACAGGCCCTTTTTCCAAATTTCATAAACCTTCCTCTTCCTTTTGATCTTGTCAATGAGCTCCTTGCTCATCCACACAGGTCTCCTGCCCCTCTTTCCCAATTTCCTACTCTTAGGGATGCACCGATCCTGAGCTTGGAAGAAGTGCTGCTAAAAAGAAGTGGTCAACCAAGTAAAAACTCAAGAAATATCAAGATGCATTAAGCTGATGCTACATAATATGGGAATATAGCGGTTCTTTAGCAGACATGCTGGTTCACCCACATCTGGCTCTCACCAGAACTACAGAAAACAAGCATATACATAATTTACAAATAAGACTCTCCAACGGAAATTTGAGTAATTCAGCTACCTAGTTAGTGTTCTGAAGGCTAGCGTGGGACACAGATAAGCCAAAGCCTTCTGCAGACACAGGGCTGAACAAGGTAGACAAACACTATAGCAATAAACACAAGCAGCCTGGCGAAGAGGCTGACTATAGCCATCAGTACCTGAGTACACCAGGATTCACTACTGACCCACGCTGTGTCACCCGGAGCTGCAAAGCGCAGAGGGGAGTCTTTTGATGTGTGAATCATAGAATACCCAGAGTTGGAAGGGACCCACAAGGGTCGTCGAGTCCAATGTGATATTACTTTAAGATGGGTATGTTATCTGTGATAAGCAAGGCACTTTGGCTATACTGCTTTGGATTTAAGGTAAGAAAAACCAAATATTTATCAACCCCTTACTCCCATATTGAACAATGAGAAAAAATATTATTTTCTGGATTTGATCCTCGGTGAGTTAGAATTAATTATAACAATTGCAACACTGGAACTGTAGTCCCAAATTACAGGAAACAGGAAGGACAAGTTGTAATCACGAATTACAGAAAAGGAGAAGGACAAAGTAAATTGTAATCCCAAATTACAGGAAATGGGAAGGAAAGGAAGAGTCACAGAATCACAAAATCACAGAACATTAGGGATTGGAAAGGACCTTTAAAGATCATCTAGTCCAACCCTCCTGCCAGAGCAGGAACACCTAGATCTGGTCACACAGGAACACATCCAGGCGGGTTTTGAAAGTCTCCAGAGAAGGAGACTCCACAAACCCCTGGGCAGCCTGTTCCACTGTTCTGTCACCTTCACCGTAAAAAAGTTTTGTCTCATATTTAAGCAGAACCTCCTATGTTCCAGCTTGCACCCATTGCCCCTTGTCCTGTCATTGGGTGTCACAGAGAAGAGCCTGGCTCCATCCTCCTGACACACCCTTTTCCTGGTTTCAGTTAGGACAGAGTTAATTTTCCTCCTAGTAGCTGGTAGGGTGCTGTGTTTTGGATTAGGATGAGAATAATGTTGATAACACACTGATGTTTTAATTGTTGCACAGCAGTGCTTACACTAAGCCAAGGACTTTTCAGCTTCTCGCTCTGTCCTGCCAGCGGGCAGGCTGGGGGTGCAGCAGGAGCTGGGAGGGGACAGACCCAGGACAGCTGACCCAAACTGGCCAAAGGGGTATTCCATACCATCTGACAGCGTGCTAAACAATAGATAGGGGTGGCTAGCCGGGGTGGGGGGACCAGCTGCTTGGGGATAGGCTGGGCATTGGTCAGACGGTGGTGAGCAATTGCATTGTGCATCACTTGTTTCGCACACATTAGTAGTGGCAGTACTACTACTACTACTATTATAATTTTATTTTCTGTCCTAATAAACTGTCTCTATCTCAACCCACAGGCTTCATTTTCCTTATTCTCTCCCCCCTCCCAAAGAGGGAGGGGGGAGGGTGAGTGAACACCTGTGTGGTGCTTAGCTGCTGGCTGGGTTAAACCACAATAGTCCTTTTTGGTGCCCAACGTGGGACATGAAGGGTTGAGATAACGACAGATCTGACCAGAGTGTGTTAAAACAAGAGTCTTATAAGTATTACATCAGTTTAATAGTTGCTAATCACAATGCCAATTTTTGTGATCTCAAGTCTGCTGTGCCTGCTTTCCAAACTGAGTTATATAGCACATTACTTAGTGTATGTGTTCCCTGTCATGTTGCTTATCACTTCTGGGGGTTGGTACAGGGCTACTATTTCCTGTACTGTGTAACACTGGCTTACGATGTGATAAAATTACCAGCCATGATACTAATCTGGTATGCGTACTCAGCATTGTCTACTCCATACATGAGTCATACTACCTCAGAAACTATTAATAATTATACCTTTCATGCTTTTTCTTTAGGTATCCAATCTATGGAGGGGTCAGGGGAAGATGTTTTTATCCACTTGTTCAGTCTCCCTTTCTTCTCCTCCAGGCAAGTTATGGTAGCTTTCTAAAACTTCTAATATCCTTGGGATGTTCAGACCAGCATGTTCTTATTGTTACGTCTCCTGAATGCACCTCAGGTTTTGTCTAAGGTTAAACAAATACTTAAGAGTGTCATCCAGAGATCTGTCCTGAGGCAGGATAGTTATAAGTGGCAGGGAGAGTGGTAGGATATGGGAAGGCATCTAGAGTAGTGGACACTTCCAGTGCTTTGGAAATTCACCCCTGAACAACTGAAAAATCCTAAAAAAAAATGATAAAGTGCTTGAAAAAGGTGTGTCATCACTCTGGTAGTACCAGACATTCACAAATCACTGAAACGTGGTGGGGCTTGGCCTACGCTTACCAGGCTGCATTCAATGCCAATATAACCCCAGTGACAGACCATGCGGCCACTTCCACCCCTGAGACAGGCCCAGTGGCTACTCCAAGCCCTAAAACGGGCCCCAAGGATGAGCCAGAGAAACAAACTGTACCAGTGTCGGTTGCACCCATAACCAAGATGAAAAAAATGGGTTAGAGAGTCAGATCATTTAGAACACAGAGAAACTCCTACTAAGACTAGGTATGGAGAAGACAAGGCCAGGCCATCAGAGGAACAGGAGGAAGAAGATGAAGATGTCGCAAAAACAACAGTAACTACCCAAAACCTGCAGGTATTGACAAAGCAATTGGAAATGGAGCACCAGGCTGCAGCCTCTGGAAGCGTCTCCTGTCAGCTGTGAAGGAAAGGTAACACCTAAAGGAAGAACTTGTATGTCTACCAGGGAAGTGGACCACTATGGAGAAGGGAATCCAGTACCTGAGGGAATTAGCCATACGGGAGGTAATTTTGAAGGACCTAGATAATGAACAAATATCCACAGATCCAGATGAAGTCAAGTGTATATGACCCATGTGGTGGAAGTTTGTACGGAGTGCACCATCATCATATGTCAGCTCATTGGCTGTAATGACCTGGAAAGACCATGAGGAACCCATGGTGGATGAAGTGGCTAAACAAGTCTGGCAGTATGAAGAAATCTCTCCTCTTCCCTACAGGCCTGCATCTTAGCTGTGGAGAAACATTCTGAAGAGGTCCACCGACTTAAAAAGAATTTATCTTCCTCCCCACCTCTGCAAACCAGTCTCAGCTATCGGGGTAAGTGTCCTTCAGTGCAAGGAAGATGATATAGTGGGTACACACCCAGTGCCACCCTGTGGTTTTACCTACATGGTCATGGAGAGGACGTGAGAAAATGGGATAGAAAATATACCTCGACCTTAGAGGCACAGGTATGTGAGCTGCAGGGAAAAACAATCGGGAAAAAAAAGGCATTCTCTGAGAAACTTGCTGCTCCAACTTCCAGTGGGCAGTCCTCCAGACAGAGAAATGAAGATTCTGGCCAGAAGTAGAGAGGCCCTGCCTCCAGCCAGAGGGAGGAAAGGGATAATCGAGTTTATTGGACAGTGTGGATTCAATGGCCTGGCACATCAGATGCACAGAAGTACAAGGCTTTAGTAGACACCTGTGCACAGTGTACTATAATGTCATCAGGCTATAAAGGGCCAGAACCCATTTGTATTTATGGGTGACAGGGGGTTCCCAGAAGTTAACTGTATTGGAGGCTGAAGTGAGTCTAACTGGGAATGAGTGGCAAAAGCACCGTATTGTGACTGGCCCAGATGCTCTGTGCATCCTTGGCATAGACTATCTCAGGAAAAGATATTTCAAGGACCCAGAAGTGTTCTGCTGGGCTTTTGGCATAGCTGCCTTAGAGACAGAGGACATTAAACAGTTGTCTACCTTGCCCAGTCTCTCGGACAACCTTTCTTTTGTGAGGTTGCTGAGGGTCAAAGAACAGCAGGTGCCAATTGCTACCACAACTGTGCACTGGCTGCAATATCGCACCAATCAAGACTCCCTGATTTCCCATCCATAAGCTAATTTGTCAGTTGGAGAGCCAAGGAGTGATCAGCAAGACTCATTCATCCTTCAACAGTCCTATATGGCCAGTGCGAAAGTCTCATGGTGAGTGGAGACTAACAGTGGACTATCGTGGCCTGAACGAAGTCACACCACCACTGAGGGCTGCTGTGCCGGACATGCTAGAATTCGAGTATGAACTGGAATCAAAGGCAGCCAAGTGGCACACGACAAGTGATATCGCCAATGCATTTTTCTCCATCCCTTTAGCAGAAGAGTGCAGGCCACAGTTCGCTTTCCTTGGAGGGGTGTCCAATACACCTGGAATCGACTGTTCCAGGGGTGGAAACACAGCCCTACCACCTGCCATGGACTGATCCAGTCTGCACTGGAGCAGGGGGAAGCTCCTGAACACCTGCAGTACATCGATGACATCATTGTGTGGGGTGACACAGCACAGGAATTTTTTGAGAAAGGGAAGAAAATAGTCCAAATCCTTCTAAAGGCTGGTTTTGCCATAAAACAAAATAAAGTCAAAGGATCTGTACAGAAGATCCAGTTTTTAGGAATAAAATGGCAAGACGGACATCATCAAATCCCAATGGATGTGATTAACAAAATAACAGCTATGCCTCCACCAACTAGCAAAAACGAAACACAAACTTTCTTAGGTGTCATGGGGTTTTGGAAAATGCACATTCCAAATTACAGTCTGATTGTTAACCCACTCTACCAAGTAACCCAGAAGAAGAATGATTTCAAACAGGGCCCCGAGCAACGACAAGCCTTTAAAAAAATTAAGCAGGAAATAGTTCATGCAGTAGCCTTTGGGCCAGTCTGAACAGGACCAAATGTAACGAATGTGCTCTACACCACAGCTGGGGAGAATGGCCCCACCTGGAGCCTCTGGCAGAAAGCACCTGGGGAAACTCAAGGCCAACCCCTGGGGTTTTGGAGCTGGGGGTACAGAGGATCTGAGCCCTGCTACACTCCAACTGAAAAAAGACTTGCCCTTTTACATATTTACAAACATTAATAAGTTCACCCCTCAGTCTCCTCTTCTCCAAGCTAAAGAGACCCATCTGCCTCAGCAGTTTCTCAAGCTCCAAGGCCTCAAACCTGTTGCATAAGGCAAGGCTGGTAGGGAGGGAGGTTGCCTGCAATGCCAAGCAGGGACCTGCTTCCATTCGTCTTTATCTCCTGGGTCCCCTCCCTCTTCTCGACAGCGACAGGGCAGGAGGTCCACCACTGTTTGGAGTGCTTCATCCCGGTGCCTTTCTTTCAGGTCTGGCAGGTAGTTGCTCCACCAGTCTATCTCCTGCTCACACTCTGCGATAGCCCTTAACCACTCCACCTCCTCCTTGAGCTCTGCCACCAGGCTGACCAGGCCATCCACCTGCTCACACCTCACACACACAGTGTCTCTGCCACCTTCTGATGGCTGGATCAGGCTCAGGCACTTCCTGCATCTGGAGACCTGATGCATTTTTGAGTGGACAGTCAGTCTGGGTGGCCACAGTCTTCCTAGAAAGAGCTTTCTGCCTAGTGCAGACCATGGCTGGTTTAGCTATAGGTAGACAGCCGGTAGATGAGCTATGCTCCCTGTCCGAGCGCGCCCTGCCTGCATGCACTGCCATGCGAACTGACGTGCCACGCCAAGCCCTGTTTGCCTGTCCTGGCAGGGGCTCCACCACCCTCTGGGGGGCATCCCCCCAACACCCTTCCCTCTGGCGCACCGGGGAGTTACTCCACCCGGCAATCTCCTGCTCACATGCCCTGATGCTCCTGTGGTGGTTTTACTCAGGTGGGCAGCTGAGTTCCACCATGGCCGCTCTCTCACTCCCCCTCCATTAAGAGGAAGGGGGAGAAAATACACAAAGAGCTCAAGGTTTGAGATAAGGATGATTTAATTAAATGGAAAAGGGAGAGAGGAAAAAAAGAAAAAAAAAAAGAAAAAGAAAACAAGGCCGCACGGAAGCACAGAGAGAGGGAAAAAAAAAATAATAATAATTAAAAAAAAAAAAGTTACTCTCTACTTCCCATCAACGAGCAATGTTCGGGCCATGTCCTGGGAAGTAGGGCCTCAATATGCCTAACGGTTGTTCAGGAGGACAGGCCCTTCCACTATGACAGCCCCCCTTCTTACTGCTGAGCGTGACATCATGTGCTATGGAATATCCCTTTGGTCAGTTTAGGTCAGCTGCCCTGGTGATGTCCCCTCCCCATCACTTGCCCACCCTCAGCCTGCTGGCTCTTTGGGGCTTGGAGGGAGTCCTGATGCAGTGCAGCAATAGACAAGGCACAAACCTATTCCCTACTAGCGATAATAGAATTTCTTGGCCCTTTACAAAGAAGGAAAGAGATTTTTCCTAAGTAGTTTACTGCCAGAATTCCTCTTAAAACAGGTAAAGTTCACAGAATAATGGAATCATAGAATATCCCAAGTTGAAAGAGATCCACAAAGATCATTGCATCCTGCCAGTGAAGAACCTTTCCCTAACCCCCAGCCTGACCCTCCCCTGTCCCAGCTCCATGCCACTCCCTCGGGTCCTGTCGCTGTCCCCAGAAAACAGAGCTCAGAACCTGCCCCTCCACCCCCCTCATGAGGGAGCTGCAGGTCGCCATGAGGCCTCCTCTCCTCTCGGTTGAACAAACTGACTTCAGCCACTCCTCATACATCTTCCCCTCTGGACCCTTCACCATCTTTGTAGTCCTCCTTTCTACACTCTTGGATAGTTTTATGTCCTTCTTATACTGAGGTGCCCAAAACTGGACACAGTGCTTGAGGTAAGTCCTCACCAGCACAGAACAGAATGGAACAATCCCTTCCCTCGATCAGCTAGCAGTGCTGTGCCTGATGCACCCCAGTGTGCGGTTGGCTGCCAAGGCATACTGTTGGCTCATATGCAATTTGCTGCTGACCAAAATCCCCAATCTCTTTCTGCGGGGCTGCTCTCCAACCTATTATCTCCCAGTCTGTACATATAACCAGGGTTGCCCCTTCCCAGGTGCAGAATCAAGCCCATTCTCTTGTTAAACTTATTATTGGTGATTGCCAAGCTCTCTAATTTGTCAAGATCTTTCTGCAAGGCCTCTCTACCCTAGACAATCATACTATTTACTTGTCAAGATGGACCTTTTGTCCAAAATGAATGGTGAAAAACCATACCAAAAACTTCAATGAAATAAACATATAAATATATCAACTGGCTTCCTCTGATCAGCTAGGTAGGTGACCTTGTCATAAAAGGAAATTAAGTTAATTTTAAGAAGGACTTTTCCCTCATGAACCCATGTTGGCTGTGACCAGTGACTTCATTGTCCTTCAGATGTTTTTCAATAACTCACAGAATATTTTTTTTCATAATTACCTGGCACTGAATTGAGACTGACAAGCCTGTAATTACCAGGATCTTCTTTCTTGCCCATCTTCAAAACTGGAAAAACATTTGCCATCTTTAGACAACTGGGACCTCTCCATATTCTGAAGACAGCTGAAAAATAATTGAGAGAACTCTTGCAATGACATTGACCAGCTCTCTGAGTACTCTCAGATGAATCAATCAGGCCCCATGGGCTTATATGCATTTAGGTGGCACAGCAAATTCATGCAAGTTTGGAGTTACCACAGTCACAGTCCTCCAGCTCAGAGCCCATCACTGATGCTGAAGACAGAGGCGAAGAATGCATTAAACATCTTTTTTTGCCTATGTCCCTCTTTGTGAGGTGACCACCCTCATCAAGTAAAGGACCGATGTTTTCTCGGGTCCTCCTTTTGCTGTTTATATTTAATATTAAAAAAATAAAAAAATATATTAAAAAAAAACTTTTTTATTATCTTCCATAGTCCATAGTACTGGCCAGCTTCACCTCTAATTGAGTTTTGGCCGCATTAATTTTCTTCCTACAAAGGCAAAGAGCATCTCTGTAGTCCTCCAATGTCACCTGACGTGACTTCCTGCAGCCATATACTTTCTTTTCCCACCTAAGCTCTAGAAGAAGATCACTAATCAGCCTGCTTGACTTCCAACAATTTGTAATTGCCTGAACCTGTGCTCTTTAGAGGCGGTACTTGAAAAGTGACCAGTACTAATGGACCTCCAAAAACAGGTTTCTTGGGGGACTTTACTAACTAGTTCCCTGAGTAGCCTGAAGTCTATTCTCCCCAGGGTATTGAATTTTTGGTGGCAGCTTTCGTGTTTTCATTAAAGAATTTAAATTCAACTACTTCACGGTCACTCTGGCCAAGACGGTCACCAATCACCACTTCACCCATGAGACCCTTTCTGTTCACAAGCAGAAGATCTAGGAGGGCTCGTTTGTATTCTAATGCTAGTTACACATTTTAAACAGTCTAACATTTTATATATACATGCTTATTCAACTATATATGTGCATATGTGTGTATATAAGGAAAACAACAGATAGAATTATAGAATACTGCAAGGCATTTACAGAGGACCACTGTATTTTGAAATACATAGAAAAGAAGCTCCAATCTTTGAAATTGAGAAAAACATGACTGATTTGTGATTACTCCCTTAAAAACCTTCCTAGTGGAAACTAAACAGACAAAAAAAGTAAATATATGGCATAACAGTGGTACCCAAAGATGGAACAAAGAAATGCACACAATTATTTCATATAATTTAAATGTTATTCTGCTTAGACTATTAATATTTTTATTACCAAAACTAATCATTCCATTAGCTCATGTAAGATTCATACCTCTTTTTTTTTTTTCTTTAGCATAACATTTTTCTGAGTTATCTGCAACTACAGAAATCAATACTTTTAAACACCTAATGCTGCAAAACAAATTTAACCTACACTTTCCAGTCTTTATATTGCATGGATGATTATTTGCTTACCTGCCTTTTAATTACATCAAAAATGCAATGACCAATTGCAATCCTGCATTTTAGGAAGATGTTGCAATTTCATTGAACACCTTAAAATGTATTGGTTATTTGCCTCTTACTCTAGTTACTGAAAAGATAGTTGTTCTTCAGTAGTTACTGGTAGGCCAATAAAAGCCTGTTTTTCCTCTAGCTATGGATCAAAGTTTTTTTATGGAAAATAAAAAATATTTAAAAAAAAAAAAAAAGTTATATATGCAGTACAACACTCCCTGTCTTTTGTGGTAAGATCTGTACAGACACTGCAAGCCAATTTGCTATTTAAATGTGAGATGAGAAACAAGTGCTTGTAACAACTGCCAGGTGCCAGAATGGGGAAGGGTGGTAACAAAGAGCTAACTGCATTCAGCAAACAATACCAACCCCATCCACTCAGATCCAAACAGAGTAACTGGCTTGCTCTGTAAATAACAGATGCAGTCAGCCAGCCACCAACCACAGAGAAAGTGTTACCTTACCATTTCTAGCTACTCATTTTAATTAGTTAATTAGTTATAAAAAGGCCTCACTTCAAGAGAATAATTTCTTTATGTCGCTCTTCTTTATGTCACTCTTATAGCTACCTGGCAGTTTCTCAGCTTCTCTCAGATGTTTAAAGGACCGTTATTATGGGCAATAGCAATAATGGAAGGCTGAGTCTTAAGCCACTACAAGGCTTAGTTATTAAATGAGCCTTTTACTTTCATTCTATGATATTAAAATTTTAAACTAAGCACACTGAAAATTATTTGTAAGGGAAGATGCTCTTAAGAGTACTGGAAACCACAACCCTTGGACCCAAGACACAACTGAATTTCAAACCCACCACCCCCCCCCCACCCTGTCGTCCCCCGCCAAATTAAAACAAACCAAACAAACAAACAAAACCATTAGAGCATTGTTCCTTAATAATATTACACCACATAAAGATAACGAAAGGGTTCTGTCCCCAGCCTGGCACAGTACATAACCCTGTTCTGCAGTAAAAAGCAGATAAAATGGGGTTCATGAGATGCTGCAGGCAATCTGGCTTACTTACGGGACTGCTTATGTGGGTTTACATGTATCATTTATATTTGTTGGACTCATTATGTATTAGCAAATTAACTCTTCAATTTCTTATGATTCCATGATTATGAAAGATTTAGTACCTCAGTAATAAAATATACATTCAGATTATCTTTGTTATTGGAATCCTTTTTCTTCCTCTCTTTTCTAGCTTTTTAAAAATTCAAATCCAGTTCTTGTCTTGGAGCAATAGATTTTTAGAAATAAAATGCATACCCCAAGAAGGAGCACAGAAAAGACACAAAATTCTTCGTGTTGTATTGCATTTAGGCTATGACTATTCACTCCTCTTGGATTCTACTGGAGTGATGAAGACTTGCCACTTTCAATTTCTGGTTACTGACTCTATCTCGGAATTACTATCCTACAGCTCCATGTAATCAGAGAGTACTTTTGCAAACAACAGCCAAGTATCTCCATCTGAAGATATTACAGAGCATGTGAATTATTTTGTGTAGTGCTTCCTCATCCACTTCAGGAAAAAACAAAAAAAAAAAACCAAAACAAAACAAAACAAAAAAACATTTGATCACTTTAAAAGGTAAAGCCCATAGAGAATGCTTCCATGAACCTCAGAAGTGAAAGCCAGCCCCTTTTAGTCTGAGTAGAAGGCAGGAACAAGCAGCTGGTGGCAAGCTCATCCTAAATCACCACAGATGCTTACTAAATAAACATATATCAACTAGACATCTGGAAGTGGTGTAGCAATTGGGCAGCAGCCATCTGTGAAGTTTCCTTGAGGGGAAAGCAATTTAGCAGGTTTCACACATGTTCCATGAGAGAGGTGAGCCACTGGAGCTCAGTGGGGAAACTGCTCTGTAGACACAACAAAGGAGGTGTAATTAAGGGTCTGTTCTTATGGCATATTTATGAATAGGGTGAAAATACTGCTAAACAAGCTCACTTCCTTATAAGAACAAATCTAGCCATGGGAACATACATAATCTAATTGTGCTAAGAAAGCTATACTATCATACAAACTAGTACCTTTGTTCTCTATCTCTGGTGCAGTGCTACTTTGAGCTGGGATTTTGATAGTGCCTCTGACTAGACTGTCTACTGCACAGTGCTTATATACCTTGGAAAACAAAACCTGCTATTTTCTTAGAAAAATGCATTATCAGAAAAGCCTGATTATCAAAGGTAAGCACTGTGTAGCATTTCATCAGATGCTACAACCTACTGGAGAATATTTGGCTATTTCAGTGCTGTTCTGCAAGATTGCTCCTGAGGGTTGCCCCAATAAAGCTGCTTTGATAAAAGACTGCTCTGAGGTAACTTTTTCAGGAAATCAGGACATTTCTGAAACACTCCATGAATATATATACATATACATATATGGCATGTCTACTCCTGTGTGTGAAATCAGTCCCACTTAGGCCATGTGTGCTATAGCCTTTTAGCACATACCACCCATGCCAATACTTACTAATGGGAGGATCATAACATTTTTCAGATGTGAGGTGACCAACATCAGGCATCTAATTTATGGATACAAAAAGACACTTCTCATTGCCTCACAACAGAAGCTATAAATAAGCCATCAACAAAGACAAACTAATTTCCAAGATATATATACTCTTTCAAAAGTGAGTGAAAGCTCAGGAAGATGGCTACATATGATCCTCTAAAACTACCTGAAAGAAAGTTGTAGCAAGGTGGGTGTCTCTCTTCTCAGGTGACAAGTGATAGGGTAGAAGGAAGTGCCTCAAGTTGCACCAGGGGAGGGTTAGATTGGGTATTAGGAAGAACTTCTTCATGGAAATGGTGGTTAGGCATTGGAATGGGCTGACCAGGGAAGTGGTGAAGTCCCTGCCTCTGGAGGTATTTAAGAGATGCGTGAATATGATGCTTAGGGGCATTGCATAGAGGTGGACTTGGCAGTGTTATGTGATGGTTTGAGTTGATGATTTTAGAGGTCTTTTCCGACCTAAATGATGCCATGCCAGGAGGATTGGAACTAGATGATCATGAAGGTCTCTTCCACCCCAAGCAATTTTTATGGATTTTATGAATCTCTGAAATTCTTCTAAAGCAATTTGGCATCAGTTTCCTGGAGCTGCACAACACAGCTACCTGCACAACACAGCTGCTGCATTTCAGAGATGCAGCATGCCTAACTGTTCTGGGGCTCATCTGTGGAACAAACAATCCCATAAAAATGTGACTTTTCATGTTAGATATCCCCCAATATTCTTTTTCATATTCATCTCCAAATAAGGAACAAGGCCGATCATATAATGCATACTTGCTTAAATAACACAAAACTCTATTAAGCTTCATAAAAGCTCAAATTTTAAGTATCCCTGTGGTTTTGACATAGAATATTTCCCCAGACTGACCGTTCAAGAAAACCTAGTCTCCTGAACCCTTCTTCACAGCAGTATGGTTAGTAGCCTGAATGGATAGCTGCACCTTGCTGCTTGATGAAGGACTCCAACAGCAAGGACAGATTATTTTTTATTGTATAAACAAGGTGTAATCTTTAGAGGCAAATGGTAAAGCAACATGCTGTGCCACTAGGTGGCAAAAAGTGCACATGGAAAGCAGCAACACGTTTCTGAGAGGACAGCTACTCTCTTTACTGAAAGAAATTCATTCCTTCTTGAGCAGCACAGGCTGGAAGGAAACAAGGCAGCGTGAAAGTCCTGTCCAAGCATGAACTGGTCTTTTGAAAAACATCTGCCTATTTATGCACCTCTCTCTGCACAGAGCTGGGTTTCTCTTGACTAAGGACCTTGTTCTAATCTTAACAGAAACAATGAACATGGGAAATATAAAACAACTCATGTTGTAAAACTAGCTACCACAAACGTTTAAAAAAGCCTGCAGGTGGACCCGCCACGGAAGTCATGGTGAAGCTTCAGGGACAGGGCACAGCAGAGATAGGGAAACTGTAACAGAATGCGAACCTCTACGGTGGGAGTAAAAGAAGGGGACAGGAACACATCCAGGCAGGTTTTGAAAGTCTCCAGAGAAGGAGACTCCACAACCCCCTGGGCAGCCTGTTCCACTGTTCTGTCACCTTCACCGTAAAAAAAGTTTTGTCTCATATTTAAGCAGAACCTCCTATGTTCCAGCTTGCACCCATTGCCCCTTGTCCTGTCATTGGGTGTCACAGAGAAGAGCCTGGCTCCATCCTCCTGACACACCCTTTTCCTGGTTTCAGTTAGGACAGAGTTAATTTTCCTCCTAGTAGCTGGTAGGGTGCTGTGTTTTGGATTAGGATGAGAAGAGTGCTGATAACATGCTGATGTTTTAATTGTTGCACAGCAGTGCTTACACTAAGCCAAGGACTTTTCAGCTTCTCGCTCTGTCCTGCCAGTGGGCAGGCTGGGGGTGCAGCAGGAGCTGGGAGGGGACAGAGACAGGACAGCTGACCCAAACTGGCCAAAGGGGTATTTAACATCATGGCCATATGATATCATGCTGAACAAATAATATGGGGTGGCTGGATGAGGTGGGGGGGACCAGCTGTTCAGGAATATGCTGGGCATTGGTCAGAGGGTGGTGAGAAATTTCATTGTGCATCACTTGTTTTGCACACATTAGTAGCAGTACTACTATTATCATTACTAATACTATTTTCCTTTATTTTCTGTCCTAATAAACTGTCTCTATCTCAACCCACAGGCTTCATTTTTTTCTGATTCTCTCCCCCATCCCATAGAGGGAACGGGAGATGGTGAGCGAATGGCTGTGTGGTGCTTGGCTGCTGGCCAGGTTTAACCACAACGCCTTCCCAAACTGAGGCTGCAGCCTCCTCCAGGCCACATCCACCTGCTGCACCGGGGGCTCCTCCACGGGCTGCAGCGTGGAGATCTGCTCCATGTGGGACCCATGGGCTGCAGGGGGACAGCCTGCTCCACCAGGGGCCTCTCCACAGGCCGCAGGGGAACTGCTGCTGTGTGCCTGGAGCACCTCCTGCCCTCCTTCTGCACTGACCTTGGGGTCTGCAGGGCTGGTTCTCACTCCTGGCTCTCCCAGCTGCTGTTGTTCCACAGTTTTGTTTGTTTGTTTGTTTGTTTTCCCTTTCTTAAGTATGCTTTCACAGATGCACAAACAGCAATTGTGGGCTCATCTCTGGCCAGCATCAGGTCCCTTTGGAGCCAGCAGAATCTGGCTCTTATTTAATATGGGGCATCTTCTGGACTCTTCTCACATAGGCTACCCCTGCAGCACCCTGCAGATAAAACCTATATGCTCCTATAGGAAGAGATCTTCTGCCATTCCTCTGGCAAATCTGGGGAGTGTCCTCTGCACCCAGACGATCTGGAGCACGGGGACACCTTCAGCCACTGTCACGAACCCAGCGGCACCACTGTGGCAGCACAAGTGAAGAACGGCTCCGCAGGAGCTGGATGTCAGGGGGGACCTGTCCCTGGATGTGGGTATGGTGCTGCCCTGTGCCTGGGAGAGTGCAGGGGTGAGCTAGGACAGCTGCCAGATCAACCACAGCCATGGGGAAGTAACACTGTGCCCCTGCCAGTGGCGGGAATTAGAGGGAACGGTCAAATGAGTAGGGGAGGGGAGAAGCAAAGCCCGGAAGGGAGAAGAGAAGAAGACAAAGACCCACACTACATGACATGGTTTATTAAATACCAAGGTGGGCGACAAAACTTGGAATTAAAGGCAGGCTGTTACCTGCACAAAACCACTGCATTCTTGCCAGCATGGTGGGGCCAAAGACAGCTCTTGCTCACTGCCTGGAAACTGCCCAAATTACGGGGCAGAAGGCAAGTGCTGGCAGTCTTCTTCCATCTTGTTAGAACTATGCCTTGTTTTCTGGACTGGGACTTCGTCTGCTCCACCTTCATCTGATCACTAATGATATTCAGCTGTGGAAATAGGGAAATGCACAATAAGAGGGAAGTCCTTAAGGAAGGAACACGTTTTCATCTCCAACTACAAGCACTTCAGAAGTTAGTGAAAGAAATTTCACAGGCTACAAACAGAACATCTAAAGGGAACCTGCAAAGGACTATTGCACACCAGTGTTAAACTTAGTCCTCTGCAGCTCTCTTCATCCTCAAGTGTTCCTACTTCCTAAACATTCAAACTGGGCGTTTTTTGGAAAACTACTCCTACAATACAGCTAAAACTACTCCTAAAATACAGAAGGCCCTGCAGAGTGACCTGGACAGGATGGTTTGATGGGCAGAGGCCAATGGGATGAGGTCCAACATGGCTAAGTGCCGGGTCCTGCATTTTGGCCACAACAACCCCATGAAGCGCTACAGGCTTGGGGGAGAGTGGCTCAAGAGCTGTGCAGAGGAAAAGGATCTGGGGGTGTTGGTCGATGCTCGCCTGAACGTGAGCCAGCAGTGTGCCCAGGTGTCCAAGAAGGCCAACGGCATCCTGGCTTGTATCAGGAATAGTGTAGCCAGCAGGAACAGGGAGGTGATTTTTCCCCTGTAGTCTGCTCTGGTGTGGCTGCCCCTTGAGTACTGTGTTCAGCTTTGGGCTCCTCAGTGCAGGAAGGACATCGAGGCCCTGGAGCGTGTCCAGAAAAGGGCTACAAAACTAGTGAGGGGCCTGGAACCCAAGTCCTGTGAGGAGGGGCTGAGGGAATTGGGGTTGTTTAGTCTGGAGGAGGCTCAGGGGAGACCTTATTGCTTCGACAACTACCTACCTGAAAGGAAGGTGTGGCAAGCTGGGGGGTCCACCTCTTCTCACAGGTAACTAGTGACAGGACTGGAGGGGATGGCCTCAAGTTGCACCAGGGGAGGACAAGGTTATAAATTAGGAGACATTTCTTCTCAGAAAGAGCAGTCAAGCAATGGAGCAGGTTGCCTTGGGAGGTGGTGGAGTCACTGTCCCTGGGGGTGTTCAAGGAAAGGTTGGACCTGGTGCTTGGGGACATGGGTTAGGGAGTGACATTGGTAGTAGGGTGGTGGTTGGACCAGATGATCTTGAAGGTCTCTTCTAGCCTTAATGATTCTATGATTCTATGATTCTGTACAAGTGCAGAGAACAACACTATATGGGCTGCTGCAGGGAATGTTAACTCTATCCCAGCCAGACCCAACTCCATCCCAACCCAGACCGACCTGGGGCATGTGCCAGCTCAACCAAAGCCACAAGGAAGCAGTGCAGTGCCCCTGCCAGCCAGGCACATTCTTGATGCCTCCTGAGAATCCCTACCCATCGCATGGCCTGAGATCCCCATCCACACTGTGGAATAACGTCAACTGAGGCATAAAGAGCTCTTAAGGCAGGAGCCAGAAACTGCCGCAGTCACTGCTGGACTGTGGGGGAGTGTGGCCCTCCAACTTAAGATGGCACCTTGTGACGCCCCTGGTGACGCCCATTGTGACACCATAGCTGAGACACAGTGTACATGCACCCCTGCCAGCAGCAGCGCTCAGTGTTGTTGCCTCTGCTTTGGAAGCAACAGCGTTGCCCTGGCTGGGAGCCTTGGTGATTCCTTGCCCTGCCTGGGAGCACCAGGCCACAGCCTCTGCTCGGGGCTCGGCTCCCCTGCCCCTGCGCCTGTCCGTGTTGGACCCAAGCAGGGCCTGCAGTGCTCTGGTGGCTCCAGGTGGGCTTGTGCCCACATCCTTGCTGCAGCATGCAGAGGGCCCTGGGGCTCCTCCACCGGGGCCAGGAGCGTCTGATGCCCAGCAGCACTCCCCAGTCCAGATACAGCAATGTCCACCAGCTGCCAGAGGAGGGCCTGCATGGGCTGCACCGCGCGGCCGCCTGTGGCAACCTGGCCCGGCTGAGGCAGCACTGGTGGCTGAAGAAACGAAGCAAAAACTGTCGAGACCAGGCAAAGCGGTGAGGGGCTCGGGGGCACGCATAAAGGCGCAACAGGTGTCAGCAAGAGCTGAGGCGATGGAGGGCTGAGACTGGGCGTTGTCCGGCCAGGCAGCCTCTCGTCCTGAAGTCGCTGGCACAGGGCATAGTCAGGAGAACATGCTCCTACCAGCCCTTGGCAAAGTCTTCAGTCCTGCACAGAGAGATGGCTGAAGCCCAGGGCAGAGTCAGGAGCACGGCAGCAAGGGCACCGCCTCCTCTGGAGCCCTGGATCAGAGCTTATCACTGAGAAGGCTCTCCCTCTCAGCTGGCAGAGGGGAAAAATCCAGCTTTGCTTGGAATTGCTGGGGCGGCTCAGGCACTTCTTGAAGGGTGTGCTGCCGACTGCCACTGCCCTGTCCTCTCCCTGTGGGGTTGTTTAGCAGCCGCTCGGGCATTAGCAGTTCTCTCCTGTCCTGTGGCTGATCCTGTCCTGTGGGCGATCAAAGTCCCTTTTGATAGCCTCCAGGCTTCTCTCAGCAATTTCATCACTGCCAGCCTGAATTCTCACTAATGGGTAATAATCAGACGGGGGCAAAAAAGGTCAGGAAGTTTCCTGGTAATGTCCTTGACCCGAGCTCCCGGTAGGCTGCAGAATTCCCTACGGGTAGGGTCTAGCCAGAATACGGGGCCCTCTGTTCCCTTCAGAAGGGAGTCACCTACAACCATTACCCTTCTTTCCTTCTTTTTGGAAGAAGTCTTGAGGCATGGAGTCAACTTGACAGGTCCTTGTGGCTCCTTCGGCTTCCTCCAGTGGCCTTGATGCAGAAAAGTGCCTGCCCACCGTGATCCCATCTCCGCAACAGCAAGCGACTGCCTCAGACTGCGAACCTCTAAGGAGGGAGCAAAAGAAGGGGGCAGGGGGATCAGCGTTGGGGCATTCACCACCCTTCTGGCGCTTGAGTGATTGTGGAAAAACTTGGAGGCTTACACAAACTTCACAGTCTTCATGGAGTTCCACAGCCTCCAAAGCTTATGTTCCGCTTGGCATTGGCAAGTGGAGACTTATGGCCCTGCACGTGTTCCACAGCCAGAAGTGATTTCGGGCATTGCCTGCCTGTGGAAAGCTAATTTATTTTGGTTTTAGGACACCACTGCACCTTGCTTGTGCAAACGGCCATGCAGACGTTGTTCGATTCCTGGTGCAAGAGAAGTGCCTGCTGAACCTTTGCGACAACACTGGCAGATCACCACTGATGAAGGTATGTGGAACACGTTACTCTGCTCTAAGTGGGGCTTTATCGATTGTGCTTCAAGTGACAAGTGTCTTGCCGCATTCTTCGTAGTGACCTGTAGAGAAACATGAAAGCTGTAATCGGCACATAATAGGCGTACACTAGCTCATGTTGGAAGATGCTCTTACCTTCCAGCACTGGGAAGCTGCTGTAGCTGTGACAGCGTGAAACATGGCACAAGTCCTTCCTTTTCTTTCTGTTGTTTGCAGGCAGTGGAGAGCCAGCATGAAGAATGCGTGGCGATTCTGCTAGAGCACCATGCCGACCCAAACCTGGAAGGACACAAAGGCAACTCTGCCCTTCACCTGGCTGCCGCAGCTCCTAACACATCTCTAGCAGAGATGTTAATTGAGCATGGTGCACACCTTGAAGCAAAGAACTGGGTAAGTTTTGAATTTGGGTAGCACTGCTCATTGGGAAAGGCACTTAAGTCATCTGGGTTGTTCTGACTGGGATTCTTTATCCTTTCAGGAGGGAAATACCCCGCTTCTTCTTGCTATCTCCAGCCATCATAAAGAGATGGCAAAGTTTCTTCTTCAAAAAGGAGCAAATGTGTCTGCTCAAAATTTGTTTGGAAGGTGAGGCATTGCTCCAAGGTGCATGTGGGTCTCCTTAGCATTGTCACTGGAAGGATCAGGAGAAAGAGAGTCAGTGTTGTCTGAGAGACAATGGGCATAAAGTGAAACAAGAGGCCTTCCCACAGCTGGGCAGGAAAAACCCTCTCGGCATTGAGGAAGGTTAATGAGGGGAGCAGGTGGCGCCAGGGGTTTGAGCAGCCTCCATCGTTGGAGGCTTTGAAGAGCAGAGTGGAAGAAGCCTTGAGCAACGTGGTGTGGCCTCATGGCTGAGTCTGCTCTGGAGAGGCAGTTGGCCAGGAGGCGTCCTGAGGTGCCTTCCAGCCTCAGTCCTCCAGCACTCCCCTGTGTGTGGCTTTACTTTTCCTGTGCTTTTAGGAATCGGGGAGGGAATTGTTTGGGGAGCAAACAGGGATTAGAATAACAACAACACAGAGCCTGCAAAAGCTGCAATGTTTCATATCATCTTTTGGATGCTTTAGCACTGCTCTTATGCTTGCCGCTCATGATGGGGAAACGGATGTAATAGATCTTCTTCTTTGCTATGGTGCCAACATTACTTGCAAAGATATCACTGGCTACACGGCTGTGGATTACGCTTTCCAGTCGGGACACATTGGGTGAGTGTTTTGTACGTCACTGTTAGAGCAGCTGAGTTGTCAGAGTGTCCGTGCTGATTAGTCGTCCTTTGTGGTAAATGCACGAAGGCTTAATGATATCTTCAGACCTTTCTTGAAGCTGGGCTCAGTGATGCCTTCTCATAGATCTCCTTCCCAAGTCAAGAGAGGATTTGGAAGTAGAGGAGAACTCCCACCCACAAGGCTCTCTTAGAAATCCCACTTGTGTTGCTAAGCTCAGTTCCACTCCACTGACCAGGAAAGAGGCACCTTTTCTTTCAGTGGGGATCTTACCAGTGTCCCTTTAGAAAAACCCTCAAAGAGATCCCTGGTGGCGTAGCAGGTCCACCATCATGGGGAGACTGACACCGCAAACAGACAGTTCTGAACTGGTTCCAAGTCAGTTGCTGTTCTAGGCAAGAGCAACGATCCTAGGCAAGGATGTCTTGGATCTGACTGCCTGTACATTCTCTCTTTCTGCATGTAGCATTTGCAAGAAACTGACAGAACGCGCACGCTGTGAAAAGACGGGAGAAGCTTCTGCTGGTGCTGCACAAGACACAGCAGCCCCTAGCAGGTTCTGCTCTCCGAGGACTGAGCGCTTTTTACTGAGCATGCTTGCTTTGAATGGAAAAGGTAGGATCCTGAAGCATGGAAGAGCTGATGAGGACAACTAATGTGGCCTGATGTCAGACCGTTTCCCGTATTTGGGGGCAGGGCTTGACTGGCAGGGAAAAGCAGAGTGCCAGGAATGCTCACGCTGTCTTGCTTCATCCATCCCGTGTAGGTGCCCTGCCAGCTGTAGGAGCAGAGCAGGAGGAAGAGGCTGAATTGCCCTGTGATTGCAAGGTACTGTCTGTGAAAGACCCACTGGGCTCCCACTTGGCTCGCTTACTTTGGGGCAAGCTTACCTCTGGGCTCGCTTACCTCTGTTGCTGCCTCTGCCACTTGTTTGTGACTGGGAGCCCTTGAACTACTTGTGCTCCAGCCCAGCTAGCTGTTCAGTTTGCACTGGGACAAAGGTTGGTCAAGCTGCTAGGAGACCTGGGTCTCGCTGCAGCTGGCCTTTCAGTTAGAGTTCCAGCCTAGGGGAAGCATATTCTACATAATGAAGCAGCAAAGATGCTTCCTGCTGCTTAAAATCTTCTGAGCTTCTCCAAGGGGCTGGCCGGGAGTGGACTGTTGCTTTTCACCATACTTCACCAGCGTTCCAGTAAGCTTTACGTGGCAATTTTTAAGGCCAACAACGAAGAGATACCAGAGAATAGCACTGAGGGCTTGCAGCTCTGCATTCCTTGGCCATGAGCATGTTCTTGGAAGCAGCAGGGAGATTCTAGGCCATGCTTGAGCTCTGGCAGAAAGAAGTCTGGCTTCTGCTATACAACTGCTGAAATGCCATTGGAGGCAACAATAGTTCTGCAGATTCCATTCTCCACTGCCTGCCTTTTTGTGTAGGAAGAAAGCCCCTGCCCAGTCTCTCAGCCTATGTTCCAAAGAGAAAAAATGTTAAGGCTTCCCTGTGTTTTAAGAAACAGAAACCCTCACAAGGAGCTGCTGATAGTTGAGGCTAAGAAAGATGGAGAGAGGTCCCCAGCTGTGCAGATGCCTGGTGGTGGTGCACTTCCAATCCTTTGTTTCAGTCAGAAGACTGACCTAGTTGTAGAACCGAACGAGTAAAAGCACAGCTCATATTCCCACATTCTCACTGACTTTGTCATGCTCACGGAACCCCATTTCTTTAGGATCAAGACAGACAGCTGCAGCTGGAGCTTCCTGGTGCTCCTGAAAGCCTGTCCGTGGCAGAAGCCTCACCTGAAGCTACTGAGATCCAGTGCAGCGACACTGAGAAAGACACAGAGCAATTGCAAGAGGAATTGGAGATGGTTAAAGCTGAGGTATGGAAAGGCTGCACCGCAGGGATAAATCTGAGGGTGGTTGTCCTTTCTCTTCCCTTCTTCCCCCTCTCTGCTGGTGACCAACACAACGGGCCATTTCAGGAGCTTTTCACAAGCTGGAGGGACAAGGCAGTGCGTTAGGAGCCACCTAACGGGTAGGTGGGTAGGTTTGACCAGAGCAGTTTGCACTTTCTCAAAACTTAGGTGTGCTCTGAGACACAGAGCGTGTGACACAACTTGGGTGTGCTCTGACAACAGTTGTAATTTCGTTTTCACCTCTCTGTGTTGGGACCAGCATTGGCAGTGTCTGTGTCAGAGTCGCAGACAAAGCGGGCTGAGTTTTGTGCCAGCATTCAGGAAATGCTGTAGAAAATCAATAGAGCTATAGGAGAGGGGTTAGTACAAAATGCAGTGAAGTAACATGCATGGGGGGTTGAGAGTGGAAGCAGTCAATTTCCCTCCGTAACGACTAGGCTGACTACCATGGATTGATTCTTCCTTTGGTTTTGCAGTTGGAAGAATCAGAACAAAAGCGTATTCAGTCTGAGGTCTGGGTAAAACAACTGGAGACTGTACTGGAGGATAAGAAGAGAGAAGTAGCAGCTTCTTCCGAGAAAGCGCAAGACCCTCTGGCGGCATTCTTTGGATCTGCAGCTCTCCAACAGCTGGAAGAACGCATGCAAGGGTAGGCAGGGTAGTAAGACAGAGGGGCGAGGCGCTGCTTTCTGGGACTGTGTGAACGCAAGGGGAGTGCCTCGTCACATCACAGAAAGTTCATACAGGATTTGGAAAGAAGCCTTTGCTTTAGTTTATGTTCTTGCACACTGTTCTTCCCAACTGCGTGCTCTTCTGGAGTTCCACAATAAGGCCCCTATTTCTCTTTCAGACTCGAAGCGGGAAGTGGCAGATTGGAAGCCACAATCCAGCAACAAAGCAGACTGATTGAAGCCCTTCAGAGACACCGGCAAGCCTCTGCCTCAGTAAGTCAGTGATAAACTTCCCTCTTCCCCGTGAGCTCCTGCGCCTAGCTAAGTAGTTCTGTGGGGACAAAGTAAGATGAGATTTTTCTGGCGAGCTTTGGGGAGTTGAATTCTTGACCAGCTGTGCTGACTGTAGGCTGCTCTGAAAATTCTGCCGGTCTGTTCCTCAGCTTTCTGGTTTTGAGAGTTTTCCTATGATGTTACAGCAAGTCCTACAACACCAGGAAGTTCTTAGCACTAGGAAAAATAAGGGCTCAGTGGAATGCACTGGTCTAGGTATTTTCTGCTTTAGACCAGTGGTGATATTGAAGATCTCAGGCTGCACTTGAGATATTCCTCCTGCATGAGACGTAGTTGTCAAGCTTGCACAATGCTGCACAGCCCCGAGTCACTAATAAAGCAGTTCCTCTTGGTGTAAAGGAGGGGCTTTCATCTGTGGCCTCTGTGAAGCAAATGATTCTTCTTGTCTGCCTGGGGAGGCAGGGGGGTGAATGTGAGCACTGTGCTCTACTGAGACTAGCAGGAGGGGAAGAGTGGCAGAGAGGTGTGAGGCAGGACAGCTGTATGCAGCATGACTTTTCACTTCTTTTTGTGCTTCTGTAGGCTCGTAATCACCCGGAGGACTTGGTAACTGCCTTTCAGTCAGCACAGACGACCGCAGACGGGCATCCACACCAGCAGGTATGGGTAAGCTTTCTGTGAATGACTATTTTGGTCTTTGAATACCTGCTGGGCAGGTAGTGGGTGAAAAGACCAGGGGAGCCATGGGGAACCCTCCTGCTTTTATGGCAGTACACGTTCAAGGGAAGGGGAAGCCCTGCTACTCCTGCTTCCCCAGTACTGCTACCCAGTTCTGCCTAGGCTATCTGCACATACCACATGTAGATACTGTCCCTGCGCTGGTTCTACCATGTATCTTTTCTGTTTTGAAACCTTCAGTGTGAGAGAACGAAAGAGAAGAAGCAGGTCGAGTTGAAATGCCCAGTCGAAGTGCGCCTCGAGCAGGAAATGAAAACAAACAGTGAACTGCGGAGAGAATGTCGCAGGTATGGCTTGTTACTACTTTAAAGAGAGATCCCACAGAGTAGAAGTCAAGCTTCATGGAGGTTGAATGTAAAAATAGGTGAGGGTAACTGTCTGTGCCAAATTCAAGCCTCACGCTAGGTCTTACAAGGCTCTTCTGTACACGTGCCTATGGTTTTGCAGAGCTGCCAAAAGAACTGCAAAATCAGGCTGCCCTGCGATTCTCTTGGGAGGGAAGGAAGTCCCTCCTCCATTTATTCCTCCATTGAGGTGCAAGGTGGACCCTCCAAGTGATCTGTGGCACTGGAATGCTGGTTTTTCGCAGTAACTCCTGGTCTGTCATGCATGTTAAAGAAGAAGCACGTCATCTCTATGCTGTTTATGTCTGAGAATGTGAAACAGGCTGGCAGTTCCTTCACCTCATTGTTTTCTTGACTAATTTGCTGCGCAGGTTAGGGACGCTTCTGAACGGAGCTCTGCAGAAACTAAGCGAATATGAGGCCAGAGAAAGAGTGCCCCGGTTGAATACTGCAGGAGACATGACGAGCAGCTGCTCTGAAGGGGCCAGTGAAGCTGATAAACTAACAGCAAAGGTGAGCTCTGGATTCTGCAGGATTTTGTGGTTTCTTTTTTTGTCTATTAATGTTCATACCTCTGTTGTTCTTTTCTATGCTGCTTCCTGAATTGTGAATTGTCTGTTCTCTCCTTGATGCTCCTTCTATTGTCATACATAGCAGGTATTGTAGAAGGAGTCAAGTGCCCTCGTGGTGGCTCATTCTTAGTCCAAAGACTCGTAGCATTCTCGTGGCTTCACTGCCATTAGAAGAGTTCTGTTAAATGACAGGGAATGGCATTGTGTTTAGGCACTGTAAAATGAAGATTAAGTTTACTTTATTGTTTTGTTTTGTTCTGCATTTTTTTGTTTTGTTTATTTGTTTTGTGAGGGTTTTTGTTTTGTGTTTTATCTATTTATAAAAGGCAGGAAGCTCCCGGGTGTATTTTTAGTAGGTATAGAAAAGATGTATTTCTCGGGGAGAAGAGCAAGACAGCATCGCAGCTGACCTTTGGGACTTAATGGAGCATCTGCTATATCCTCTGTATCCTTGCAACCAAACATCAGCTTTGACCTAGAGAGAAAATGCCTTCCTCCAGCAGTTCTGTCAAAGTGGCCTCCTGAGGCACTGTTTCCAAAGCTTTCAGAGTAACGGCAGGAAGAGTATTTGTTGCTCGTGCCTACTCCGTTCTGCACTGCAGCGCTTCCCCCCACACACGCAATAGGCATTCTTTCTAGTGTCTGGGTAGAGGTGTGTTTGATGTCCCATGAGCAGAGGAGCATTTCAGGGAAGAGCGTCCCTAGCACCTTTCAGCCCAGTCCCACTGCAGAAGAACCAAGGAAGGATGGAAACTTGGGGAATCCTGTCAGCAATGATCTTATAGCTGTTCTTCTCTTAAAAGACAAGAAGCCTTTACTTTGCTTTTAATACCGAGTCAGAAGGTGACAAACACCATCTTGACGCCCTAACCCTTTATGCATTGCTCTCCACAGCTCACTGAACTTTCACAGCAGCTGGAGATGGAGTCTGAAAAAGGCAGGCAGCGAGAAGCACAAATTTGCGAACTGCGAGAAGAGCTGTCTGCTCTGCGTGGGTCTCATGAAGAACTGCAGAAGAGCAATGGCCAGCTGCAAAAAGCGGTGGCATACCTCAAAGCTCTTCTGAAGACTTACAAGGTAGGTCACGGGCAAAAGCAACAGCATGAGACAGAGATAAGAAAGAGTCTGACAAGGAACAAGTGCTCGGTCCAGAAGTCCCAGGTGATGTTTGTATTTGGGGTCTTGCCCCTCATTCTTTCTGTGACGCGTTATTCTCCACTGGCGCAGAAGTCCCTGTGAATTGGGCATGGAGCCTTTGGAAAAGGCTTACTTTGTCCTACTGAGAAAAGGAATCATTGACCTGTGGTAGTTTCTGGCTTCTGCCTTCACTGCTGGTGGTAGTGAGGAGGCAAGTGGCCTCCCCTTAGTGAGGCTGGGCCCTTGAAACTGGCTATGTGCGACTGATGGGGGGATGGTTCTCTTCTTTGTGGTGATGGAAATTTCATTTTCTGCTTCAGACACAGGCAGCCTCTCTGGGCTCACAAGATCTGATGAGATGCCCTCCTTGTGCTTCGCTGAGAAAGAACCTAAAGCACAGAAGCAGAGATGCTAACTCTGAAGAGGAGGATGTTAGGGAAAAGACACCACAAGAGCATACTTATCCAGATGAGTCCATTCAGGCAAGACTGGAAAATTACAAGCACTACTATCTGCAGGAAGTAAACCTCAGAAGATGCCTAGAAAAGGACCTCCAAATGTATGTCTGGACTTTTTTTTGGAGTGGGAGCAAGATGCTGCTTTTTCCTTGCACATTTTCTTCCTAGCATCCTTTTATTTTGTCTGGTCAGCATTGTATCAGTAAATATGCCTAAAATGGCATATTGATAAAAGACTCCTCTGCAACCCTTCCTCCTTTTTAGAACTGCTTTCATAATGCTTCAGTGTTCCCGCAGTACCTTCACTGGTCATGGCATTACTCAAGCATTTTTGAAGTTGGTATCGTCTTAACAGGTGGCCTTCTGGCCACTCTGATAATGTGTTCCTCGTCGTAATGTTCTCTGCGATATAAGGCAGAGAAGCGAAATTGCCTGTCCTATTCTCCTGTCGGCAAACATGAATGCTTGAATAATATGGGCCTTCTAGAGAGCAGAATCTCTGAATCTGCTGAATCAATCTCTCTGAATTTTTCAGAGCTCGTCAGAGACTAGCCGAAGCCAACGCTAAGCTCCACTGGAAGCACCACTGAAGCCTGCGTGGCTCAGGTCAGCATTCATAAATGTTATTCTCAATCCCTCTTAAAGAATATCTGTGAGCAAGCTTATGCTTCTGAGCCTCAAGTTAGAATTCCTTTGTGGTTCCAAAACACATCGTCTTTATGCTAAAACAACTGCTAAACATCAGAAGAGTACACAACTCTGCGGGGCAGGGCTGAAGACCTCTGGTCATTGGGGGGTGTGCAAAATGCAGAATGCCCTTCTTCTGCAAAGCCATAAGGGAAAGAGTGAAGGGAAAGAAAGGTAGAATAGACAAAACGATCGTACAAATGGTAATGAGAGAACAGGCACCAGACAAAGACATGCCACAAAGAAGGCTGCGTTAGGGCCAGGTTGCAGCAAGAAGATGTTTGCCTTTTCAAAGGCAGATCCTTTTCAACGTTTTGAAGGGGAATGCGGAAGCTCTATTTTAGGAGTAGTGTTCCAAAGAATGACCAGTTTGAATGCTTAGGGAGTAGGGACACTTCAGGATGAAGAGGGCTGCAGAGGACTAAGTCTAACGCTGATGAGCAAGAGTCACATGCAGGTTCCCTCACAACGTTCTGTGCGTAGCTTCTGGGATTGCCTTCACTAACTTTTGAAATACTGGTAATTGGAGGTGAAAACGTGTTCCTGCCTTGTGCGTTTCCTTATTTTGCATTTTCCTATTTTCACAGCTAAACATTATTACTGATCAGATGAAGGTGGAGCAGAGGAAGTCCCAGTCCAGGAAACAAGGCATGGTTCTACCAAGATGGAAGCAGACTGCCAACACTTGCTTTCTGCCCCGTAATTTGGGCAGTTTCCAGGCAGTGAGCAAGAGCAGCCATTGCCCCCACCATGCTGGCAAGAACGCAGCAGTTTTGTGCAGGTAACAGCCTGCCTTTAATTCCAAGTTTTGTCGCCCACCTTGGTATTTAATAAACCATGTCATGTAGTGTGGGTCTTTGTCTTCTTCTCTTCTCCCTTCCGGGCTTTGCTTCTCCTCTCCCATGTCCATGTGACCGTTCTCTCTGATTCCTTCTGCTTGTCTCTCTTACTGACCAGGAGCATCCTGTGAACAGCAAATGTGTTATTTCCGTTGTGGGAAGCAGACCAACCCTTTTGCAGATGTGTCCTATGAGTTACACAGTACCAAGGGAAACTCCTGGGAGAACCAGGGACAAGGGCTTCGGATGGAAAAAGGGAGAATACACAAAGACAGAGGTGTCATTTGCCTCTTGTGGCTGGAAATGGTTCCCTTGCAAAAGGGATAGCCCAGGACAAGCGAGAACCACGCTGTCCATGAGGCTGGCAGAGAGCTTTAATTCTGTGGCCAGATTTCTGAATGCAGGGGAGATGATTTGTAGGCTTCAAACCAGCATCCTCTGAGCAAGGTGTTCTCCTGGGAAGAAAACCTGGGCTCCCCCATATAAAGAGATCTTCTGCCACTCATCTGGCAAATTCAGGGAGGGCTGAAGGGATAGAGGAAAACACCACCTGCGCACCCACTCCATCCAGCAATTGCCCCAATCCCCTGAAGTCCCTTTTGATAGCCTCCAGGCTTCCCTCAGCAATTTCATCACTGCCAGCCTGAATTCTCACTAATGGGTAATAATCAGACAGGGGCAAAAAAGGTCAGGAAGTTTCCTGGTAATGTCCTTGACCCGAGCTCCCGGTAGGCTGCAGAATTCCTTACGGGTAGGGTCTAGCCAGCATACGGGGCCCTCTGTTCCCTTCAGAAGGGAGTCACCTACAACCATTACCCTTCTTTCCTTCTTTTTGGAAGAAGTCTTGAGGTATGGAGTCAACTTGACAGGTCCTTGGCTTCCTCCAGTGGCCTTGATGCAGAAAAGTGCCTGCCCACCGCGATCCCCTCTCCGCAACAGCAAGCGACTTCCTCGGACTGCGAACCTCTAAGGAGGGAGCAAAAGAAGGGGGCATTTGTATGGTCGTTTACCGCACATGTACTGCAATTTACGCTGTCCCTGGAGAAGTCGCGCCTGGGAGCACAGAGTGGCAGGAGCGGAGGTGGGGGGCATCCCAGTGGGGCCTTGGGGCTGTGCAGGGCCAACATGGGGCTGGTGCCACTTCCCCCTTACCAGCAGAGAGGTTAGGAGTTTTAAGAAGTAAATGAAGTCTTTAATTGAGGGCCTACCAGAACAGTCAAATCCGTTTCTAAGGCCTAATTTGTATTCCTGGGCGGGAATGTCGATCTCGAGTATGTTATTCCATGGAGAAGAATGTTTATGAGGGGAATGATTCGGCAGGCAGCTATGCAAGAATGGGAAAGAACTAATACCCCCCCGCTAGACCGAGAGTAATTCCAATAGAGCAGAAATATCCACTTAGCTAACTGCAATAGTAACAACCCACAACATAGAAATCCTGTGAGAGACTCAGGGTCAGAATTAGAAAGTACTTGGGGGTGAATCCCAAGGACCTGGTAGCCCAAGGGCTCTTTAAAGTTCATTTTGTGATTAAAGCCTGGCCAGATAAGTGGAAAAAGCTCCAGAAGGTGAGAGAATGGAGTGAAAAGTGCAGGTAGTGTGAAGGTGTATGCCAGGAGGGGAGATGAGAAGGAAAAGCAGAGAGCGAAACAAATGGTATGTACAGCGTACTGGGTAGTGAGGCAGAGGTGGAGATAGAGGGCCCAGGATGGAATGGAGAGGAAGAGAGATGGAGGAATAGCAGACAGGGAAAGCTACCTGTGTTGCAGCCTAAATCCTAGCAGAGACAGACTTTGAGAAGATGTTTTAAGTGTGGCCAGGCCAGCCACTTTAAATAGGAGTATCCGGAGTGGAAGAAGGAGGAGAGATTGCTGTTATAAATTCAGAATAGGGGAGTCGGGGCTTCTCAGAAAGCTAGTTCCCTGATAAATGAAAAAGTATACCTCAAGGGCTCCTCAAGGGTACCTCATTGGAGATCACTCTACATTTATCCTTACGGGCAAAACAGACTTAGCATAGGAAGATTAATAAAATGTATTACCTATTGCTGAGGGGCTGGAGCAGTGAGAAACAAAGGAACAAGCTGGGGGCACCTTCCCCCATCCACTCTCTTTAACCTCTTCCCTGCCCTGAGTGGCGCAGGGGGCCGGGAGTGGGGGCTACAGTCAGTCCGTGGCACTTCGTTTCCACTGCCCCTTCACGGTCACTCTCCCCCCTGCTCTGTTGTGGGGTGCCAACCTTCCTGGCCTGTTCCTAAATGGGCTGCAGCATGGAGATCTGCTCCTCCCCTGGGGTACACCATGGGCTGCAGGGGTCTGCCTTCCCCACCAGGGGCCTCTCTGTGGGCCCCAGGGGGGCTTCAGCTCCGGCACCTGGAGCACCTCTGCACTGCACTCCCCCTCCCCTGCGCTGACTTTGGTGTCTGCAGGGAGGTTTCTCACTCCTCACTCTCCCAGCTGCTGTTGTGCAGCAGTTGTTTTTTTTTCCTTTCCTTGGGTGTGCTCTCATAGAGATTTAAAATACATTGCTCATGGCTTGGCTCTGGGCAGCAGCGGGTCCCTTTGGAGCTGACTGAAAGTGGCCCCTATCTTACATGGGGCAGCTGCTGGATTCTTCTCACAGGGGCTACCACAGCAGCCCCCCGCTACCAGAACCTTGCCATGTGAACCCAATACACTGGGGCAGCTAGGTCATTACTGGCCTGTAAAGTATTATGGCTTAAATTAACTAATGAAAGCCTAAATGTGATGGGGATAGAAGGGACTGGGGTAACAGTGCCACTTTTGGGGGACACCACGCTGAGACTAGGGATAGAATGATCACTGGGCAATTATTGTGTGCACCCGAGGCAGGGACTAACTTGTTGGAAAAGGATTTGTGAAGGGAATGAACACACAGACTCCAAGATGATCAGGAAATGGAGACCCTTTATTGTTTTAATGCCAGATCTTACATACCTTTCTGAGCCAGCCACACGATCATGTGTAGGTCATGCGACTCCCTATAGGCTCGTCTGAGCCTAGAAACTTCTTTAGCCTGTTTGCCACCCTATGCCCTTCTTAACTCTTAGTGCACCGCCATATCAGCCAATTCTATCACCAAACAGATCACCCATAGATTTGATAATGAAATTGGGCATTCAAATAATAAATTGTTAGGCTGGAATAACAGTATCATTAATGGGGTGCTCTCAGACCCTGAGAGCAAAGATATATTTGCCTTTGAGCGGAAAGACTCTGAAATGGGGCAGAAGCAGTAATACAGATGGAGAATTTTACCTCAGGGATATACAGGGCCACCAATTTATCTGGGCAAGTTCTAGAACAAATTTTGGAATAATTCCAACCTCCCGAGGAGGTGTTACTGTTACAATATGTGGAGGATCTTTTATTGTGAGGACAGAAGAAAACAGTTGTGAAGTAAGTCACTAACAAGCTATTCGACTTTCTGGGAAAACAGGGCTTGAAAGTATTGGAAAATAAATTAAAATTTGTAGAAAGTCAAATATTTAGGGCATCTAGTGTCTGAGGGGGAACAAAAAATAAATCCAGAGAGGATTCAGGGAACTGTTGAGCTACCCCTACCCAAAACTAAAAAGAACTAAAAAGTTTTAAGAGAAATAGTTTTTTAAGGAATTAGGAGTCACAAAGTCCAAAGGAAAATAGATACTCCTTGATGGGAAAGAAATGCTGAATAAAGTACTAATAAGGCAAATATTAACTGTTTTACATCAAGAGGGTCATTGGGGAATTCAAGCAATGTGTGATGCTGTGCTATGGAAATATGTGTAGGAATATATATACTCTGGCTGAACAAGTACGCAGGAGTTGTGCAGTATGTCAAAAGGTAAACAGGAAAATTATCCGCAGTCAGCCCAAAGGGGGGCAAGAACCAGGAATTAAACACTTCCAAAATATACAGGTAGATTTTACAGAACTCCTTAGAGTAGGTAGATTTAAATACTTATTAGTCTTGGTAGATCATTTGTCAGGGTGGGTGGAAGCTTTCCCTTCAGTATCTGCTACTGTGAACATAGTAACTAAAGTAATTCCAGAACAAATAACTCCCAGGTATGGAATTGTTGAAAATATTGCCTCTGATCAAGGAAATCACTTTATGTCAGAAATATTGCAAGGGCTAATGTGGACTCTAGGAATTAAGTGGAAATTTCACACTCCTTGGCATCCTTGCTCTTCTGGAAGGGTAGAGCAGATCAGACAGTGAAGAAATAATTGACTAAGTTCTGGAAACTGAGCTTCCCCAAACGAAGTGCTTACCTTTGGCACTTCTCCCAATTCAAACTGCACCAAGAAAAGATGTGGGAGTTTCACCATATGAAATATTATTTGGATTGGTGTACATGGACAAATGAAATGAATTACCTCAATTTGTGTCAAAAGATGCTTTTCTTAAGAAATATATACTTGGGCTGTCGTCCTCTTTGTCATCTCTCAGGACCTGTGGATCATTAGCGCAAACCCCAACCTTGGAAGTCCTGATCCATCCATTCCGAGAAGGAGATTGGGATCTGATGCGAACATGGAGAGAATTGAAACTGCAACCTGAGTGGGACGGACTGTTACAAGTGCTCCTGACTACTGAGACGACAGTAAGAACGGCTGAGAAAGGCTGGACTCCTACCTGGGTAAAAGCATCGGTTAACCTTGATACCTGAGAGACTGCATTAACAAAGACTTTTAAGTGTGGGAAAGGAATTTGCAGGTGGCTTCGCACTGTTTCACACGTCGCTGAATTAGAGATAATGAGGAAACAAGCGGTAGAAACAAAAACTTGAGCAAAGTTGAGATAAATTGGCTACAGTGTTAAAAATCAGCTTTGGGCAGTGGCCAATTGCTGGCTGGCTCAGGGCGCGTGTCTGAGGGTCTCTAACCAATTGTATGACAGAATTGGGTGCAAGGACAGCGCGTGGGGCTACGGGAAAGCATATGTAGTAGTGAAACAGGGCAATAAACATCTCCTGTTCAAGAGCCATCAGGAGTCCGTGTCTTTCAACCACTCAGACATAACGGGCTGGGTAAGATAACAGGCTTTCTTTATAACACCTTGGGAAAAATGATAAATTTCTAATCCCCTTTCAGACAGAAATATCTGCTTTCAGGCTTTCTCTCCTCATTGGGAAGAACAGAACTTGAGAGGGCAATAATAAGTACTTCTGCAACACCAGAAATTATAAGCAATGGCACCACCAATATGCTTCATCAAATACAAACAGAAATAACAAAGGTATCCCAAACAGCCTTGGGAAATCTTCTTGCCTTAGACACACTACTTGCAGCTCAGGGAGGTGTCTGTGCTGTGATAAACCACAGCTGCTGTGTCTATGTGAGTGAGCAGCACCAACTTCAAACAGACATTAAGCAAATCTGGCAAGCATCCCTTTTGTTTCAGGTGTCTCAGGATGCAGCCATTAACAGTGGACTAGATTTCTGCTGGCTCGTGTCATGATTACCAAACATTTTGCCATTTAAAAAAAAATAATAAAATTTAAAAACACCTATTTTTACTTCTTATATTAATTGTAGCTACAGTAGTCATGTATTTGTGCCTTGCGGTGTACACCTAGCTCTCTGAAATCTTGAATCTGGGCCCCTCACTACAAGAAGGGCATCGAGGCCCTGGAGCGTGTCCAGAAAAGGGCTACAAAACCAGTGAGGGGGCTGGAACCCAAGTCCTGTGAGGAGGGGCTGAGGGAATTGGGGTTGTTTAGTCTGGAGGAGGCTCAGGGGAGACCTCATTGCTCTCTACAAGTACCTGAAAAGAAGCTGTGGGGAGCTGGGGGTCGGCCCCTTCTCACAGGTAACTAGTGACAGGACTGGAGGGAATGGCCTCAAGTTGCACCAGGGGAGGACAAGGTTATAAATTAGGAGACATTTCTTCTCAGAAAGAGCAGCCAGGCGTTGGAGCAGGTTGCCCAGGGAGGTGGTGGCGTCACCGTCCCTGGGGGTGTTCAAGGAAAGGTTGGACGCGGTGCTTAGGGACATGGGTTAGTGGGTGGCACTGGTGGTAGGGGATGGTTGGGCCAGACATCTTGGAGGGCTTTTCCAGCCTTAATGGTTCTGTGATTCTACGCAAGAGGCGAGAACCACCGGGCCCCGCCACACGGCTCCCGCTGCCACAGGGGAAGCCGCAGCGTGGCGCTGAAGCAGACCCCGCCCCAACGGCGGCGCCGAACCGCAGCGGGACGCGCGTGCGCAGTGCCACCGCCCCTCCCCTCCCCCCGGGACGGAACCACCTGCTGGGGAACGGGGGGAGCAGCGCAACGCCCCCGCGCCTCACCCGGCGCGCTTCACTTGGCTCATTCCCGGCCCCTCACCGGGAGCGCTGCGCCTGCGCGGCGGGACGCGACGTCATCGGTGCGCGCCGGGAGCGGCGGGCGCCGGCTGCGGCGGGCGGGAGGCGCGGGGGCAGGAGCGGCCGCCATGACGTCCGCGCTGGAGGGCTACATCAACCGCATCCGGGGGGCTGGGGGGGCCGCGGGAGCCCCGCTTTTATTGATCGGGCTTTAGTCGGAACGGCCCGGCAGTACGGGGGTGAAGCGAGGCCGCTCGGGTGTGGGGTCGCCAGAGGGGGGCGGCCGGGCCGCCAGGGGGGTGCGAGCGGCAGGCCGGGCTCGTCACCGAGCTGTTGGTGCTTGGGGCGCTTGTTACAGAAAGCGTTAATAGTGCTGCTTCGGGCGTCTCTGCGTGTTTCCTTAATGAGCTGCCAGGTACTGTCGCAGTAATAACTTCTGATGGAAGAATGATTGTGGTGAGGCTTCCGTTTTTTTTCACATCTTGTTTTACCCCCGCAGCGGCTTGCCTGTCGGCTTTGTCCGTTGCTAGACTCGTGCACGCAAGCACGCAAGCTTTCTGCCGGGTAGTCGGTTCTGCACCAGAAAGTGCATTTCTTGTTTGGTCAGCTGTTTGGTTCCTCTCTAAAACGTCCTCCTGGCTCAGCAAGCTCTTCGCCTTTTGTGTTAGAAGCACTTCTTCGTACGGCTACAGAAAAAATCAGCCCATAATGCTGAAGAATTGTAGTGGGGTTCTGTTTAAGCCTGAAAAGCTGAGAACTGGCAAACTGTTCTCTATCAGACTGTCTAATGTTTTGGTTTTGTTGTTCCTATGCTATTTATTTTCTTGTATTCCTTTCCCTCCCCTATTTTTTATCCTTTTCTATTTTCAGTTTCACTTAGCACAAGGATTGAATCTTCCTGTCTGTCTGGATTAGCTCAGAGCGGCCCCTGGAAAGGGGAAGCAGTATTTTTAGTAAAAATATAATAGCTTTACCAGAAATCACAAAATGCCAGAATGGTTTGGGTTGGAGGGGACCTTCAAGCCCACCCAGTTCCACCCCCCCGCCATGGGCAGGGACACCTCTCACCAGAGCAGGCTGCCCAAAGCCCCATCCAGCCTGGCCTTGAGCATCTCCAGGGATCCACAGCTTCTCTGGGCAGCCTGTGCCAGTGCCTCACCACCCTCTGAGCAAAGAATTTCTTCCTTAAATCTAATCTAAACCTACCCCCTTTTAGTTTAAAGCCATTCCCCCTTGTCCTATCACTGCACTCCCTGACAAAAAGTCTCTCCCAGGCTTTCCTGCAGGCCCCTGTAAGGTCTGCCCTGCGCTTTCTCTTCTCCAGGCTGGACGATAACTCCCTCAGCCTGTCTTTGTAGGAGAGGTGCTCCAGCCTCTGATCATCCTCGTGGGCCTCCTCTGGACCTGTTCCAACGGGCTCATGTCATTGCTTCAGAGCTGCACGCAGTGCCCCAGGTGGGGTCTCACAAGAGCAGAGCGGAGGGGCAGAATCACCTCCCTCGCCACGCTGCTGTTGGTGCAGCCCTGGACACGGTTGGCTTTCTGCACGGCAGGCGCACACTGCTGCCTCACGTCGAGCTTCTCATCAGGCAACACCCCCAGGCCATTTCCTGGGGGCTGCTCTCAATCCCTTCCCTGCCCAGCCTGTGTTTGTGCTTGGGATTGCCCTGACCTAGGTGCAGAACCTTGCCCTCGGCCTTGAACTCCATGAGGTTTGCACAGCCCCACCTCTCAAGCCTGTCCAGGCCCCTCTGGATGGCATCCCTTCCCTCCAGCATGTCTGGCTGGGAGCTGCTTAACTTTGGGATACGATGGCAGATACTTTTACTACAAAGATTTAGCGTACGGAATGGAATTAGTGAATGACTTATTTCTGTGTGGGTAGACGGTGTGTTTATTATTACTGTCTGAATTACGGTGTCTTACGTGAGTGTGGTGGTTTCACGGAGAGCTGAGCTCCACCAAATCCCTCACTCGCTCCCCCTCTTGAAATGAAGATGGGGAGAGCAGAAGATGAAAAAAGGCTTAGGAGTTAAAATGAGGAGGAAAAGGAGAAAACAATTATTCTCTCTATATATATACACTCTCAGTGTAGTGAGTTTAAATTTCTTAGTTAATGATAAATTACGCGTCCCAATTATGTTTCCGTTTTCCCAAACTCTTGTTGAAGTAGCACAGAAATTTTTCCTCTTGTGTGTTTTGCATTTTTGTTGAGTAATGTTGTGGAACCAAGCTAACCTCCTTTAAAGAGACGTCACTTAAAATCGCATATGAAAATGGTTTCGGTACCAGTTAATGTCAGAATCGAACTTTCATGTTCGTTGGCTTTATTGTCTCTTCTGATTTCTAGATATCCCACTACAAGGAAGAGAAAAATAGTGAAGAAATGGTGAAATTATCTGTTCAGAGGACCTCGTTGGCATGAGGGAAACTCTGTTTTTTCTAATACTAAATAACGTAGCTGTTAGCATGGCCACACAGTAAACAGAGATACTTTTCCTGAAATGAATTACCGTTTTCCAAGTTTTGTTCTCCAGCTGTTTGTGTTTAAACCTCGCAGTAAGACCCAAGCAGAGCAGCTGCTCTCCAGTACCTCAGTATTGCCCCTTTGCTGTTGAAGATATCATTGGGAGCAAGGATGTAAATTTAAAAGGCAATTGGAGTGCTTCATGTTTGTGTGCCTTTTTCTTTTTTTTCTTAGGGAACCCTCAAAGGTTTTGATCAGACCATTAACTTGATTTTGGATGAGAGCCATGAACGAGTGTTCAGTTCTTCACAAGGAGTTGAGCAAGTAGTGCTGGGATTATACATTGTACGAGGTGATAATGTGTAAGTCGAGTAATTTTTTGTTTGATTCAATTAAAAAGAAAGTATGCATGTCTATATGTGTACGCGCTCGTGTTTATATAGACATATGCAGTTGTGTCTGCATACGTCTGGATCTCACGTCCTTGTATCTGTGTGTAGCAGTGCTGAGAGAGAGCTGTCAAAGCTGAGGCACATTAAGCAGCAAAATTGCTGCTGCTGTTGCCGAAGTGCCTGCATTTTGAAGTTAAGGTGTAGTTAGCCTAGAGTTTCTGAGCTCTGAGTTAACCGGGTCACGTGCTGATAGCAGTGTGGATGGAAAAAGGGGCGGTACCAAGGTCAGCGTGTGCCTTTCTTGAGTCTAGGCATTGGGGGGGGGGTTCCGTATTCCAGCCTGAGAACGGCAGGGTCTGTCGGGAGAAAAAGACGGAAGAATGAACAAGTGGCACAACGGAACTTGTGTGTAGTAGGTCGGTGATCTGGTGTACAAGGTTAACTTTAATGGGATTTTTTTAGGCACGCTGAGGGAGAGTTGAGATGTGCGCAGAGAACACTTGATAATCTGGAAAATGCTGGAAGGTTCTGGCTTGACAATGTAACAACCGGGCAGTCAAAGCTGATGTAGTAACAGATCAAGGTGGCAGTTGATATTTGACGTCAAAAGATACAAGAGAATGAGAGCAAAACTCATCAAATGCAGAGCTGATGCCCCAGAGAGATGGGGAGGTTACAAGAGCAGTGGAAAGAAGGCCTGGTAAACGGGCCTGCTAGGAAGATGAATTTTGCAGCAGCTTTCTGAAACGTGGCAAAAAGTGAGGTTTGGTTTTTTACCACAACCAGAAAGAGCATGTTGCAGTGACCAACACGTGAGTCTGGATAGGCCTTTTAGTTGTCCAATTTCAACAGATAGTTCTAAGAAATGTCAAGACTTGGGTTTATAGCTAGATGTGTTTATCTGACATCATTGAGAAAGCGTTATTTTAAAAGGTCTTCATTGCTTTTGACATAATCTTTTCAGCAGAAATAAATAAAAGAAGCAATTTGAGAAGTGAACAAAGGTAGGGCTAAAGATGCTGCTCTAACAAAACCAAATCTTTTTTTTTCCTACTTAATTTTTCTCACCATGCCAGGCTGCTGTGTTACTCAAATATTCTTAAAACAGTATTTCATAGAAAATACTCTGTGTTTTTTGTAAACTTAACAAATTCAGAAACATACTCATTAGAAGGGATAACTCTGTATTCCTGCAATTCCTAACACGCTGACCTTCACCATTCTTATTAGGAGGAGGGGGTGGCAAGCAGCCAAGTAACAGCAACTTCAGAAAAAGGCATCTCTGAGAAGGCAGAGAATCCATTGAAAAGTATAATGAACGGTCCAGGGATAAAATGTTTGTAGGTATTTCAGTGTTAAAGATGCATGCTAGAATCTTGGAGAGGGTATGCACCATAAATCAGAAAAACTCAGTGTGCAGCAGGTAAAGATTGTTAGGAGGAAGACAACTTCAGTTTTAGAAGCATTTGTTGAAATAGGAAAAATAAAAAAGACTTTTTAGTCTTTTAGTCTTCAGGCAGTTGTGGGTAAAACAGTAGTAAAGATTGTGAAGAAGAGCTGGTTAAGGAGAGAAACCTCTCAAACACATGTGCTTTTATGCTGTCAGAAGCAGAAATTAGGTTTCATGCTGGTCCATCCTTGAATATTCAGTTAGCATAAGCAGTGTACGTTTGTGTTGTCAAAGCTGCCAGCACAGTGAGGATGTAATCAGTGGTGGAACTAAGGAAGCTGCTCAGCTGGCCAGGCTGCTGTTTCAAGGCAAGTCAAATTCCTCGGTCTCCGCTGATCATCACGGGAACCTGGGCGCCTGCATTGGGATGTCTTACTCTCGAACTCAGTGCTACCCTCATCTCTAGCAACTTCTTCATAAATGCCGGTTCACCGGGGAGAAAGAATATTGGGGATTACTGGAAAGAAAACGAAAACAGCAAACAGTGTGCCATTGCATAAACACTTGGTATACCACTGTCGTCAAGAGGGATGCAGCAGGAAAATGCACAAAGAGCAGAAGGCAGAATAGCTAGAGGTACAAAATGTTTTCAGTCGAGGAAAGCCTGAACAGGGAGGGGCTTTTTGGCTTGGAAAAGGCACAGCAATAGAGGTGACTGATTGCTGTGAAGTCAGGAATGGTATAAGGAGATGGGGGGATGCCATCAAAATTTGAAGTTCAACTGATAGAGCTCTACAATTAAATTTGAAAAATAAAAACAGGCTTGGCTTTCCTGATTTGTATCTGGGGATCTTAACAAATGGTAACCTGTTTGTTTATTTATTTGTGTATTTTTTCCAGCGCTGTCATTGGTGAGATTGATGAAGAGACAGATTCAGCTCTTGATTTGGGGAACATTCGAGCAGAACCTTTAAATTCAGTTGTGCATTGAAAAGAAGAAAATGCACAGGGACTCTGTAAATCTTTGGTTGTACAGACCTATTTAACAACGTTGACAGTTTTTACAAATTGTGTGTAACTTTAGTCACCAGTTTTTTATTATGAATATGTTGTAGTTTTGCGTGTAAATTAAAGTTTCTATGTTTTACTAAAGATTTTTTCATTGAATTTACTTTTCATGCTGAATAATTTCACTCTAAAATGTGTTGGTAAATTCAAGCAGTGTCAGTGGTACTCCCGACATGGTGTGTAACTACCTTGTTCCTGAAGTAGAGAACTTGTTCCTGAAGGTAAACCAAAGCTTTTCTGTGTAACAGTGAGCGACCTCAGCTCTTGCATTCACTCTTTCTGGACCTGTGAAACTGTGTGTACAGGATGGAGGCTACAGTGTAGAGTTTAAAGGTAAGATGCGTCTCCAACTCACAGGCTGACCTAAATGTAGTTGTTAGGGCATTCTTTGAGAGAGTGAGAAAGATTAGTTTAAACTCTCTTTCAGAAAAAGGATACTTGGGAGAACTGGCAGCACGAAGCCCAAGGATAGGTTGACATGCTCTGTGTTGTCCAGCTGAACCCTCTCCAGTGAGGAAGGCAAAAAATGGCCTGCTCACACGTCTGGTTAGTATTGTGGACAGCAACTCAGCCCTGTAAGACGGAACCTGCTCAGAAGCAGACTTCCGCCTGAAAACTGGCAGCTGTGGGGTTGGGTTACCTTCATGCTTAGATCTCAGCAACGCTAAGCTTCTTTTTAATTTTTGGCTTACATCCAAATTTGTTTGAATTTCTGTTTCAACATCAGCTTTCACTTCAATTTGATGCTGTTGGTTTTGGTCTGGAGTTGGCCAAAGCCTGTACGGGGTGTGTTGGTGAAGGAAGCAAGGCCAGGAGAGATAGTCAGAAGGGGGTTCTTGAAATGAAAGCTAGGGCCCAATATATTTCTAAAAAACTTCTAAAAGATGAATCTAGCCGTGTAAACTTGTGGGCACTCTGTAGTGGATAGCTAGCTCCCTGCAAGTATACGGTAGACAAAGCACTGAAGAAAGCTGTATTTGATGCAGGAGGTTGAATTGTAACCAGTCCGGAACAGTGCTTTTTATTAAATCAAAGCTCCCTGCAAGGAAGTTAAAAAGTAGGTTGCCAGTGAAAGTTAATAATTTCTTAAGTTATAAATTTTCATAAAACGAATCAGTGGCAAAAATATCGGATTGAAACCAGAAAGTGGGCATAGAAAATTGGCCTTGTGTTCGTTATTCTAAAAAGAGAGCTAGAGAATGTTAGTCCCCGGAGGAGGAGGAGTCTAGGGTGGAGGTTTAAGCGTGGAGGTTGTGTGTGTCTTAACTCCAGGTGAAACCACACCGCAGCTAATGCAGCAAAACTGTTGAAGGTACTGAAGAAAGAAAAGAACTGAAGAACAGCTGAATTTTGAGGGGAAGAGTTACGCCCTCAATGTTTAGGAGGTATGAAAGAGGACTGTAATGGAAAAGAACCAGAAACCATTACTGTGTTGGACAGGGCTACGTCAGCTTGTGCATGCCAGTTGGTTTCCCACTGTATGCACAGATGTGGCAAAGGAAATGTTCCTAGGAGATGCAGGGTGGTATTTTCTGGGAAGGGGTGGATTTTTATTATTTTTTTTTTTCTGGAAGGAAAAGTATTCAGAAAGAAGAATCCCCTTCTTGGATGTGAACATACTCTCAGTGAATGCTGCCTGCTGTGGCCAAGTGACTCTCAGCTGGTTCCTCAGGGTACATGGAGAGCTCTGCTGAGGTAGGAAAAAGGCGTCAGTCCATAGTGTGCTTGGGAACTAATTTTCCTGCCATGAGCATAAACCAAATATCCAATAAATAACAGGTGACATTTACTAAAATTCAGTGTGTCCTTGCAGGTTAATGAACTGATTTTACAAAAATGAGCAGGGCAGGGAAAGATGACGCTAAGGACAAAAGGAAGTTACGCTGAATTGGAGGTAATCATCATATGCCATTAAGTTTCCTGCATTGCCTGACGTTGGTCACTTCCTCCTTTTGTTTATTTAATAGAGATCTTGGAGTGAAAGGACGAGTCTTGGCTAGTACTGGAAAAGGATGTCTCCAGTGAAATGGCTGAGCTGGCTTACGAAAAAACGAGTTGAAGTCAGTTGTGTATGAAGCAAAGCAGAAACCATCTTCTGTGGTCCAAGGGCAACTTACCTAATTGCAGTCCATGTGCAGTGCCTCACTGTCAACACATTTACAAGCAAATTTCTTCAAGTATCACATGGTGTACGAGCCGGTTACTGGTTTGGAAGAACGTGGGTTCTGTTCTGAGGACTTATTCTGAGAATGCAGACGTTGTGTACCCTCACTGTTAACTATGGCCTTAGTCCTTGGAGTTGGTTGTTATCTTTCAACCCATTTGATAGGATATCAAACGGAATGTGCTAGAGCTGCTGATAAAACAGGTGGTTTGAATGATACACCTATCACAATTTAATCGGCATACTATTTTGGTAGCAAACATATTGGATCTGTATTTTGAATGTTGCTTTGTCCCTGTGGCAACATAATTCCACCTGTCAGCCTCTGCTGGCTGAAAGTGCACTCCACTGAGACTTTGATTCTACAGGTTCGTACAGAAACAATCCTAAATACCAGGCCGGTGTTCCCGGTGCATTGGTGAGAGGCAATTCAGTTTATTCCACAGGTAACAGTCCGTGGCTTGGTATTTGTCATGTTCCTCTAGGAGTTAAATGACGATGACCATGAACGTAGTTCTCAACAAAGTAAACGCCTCAGTTGAGACTCAGAAACTCCAAATGTGAGTAACGCCAATGAAACGTTAGGATGGTTTGTGCTTGCTAGATTTATTTGCTCTATGGTACTTCTGAAAACGCCTTTTTCTTTTGCATCTTTCAGGCCATGGGTTTCAGGAGCCACGATGCCAACCCAAGAAAGCACAAGACAAGGAGACAGAATACCAGCTCTGTTTCCATTTCCGGCACTAGCGTTTGCAACTTTGCTAATTTTTACTACTTGTGTTTTTATTCCTGCTTTCCAGTTGAAGACACTGCAGCTTAGAGATTAGAAGCAGGAAAACAAGCTTGTAGATTATATAACTAAACAGTTATTTTTAAGTGGGAGAGATTTCTTCAGGCTCAATGAGGATCCAGAAAAGTGAAGTCATAGCAGTCTTAAAAACAAAAAAAAAAACATAAAAGCCAGATGTGTCAGCAGGTGGTGTCTGTACAGCCCAAGCCTTGAGCTGAGGCATGGGAACTTGCCCGAGGTTTATTTTAACTGCATATGATAGAAGGCAATAACGAGCCAGGTGTTTGCCCTGAAAATCTTCTACCTGCTAGCCTCTTCCAGCACAGTATGTTCTGGTTTAGGGGATTTTTTTATTTATTTATTTCTAGAGTTTTTTTACAGTAATTGCAGAAATACTGAGGGAAATAAAAACTCTAGTGACAGAGTAGCAGTCAAAGCTGAAAACAAAATAGCATTCAGACTCTTGCCAAGAACTACTTGCTCGCCTAAAAGCCTCACCTTATCTAGGCGGTAACATCTTCCTTCCTGGAGCCTTGCAGCACGTTCCAGGAACTCAGGGACTTGTGCTGAACAGCGTGTTGATGCTGTGAGGCTTACATCAGTAACACTGCCAGAGACTGGATGCCAAAAATTTCACTCCACACTGAACTTGTTGCCTGCTACTTGCACTTTTAGATAAAAGGTGTTCGTTGGGCAAGGGGGCACAAGTGCATGAAGAGGGCCAGTACAACTTCTGTCCTCTCAAACACCATTAGTGGATGTTTACCCTCCTTCCCATCAATATCTTTTTGTTTTATAATGTAGTTTTATCTCGTCTTGATATCAGTGTCTATTTTGCCAGGATGATGATTGCAATGCATTGCATAGAAACTGAAGTGGAAATTGTAGAGGTAGAGATATCAAAGGTTGGAATTGAAGTAATGAAGCCCATCAAAAAAGAAAGACGCAGGACAGCAACCTGTTAAATGGGGACAAACGTTGTCATAGCTAAGTTCTCTTGAGCGCAGATACAACTACTGTGCATGTTATATTATGAGAAACCCTGGGAAACGGTGCAAAAACCTGCTCTGATCAGGAATTCTTTAAGGCATTAGAATGTTAAATGGAAGCTTTCTTTCCTGAAACACTTTTACTACTATTATGGTTCTTGCTTCAGATTTTTGTGTTTAAAGGCTTGGGAATTCTTACTTGTGTAAGTTCAAACTTCAGCTCTGCATATGGTGCAGATGGAAACCTGTGTGCAGGTGAGCTCTGTGGTGTTTCTGCAAATGGTCTGCCCAGAGCTTCTGGTGGTTTGTGGTAAACCTCTGCACTGTGGGAATGTGCAGATGATGCAGTGACCTCAGCTACAGGGGGCAGATTCTCAAAGCTGTGCTCAAAGCAATATGCAAAACAAACAAACCAGCAAAACCCACACAACTATAAAACCAAATGTAGCTATTTACAACTCTTTCATAGTCAGTTCATAGCATTTCAAAGAAATAAAAAATCTTTTCTACTGCAACTTAAGCACCATTTTATCTATGCCACTGCATCTACACACGTCAGATTCACGGGAGCTCTGTTTTGCAGTGAGGTGCAGTGCTGAACAGAAGCCAAAGCAGGAAGTGATTATGGCTGAGGAGTCGGTGCTGATTGAAAATGTGTGATGCTGCAGAGGAAATATCACACAATAGAACTTCACTTAGTTTGGAACTGGATTTCCAAAACAGGGCACATTAAGATGTAAACATCTTCTTCTGATGTGAAGAAGAGACCATGCGTTAAGCCATGTCTGAGCGCGTTGCCCAAATGCCCTTTGAATGCTGTGCTAAATAGCACACCATCCCTCAGACATTGTCATGTTACCCCATTGCTTATCACCAGCAGATATCCCTCTCCCAGTTTGTCTCCACTAAATTCTGAGCAAAAATACTCCTCCCACTCTGAGAAAGGCGCACATCGTCACCCTCAGCAGCCCTGGTTTGTGCTGAATATGAGCCAGCAGTGTGCTCAGGTGGCCAAGAAGGCCAACAGCATCCTGGCTTGCATAAGAAAAAGTGTGGCCAGGAAGTCCAGGGAAGTGATTGTCCCCGTGTACTCGGCTCTGGTGAGGCCGCACCTTGAGTATTGTGTCTGCTTGTGCTATTCCTCCACTATGCCAATATAATTAAACTCTTTTGAAGCTTTAAGTACATGTTAAATCACATACTCTTAGAGTTTTCTTGAATTCATTTTGGATTAACATTATATATCTATTAACTTCAAAAGGCAGTAGGAATATAAAGCAATTTACAGGTTGAATTGACTGAAAAGACTGCTGGACTACTCTCCTCATGCCGCACCTTTCAAAATAAGCAAAAATTAAGGTAGTTCTCAGACACATTCAAGTACTTAACTCGCTCAAAGATTCTGGGTTTGTTATGAAGAAGGAAAAGTAATTTTAGATCACCATTCAAATCATTAAAGGACACGAACTTCATACCAGAGAGTCTAAATACAGAACATGATTATTTCCTGTTTTCTGGACAGGAAAGGAAGATTAAACAAAACGGTTAAGGCAACTTTTTAATCATTATTCTACTTGGAATTGAGAGCACTCTACCTATTACAATAACATACATAACTAACTACACATTCTCCCATCACCTATGGCTTTTTCAGCTGTCTAGCTATTCCTTGCTCCTACCTCCATCGTAACTTTCAGTTCCATCCTTCTTCTTAACAAAAGTCATCTACAATTGGGAGCAACACTTGCTTCATGCATATTTGAGACATACAAAGTTATGCTAGCACTCTGCAAAGCAGCACATTTCATACTCATGCACTGTATCAATTTGCAGAAAGTTTAACTGATTTCCTAATAAGCCTTTCTTCTGTGTGGCTAAGTAGCCTTTCACAGAGCCACAAAGAAAGAAAATATTTAAATATGGCTATGCAACAAAAAAATACAGAAGACTAAACTTAGGTCAGTGTACAAAATCAAATTCTTGAGGAACTGACAGGTACTTTAGAACTCCCAAAACACATACAAAAATTAACACCTGGACAATACTAATGGTCTTCAATTTTATAGCAGCTTATGGAGAAGCATTTTTTTTTTTTCTGTAGGAACATACTATAAACACTTCCCCCCCCACTCACTTCACTTACCTGTATCTTCATTTTTCAACCCTTGCGTATTGGGTGGTTCTTCTTTATGTATTTGTGTGTGTGTCATCAGTGCAGTGCTATATCAAACCACCACTCTACAGGGCATAAAAAGGACTAAGGAAAAGGGATGAAAAAAGTTCTAAGGAAGAACTACCTTCTTCATCAAACCCTACATTTGGATACCTTTTCTGTTCTCTATCAGATCTTGGCATTGACATCCAGTTTGCCAAAATCTTTCACAATTCCAGGAGATACACAACAATGCAGAAAAAAATATCAGCATGATTTGGCCCTAGGCACCTAACTTCTACATGATTTGTTTTAGAAATACAAGAAATAATAAACTTTAAATTGTTCTGGATGTATACTTTACCTCTCTTTCTACTTTGTCAGCCTCATATTTGAAGACTTGTTCTCTTAAATCTGTACACTTGGTTTTTAATTCATTGTTTCTCTCTTCCATCAGGTAGACTTGCTTTTCAGTATCAGCTCTGAGTTTGTTGAAAATATCATTAAATCTGTCCTGGACGTCATTCACAACTTTTTCTTTGATGATCCCCTTGTTCTGCGTATCTTCCAATTGTTGACGGAGTAAAAGATTTTCACTTTGGAGCTGGGCCAATCGCTCCTGCATGGATTCCTGCTTTATCATAAACTTGCTTACTTGATCCTTCTCAAGTTGCCGAGCATGATCGCTTTCCTTTGCCTGACACTGGGCTTGACTCAATTCCTTTTGTGTCATTTCTAAAAGTAGTGTTTTTTCTCTAAGTGTTTGTTTCAACTGGTGAAGCTCATTTTCTAGAGTATTAGCTTTGCTTTCAGCTTTACTCAGCTGTTGAGACAAGCTCTTGTTGGTTTCTCGCACATCAGAGAGGTCATGATGGAGCTTGTCTTGCAAGCGAAGCCATTCATCACGTTCTCTCTGAAATGTTCGTTCGACATCACTTTTTGATGTCTGATGACGTTCAAGATCTTGAACAGCAGCATTCAGGCGAGAACGGAACGATTCAATCTCTGTCTCCAGTCTGTCTTTGCTTTCTTTAGTCTGCTCAAGTTTGGAAGTCAGCACTGCGGATTCTGTCTTCAGTAAATTCAGCTGTCCATTGTACTGAAACACTGTTTGCGTTAAGGCTTCCACATTCAGATTAAGTTCCTTTTTAAGATCTTCGTTTTTTTCTTTCAAAGTTTCGTTTTCCTCTAAATATTTTCCTTCATCCTCCTGGTGCCTAAGTTTTACTTGGTCAAGTTCTAGTCTTAGCATAGCAATCTCATCTTGCAGTAACTGATTTTTGTACAACAGATCCTTTTCTCTTTCGGTACTGACAGATTCCTGAGCGACAGGGAAAATGAATGAATAGCCAGTCGGGAAATAAATCTGCAAAATACACTTGCAAACTATGTTTTAGCATTTGTAATACTCAAGCATGACTGCTAAGATGAGAGAGAAATTTCAGGTGATACATAAGCTACCGTACAATGCATGTGTGTAACAAGTACACGCACTGGAATTTCAACAAACCCTTAAAAGCCGTATGAACATCCCAAACATGTGCCTTCCACCCCCCGGCCTTGAAGCAGCAACTAAATAGTAATTTATATTTGGGATACTTTAAATACATTTTTTTCAAGGGTTTTCTTGTAACCACATAGCTTTGTGTTATAAATCTAGCAGAAAGGTTATTTTCCTTTTCTAACACGAAGCTGAATTGCAACAACTATAAATGCTACCTCTCCTCTTGTATTAGCCCTCAAATGCCTCCTTAAGGCTGAGCTTTTTTATTGTTATTATTACTGAAAGCAAACTATACAACTCCATCAATCATCCCTTAAATGTAGTACGTGTTTTCTGCTCATAATATATGTAAATTATTCCCACATTAATGTAACAATCCCATGTTTTTTGGACAGTACAACAAAGAACAAATAATTACTTGAAGCACTGGGTGTTGGTAAATTCAGTAAACCCTTGGCAGGTTTGTGGTTACTTCCCCTCCTCCCCCCCCAGTAGAGTTTAGGTTTGCTTTTTCTCTCCTCCACTTATTCGATCTCTTAGAGAAATTTCATTCATTCTTTATAATTTTTCATAAAATTTTAGAATGTGAAGGTGGAAGAAGGCATACTTTAAAGTAAACAGATTTGATGATGGCATAACTAATCCAAAAGCCAAGCAATGGGATTGCAAACAGCGTTAAAAAATTTCTTTCCTGGTCAGCCTCGAGGTAACTGTGTGTCTGATTGCTAGAAACCTTAAAAACGGTAACATCTATAAAATGAAAAATAGCAGATAGCTTGAGAAACTGGGTAAACAGTGTCTTAGTTTATATTGGCTATTTCCACATGCAATTCAGGTAAATTCATGGGACTGATGCTGCTTTCCCAAACTTTTGAAGACATCAGTAACATAGTTGGGTGATATTGACAACTGTAGATAATCCACCAAAAAGCACAAAAAGTTACTTAAGGTGTATTATCATTTTAGAATGAGCACAGTGAAATTTAATTAATTAGAAACAGAACTGCTTACCTCTGAATTTTTTCCTATAGTTATTCTCGTCTCTTCTTCTAGTTCCTTCTGTCTCCACAGGTGGCTGTTCAAAATTCCTTCTTGCAGGGCTCTGGCACTCTTTTCCTGAGAGAGCTGTCTCTGTGTTTCATCACGTTCTTCTTCAACCTACAGTAATATAATTGAACTTCTGAATCTGGAGCAAAATCAGAGCTATCGATATCTTCCCACTTCATTCTTCTTCGTATTTCATGTACTTTTGCTTCCTCAGAGTTAAAGTAGTCCACCTTGCTAAACTACACTTAATGTCGTTTCCAACAGATCTCCTTTGAAGGGCCACTTGATTTTTTTTTTTTTTTTTAACTGGTTTCAGTTTCTGTGTCAGGGGACAAACACCCGCTCTGACATAATGTGGATTGCGTAGATCTGGCTTCTTGCCCGTTTACGTTCCTGGATATTTAATTTATTCTATGCAAGAGAAAGTATTCCTAATGGTACAAATTTGACAACTTTTGTGAACCCCAAACCTGACTGTACCCTACTGCAATGTCCTAAGCAGAAACTGGGTAGAACCATGGTAGAAATACTTAAAAGGATGTCAAGACCAGTGAAAATATCTACAAAATCTTATGTAAAAGCTGAAGAATTTATGCCGACCATATACAATGAGAATGTCGTCATCTCCATCACAGTAAATAAAGCACTAAAGCTGTAATAAAAATACAGGCGAGAGGCTTGCCTGGATTCAGTCCCCTGACTCTGGGCAACTGAGGCAGCGTACAGAACCTCAGGTAAATGCTAACATCTGGGCCTGAATTTAAATCCCTGTAACTATACCTGCCCTGCGAGAATATTTTTTTTTTGAGAAGGAAAATAAAATTTAAGAAAAATAATACAATGTTTTGTAGTAATTAGGAAAAATAACTCCAAGCGAGGCTTTGCCTGAAATACGAATAAAACCATGATTCTGAAAAAGGAGAAAAGGAATCTTGCCTGTAAACCTGCCTGTGAACCAACAGTTTTCTACTGTCCTCAAAATGTGGCAATATAGTTATTGAAGACCTCTTCCATTAACCAGGTATCTCTTTCTCTGAGCATGCCAGAATGCAATGTTAATTAAAACAAACAGAAAAGAGAAGATGAATGTTTACCTTAGTATTTAATATACCTGTTTCAAGAGCTTTCTCAATGTTATTAACTCTGCTTGTAAATTCCCTGAGTGCAACTCAAGTTGTTGTTTCTCCTCCATCTCTTTACAGTACTGATCCTCTTTCCTTCTTAGTTGTTCTCTCGTTTTCTCATACAGCATTTCAACTCTGAGCCTCTTTTCTTCTTCTTGTTTCAAAGAAAACCTGTGATTTAACAGAGATTAGCTGAGGAACTAACTGCTGATAAAAACAGTAAATATGCCACGTTATGAACTTGCAGAGGCAACTTAAACTGTAAACATGTCACATCTTTTCCAATACGCTATTTTGCTGTGATTTTAGACTTTTAAAAGAGCTGTAATGTCATTCCATTAGTGGTGGAAGACATCTTGTGCATCAGCTGTACAAACACACAAACTATTACGCAACGTGAACGCTGACAAGATAACACACATGATCAGAATAAAGGATTACATACTTAAGGCTTTGGATATCACTTTTCCATTCCACTTCTTGGTGAGCTAATATGGATTTCAAATCCTGAGTCTCTTCTGCTATTAATTGTGACTCTTCTTTTTCACTTTCCAATTTCCTGACTTCTCTACAGAGAGCTGCATACCGACTTTTTTCGCTTTCTATTATCTGTTCATATTGAAGAAGTATGTTTTGAATTTTCAACAGAATAACTGAACCTATTTGGAGATAGAAAACAGACAAAATTGCACATACATACAAATACTTTCCAACGTATAACCTATTTAATACTTAGCTGTATTGAGTTTAGGTGGCGAGGCTTTGGCAGTGGGTAATCTCTGTGAAAAGGACAGGGGCTGCCTATGCCAGACACAGATGATTCCAACAGACCCACTGCAGGACACAGCTCAGCCCATCAGCCAAGCTTGTGTCACCTCCAGGAAAAAGTATTGTAGAAAGGGCAAAAAACACCCCGCAGGCAGAGGAGGAGAAGGGAAAAAAAAGCGTGAGTAAGAGCAAACACCAAGGTCTGCTGAAGGCTGGGGAGGAGGTGCTCCAGATGCTTGAGCAGATTCCCCTACAACCTGTGGAGAGCACCACAATGGAGTAGGCACTTCCCTGCAGCCCCTGGAGCGGACCATGCTGGAGTGCATATCCACGCTGCAGCCCACGGAGGGCCCCACATTTCCTAAAGGACGTGTAGTCAATGAAGAGCCCACACTGGAACAGATCTTCACAACAAGAAACGCAGCACGTGCAGAGCCCATCCTGGAGCAGGTTTATCCCGAAGCACTGCAGCCAGTGGAGGGCCCCACGCTCGAGTAGGGAAAGGTGTGAAGAGGAAGGAGCGGCACTGCTTTGTACTGACTGCAAACCCACCATCCTACCTGCACTGCTCAGGTGGTGGGACTGAACTGAAGTGAAGCCTGAGAAAGGGGTGGGAGGAAAGTGTTGTTTTAATATTTTTAATTTTTTTTAGATTTTGGTCTTGCTCACCACCCAAATCTATTTTAAACAGCAAACAAATTAATTTCCCCAAGTGGACTCTCTTCTGCCCATGACAGTAACTGGTAAGGGATGTCCCTGTCTTTATCTCACTCGTTGCATTTTTTCATCCTATTTTCCCCCACTGTCCTGTTGACGAGTGGGAGTGATAGTTCAAGTGGGTGGGAGTTTGGCCTATAGCCAAGGTTAACCCACATTTGCCTAACGAGGCTTTACCATAGTTTAAGAAAAGAAGTACCAACGTGTTTGTATGCAAGCATATTACAACATTTTATATTTCTTCAGAAAAGCCATTAATTTGGTGAGTTTTCATTACATATTGGGGCCATAAGCAGGAAAAAGATTGATTTTGCTAACTTTTGATCACTGTATTTGAGTGAGCTGATCTGTACCTTACAAGAACCTGCTTTTCTCATTTCCAAAGAAAGACACAGCCTGTGCCTAACTAAGATGCATTTGCTGGCAATAGATAGACATAAAGGATTAGGTGAGATGAATTCCACGTTCAGTGCTGAAGAAGTCCGTACTTCTCTGCGGTGTGGGCAGGAGTTGTCTCTCATCGTAAACATGAGATCAAAACAGAAAACCAAAAAATTAGGCATACAAAGAGATCATGTTTTAATAGAGGAACTCGTAACAGAAAACAGTGATTTGAAAACTTACCTGTATGATCCACACTAAGCTGTTCTAACAGCAACATAGCTTCTTTGTAGGTTGGAGTTGGCAATTCAACATCCTCTGTAGTTGTGTCAGATGACTGTGTTAAATCAAGGTTATCCATAACATCCATTTGTACGCTGGCCTATAAAAGATACAGTATTTTCTGCATACTACCACCCATTATTATAGATCATTACAGATGCAAGAACAATTCGTTCTCTCATTCACAGCCCAGAGATTTGGCTCAAGTAGTGGGAAGCTGCATACTAGCAGAAATTTGTGCATCTGGTGGACCACTACGTAAAAGCTGTTCCTATCTAAGTGATTAAAAATTGATACAGAATAATTATCAAGAAACTAATTTTACATTACCTTGTTCTTTTCACTCCCTGTTTTTGCTGCAGGTCTGGAAAACAGAAATACATTTCATTACTGAAATGTTTATTCAGCATCACAAGCAATATCTGAAGTTGCTCTCAAAACTTAATTTCAAAAGTGAATTAAACTAGAATGTAATAAGAATTTTCAACATGTAGTTGAAGACAGATAAAAAAGTCTTACGTGTACAGGAAGACTATCTTTCCCACAAGATACTAAGAAATCTGTATCATATGAATAACTTTGCCTCTTATAATTCTCCCATGTCCCTTAAAAAATATTTTTTAAATGTACGTTTGTGCTCATGTGTAAATAAAAATGTGTGCACACATTCAGGTAATTCAGAATTTGTGCTCCTTTTCCCCTATCATTAGCTTGACTAATATGTTCAAAGCATTCTAAGCAGATGTTTTTGAACATAAAGGGCATTAGATAAAATTGTCACATGAAAGAAGAATCATTGTATGCATTCCATTTACAAAACTTACTGTTAGTTTTCAGGTCAATTTTTGTAACTAATTTTTATTTACCATATTCCTTACATTCAGTACCTTTCTTCATCTTGAGATGTTTCACTGAAAGTGCTATCATCCAGTACTTGACAATGATTCCCACTGGAGGAACTCATCTTCTGATTAGCCTTCTGCTTTGAAGACTGTCTTTTACTCGCAATTTTCTTTACATCTTTTGCTTTCCGGAATGATTTACTACATAAAAGAGAAAGAAAAAAAAACTCACCGAGTATCATACATACAATATGAACCGTATGCTCCGGAAACAAGGCCTGAAACAACCACGACTAAACACATCTGTGATAAACCACAAGCTTGACTCCCAAGATTCTAGAATACACTCCATTATTTAAACATGAGGAAAATTCTAGTAAGCTGGAACACATCACTATCCCCATTAGAAGAAGTACCCAGAGCAGAGATTCCCCTCAGAGGGACAGTAAAAAATGCTTGAGGTTACGTAAAAGCATCTGCAACTTCTTCAGACTTTGTAGATTAGATTGATAATACTATCTTTCCCTTTTTCCTGACAAAGGCAATCTAAGCTTAATGAAAAGGAAAACACCAACTGCATGAGGATCACTAAAGTCTCCTAGAAAAGGGAGAAAGCAAAGTAAGTCCCTACTTTTCTTTTCTGTGTGGTTATTTCCTAAGACAATAATTCTTTCTTCCAGTCTCCCAGCCCTGTTTTTGAAAACATGCTTAGCCTCAATATTGAGGATTAAATTCACAAGATCTCTCTCTCACCCCCCACTGCAATCAATTTGAGCTTCCATTATGAACTTAGCTCTTTCTGCAAATATTATTTTTCTTAAATGCTTGAGAGGCAATGGACTACTCAGTGTGGCTTTCAGCACTGAGGAAAGTATTCACAAGTAATTGTAAGAAAATGTATCTAAAGTAATTTAGAACACAAACAAACAAAAAAAATATAACAACTGAAACTGAATCTTCATTTTACAGTGCCTAAACACAATGCCATTCCCTGTCATTTAACAGAACTCCTCTAATGGCAGTGAAGCCACGAGAATGCTACGAGCCTTTGGACTAACAATGAGCCACCACGAGGGCACTTGACTCCTTCTGCTATATCTTCTAAAGCACACGTGTGCCTTAGCAGCACCTCTGAGTAACCTGGGGAAGTGTAGATAAAGGGTTCCATGCAACTGAACATGACACCCACGGCAGCTCAAAAGCACTTCTTGGACCTGTACTTCATGGTGTCCATTGCTAGGGAAAACGGGCTGAGACAGCTGCTGGTGAGCGGTAAGTTACAAAAGCATCACTGGCTCAACTCCTAAGACAGGTCTCCAGAAGTGATCTTGGGCAAAGCCACCTTCCGACAGGTGGAGTTCCACCTGCCAGACCTGGAAAATGCTGTGGGCCTGTGCCATGGCCTGTGAAGCCACTGAGCCCGCCAGCCTTGCTGTGACTCTCAGCTCATCCTTCCTCCCCAGAGCAGCCTGCCCTCAGTGTGCCCTTGCAGATACTGCTCTGCACGTTCATTTTGACCCATAAGGACAACTGCATCTGCGTTCACCTGCTACGTATGTCAACAGAAGGAGCATCAAGGAGAGAACAGACAATTCACAATACAAGAAGCAGCATAGAAAAGAACAACAGAGGCATGAACATTAATAGACAAAAAAAAAAACAAATCACAAAATCCTGCCGAATCCACAGCTCACCTTTACCTTTCACATAGCCAGTTTCAAGGCCCCAGCCTCACTCTGGGGAGGCCAGTCTGCCTCCTCACTACCACCAGCAGTCAAGGCAGAGGCCAGAAAGTCCCACAACACACACGCAGGGCCACAAGTCTCCACTTGTCAACGCCAAGCAGAACACAAGTTTTGGAGGCAGCGTAACTCCATGAAGACTGTGAAGTCTGTGTAAGCCTCCAAGTTTTTCCACAGTCAATCAAGCAGCAGAAGGGCGGTGAATGCAATTAATTGCAACCTGTGTAATGATTACAGTTGGAAATGTTTCTGCTTTTTAATTCAATTTCAGGTATCTCTCCTATCCCAGCTCTATACAGCAGATGGTAGTGACCTCACTTAAACTGGGATTTCTGTGAAGTCAGGGAGAATTTCTTCTATCACTAATAATAATCAAGTGTCAGCAAATTTAAAACTAGTATCGGGTACGCATTCATGGGGCATGATTTCTTAAAATGTTGAGCAATACCCACATTAGTATGAATGGTACTGTCCCTTTGGGAATTGAAATCAGTTCTCAACACTTTACAATCCCACTTTTAGCATACATTTTTCACTGTCTTATGGATTATAATTTGTAAACAGTTAAATTAAAGGAAGGAAAACAAAAGGTTTTTTTGTTTGTTTGTTTTTATAAGCTAAAATGTAGCTAAACTTAACAAATCCAATTATGATGTACTTGGATCTGCAATAACACACTTAAGAGTCCTTTTTGATAATCGTATATAGCTGTAATATGCACAGGCTTGCCTGAGTTGTTTCTAAACTGTAGTGTAATACAATGAATCTATGTGGTTCTGAATATGCTAGGGTCTGCTGTTACACAAAAATCTCTTACTGTATTGAAAGCAAAGAAACATATCTTGTTCCTCACTTAAAGGAAGCCTAAAGACATCCATTCTGCTTTGTCAACAGAAAGCTAGATGTTAATCCTGCTGAGGATTAACAGACTGTGTGCACGAGATACAGTGCAATGGTGTCAGACTGGACTGCGAACAAGCAAAACTGCTGCTGCACTCAGCACATCCAAGGGTTCTCTCTACAAGTGGCACACCAGGAGCACTACCACAGCTCCAGCTCTCCACCTAGACAGAGCTGAAGCTGTTACAGTCTCTACCTGCAGCATGCATGTAACCAGCTAGTTCTCTTCAAAGACCCAGGGCATGCAATGCAGAAAAACACAAACTGCCCAGATAGCTTTTCTGAGTTGTACCCCGCTCCTATAAACGCAGGAGTTGCAAAGCAGGTGTAGCAAATCACCAGAGGATGAGCAGCACATAGTTATCAGCCCAGCAAGTCTTTAATGCAGTTTTTACTTGTTGGTAAACAAAATACACACTGTCATTGTGTATTGGGGGAGGATAAAGACTGGAAACAGAGAATTAGACTGCCATTATGTACCTCAGATCTACACAAGACGGTGAGCTAAATTATCTAGCTGTAGCAAATCACGTCAAAGAAAAGTTAGACATTCAATGGACTAACTCAAACACCAAAGCTTATGTAACACTTAAGCCCTATCTGGAAATCTTCCTGTGGTACATGGATCTCGTACAGGGTATCAGAACAGGAATGAATCGCGTCATGCAGCCAAGAATAGAAATAGCATTTACTAGATGGTGCTCAGAGAAAGCTAGAGATTATCTAAGTAGAACACATTGAGAGGATGAAGAAATACATCAGGAAATACCAATATCTAATAAATAAATAAATATAATTATCTAAAAGAAATTAAAACCAGAAATTGATTGAAACTAATTTTATAATTAGTACCTTCAACATCATCCGTATGAAGAGTCTAAAGAAGTAATATTAACAAAAAGGGGAAAAAAAAGAAAAAAAAATACAGAAAGCTGATAGTTGGTTTAGTAACAGCTTCTAGTAATTCATTTTGCAACCTTTTCAGCTAATAACGAACTGCTCCTGTTGCGCCTAAATGGCTATCTGTATTCACAGGCCCCATCAGAAGACCCTAACTTCAAAGCATAAAACTGTAAATTTCAGCTCAACTACCTACCACAGTCCTTACCAATTACAGCTGCCTCTGTAATCAGTTTTTATTGATCCCACTCTGAAACATGTGATATTTGGCAGGGAGCATAGTGCCTCTGTCTCTGCTGGGGACTATGCCGCAAACCAGATGCTTTTGTGGCTGAGCGTGATGCCACTTGAAAAAGTACTTGAGAAAAAATACTTCCTCCAGGGAAGGGCACTGGGATGGATTGTGTTTACTCTGTATTACCATCTCATAAAATCCTAACAGTTCTTCTAAGGTATCTGCAAGAAAACAGATACACCTAGCTAAAAATGCATTTTGTTCCCCATTTCTCCATTAAATGGCTGTGCTAATCAAGGAGATGCTCTCAAAATAGCTGCTCACAATTTACGTTTTACAAGCTGGATTTACTTGGCTGAAGTTTCAACAAAAGGGTGTGTTTTTTAAATATATATATATTATTATTTTAGCTCTTCCTTCTAAAGATCAGGTCTGAAACAAAAGAGCACTGCTAATACACCGATAATGACAGAAGTGGCTGGTACAACAACCAGTTTGGTCCGAGAGCGGCCCCGCAGCTACCGCTCCCCGCACGCCGCTGCCGCAGCAGCCGTTGAGCGGAGCCCCCGCGGCGCTGTCAGAAAATGGAGGCGGCCCCGGCCGTGCTGCGCATGCGGGGAGCCGCCCCGCGCCGGGCGGGCGGGCACGGAGCGGGGCTGGGGGAAGCGCCGCCGGGGGAAGCGCCGCCGGGCGCCTGTTCCTGAACGCCCCCCTGCCTCGGCATGAAAAAGATTTTTGGCTTCGGGAGGAAGAGGAAGGGGCAGCCACCGCCTCCCGGCGGCGCCGCCGCCGCCTTGCCGTGTCCCGCCGGTGCCTACGAGCTCCGCCAGAAGGAGCTGGGCAAGCTGCACCGCGCGGCCGCCAGCGGCGACCTGGCCCAGGTGCGGCAGGGGCTGAAGAAACACGGCATCGACGAGCGGGACAAGGCGCAGCGGTAAGGGTGGAGGGGGGCTGGGGCCGGGAGGGGGTCCCCGTAACCCCCCCACTGCCCGAAGACGCCCCTGGGGAACGCAGTGCTGAAGGAGAGGGGTGAAGGCCAGCACGGAGCGGGTAGCGCAGCCAGCGTCAGTAGTGCCCCGGGGGCGGTCAGCGTGGGGTGGTGGCAGGAGGAGCAGAGGCTGGGTCACCCGGGCCTTCGGGGACAGGAGCGGCGCTGGAGGCGTTGCGTTGCAGCGATGGGCAACGCTGAGAGCTCCCATGCTGGCTGCCAGCACGCATCCTGCAGACGGTCTTCTTCCAGCAGAGACCTCTCCATTCGTCGCTCACAGACTCCTTCAGAGTTGGGTTGGTTGTGGTTATCGGTTGCCCACCTGAGGTCTGTATAGTCAGCTGCTATCATGCTGTGCTGGGTGGTTTCCAGGTGATCACAGTCAGACCTTCAGAGGTGAAGGATCCTGCATGCTCCTACGGGATTTTCTCCAAAAAGTGGAAAGAGTTGCTCTCGAGTGACTGCTGCTGTTCCCTGTCTGTAGGAACCATGTACAGGTTCTCTGAAGTTCTGTGCGATTTACTTGTCTTCATCCTTTTTGCCTTGGCAAAACCTTTTTTTGTATAGGAAGCTCGTTAGCTGCCCTGGGATGGGAAGAGAAATATCTACATTAAGAATTTCTGTGTTTCTGCATCATGTCATGGCATTTTTGCTCCCTTTCTGTTCCCACCTAGCCTGAGAGCAGTTGTGCTCCAGTCTCTCAACAAAATACCCCAACAGTTGTTTTTTTCCAAGGTTACTTGAGGCTTCCTAAATGCAGAGAAGGATCCTACCCACAGTGATGCAACAGTGGACTCTTTATCTCTCAGTTCTTGAGGAATTGCAGGATTTTTGTTGCACAACCTTCTTCTGTGGTATTCCATTTGCATGACAGTTATAAATGTCAGGATGGTGACATACTACTTTCCTGCAGTCAGGATTATGGTGTTGTGTCTGTTTTGCTAGAGGTTATCAGAGGTGATTTGATGCATATGTGTGTTTCATGTTTGCAGTAGTAACCAAGCTAGCAAAAAGAAAAAGCAGGCGTTTTCAAAAAGCAAAGCAAAACATCAATATTATTGCTATAAATCCCATCTCCTAAATCTCTGATATGCTTATGGCATGTTCATGATCCTGTGAGAAAAACTTAGAGGTTTACTTGCTTTAGACCTCAGATTCCCAGGCCTTCGTCTTCCGTGCTGTGTCATGGGTGCAGTTGTGCTGGAGGCAGTGACCAGAGTCTGGATACAGGAATCTGTTTGTGCAGATTCAGTTCTACAGTGGAGGAAATGTCATCTTACTAAGCAAATGCTGTGGAGGGGTTTTCCTAGCCAGCTTCAGGCTTTGGGTGTGCAACTGCTGTTGCTGGCAATGGAACGAGCTTGGGTATTTGTTCTGTTTCGGTATTTTGAGACATTAAATTTGCCCTATCTGTGTACCCCAGACTGAAATAATTTCTTCATCTATCAGTGTGAATTTAATGCATTTATTTTTTAGGACACCGCTGCATCTTGCTTGTGCAAATGGACACGTGGATGTCGTTACATACCTAGTAGAAAACAAGTGTAAGCTAAATCTTTTAGACAATGATAACAGATCGCCATTGATGAAGGTATGTGGAATGTGTTATGCTACTCAAAGTGGGGCTTATTGATTATGCATTAAATGATGACTATCTTGCTGAATTCTTTACGTAAATCTGTGTAGAAACAGGTATATGATAGCTAGTCTTGGAAGAGGCTTCCCAGCACTGGGAAGTTGCAGTATTCGTTGGTAGAGTGAAGCGTGACTGTTGTAAATTTTTTTCCTTTCTTGTGTATTGTTTCCAGGCAGTACAATGCCAGCAAGAAAAATGTGTGGCTATTTTGCTAGAGCATGGTGCTGATCCGAACCTGGCAGATGCTAGTGGCAACACTGCCCTTCACCTGGCTGCCGCAGCTCCGAACACATCTCTAGCAGGGATGTTACTTGAGTATAATGCCCATATCGAAGCTCAAAATAAGGTAAATTTTGAGATTTGTTAGGGAAGTTCTTTCAAAAAGTTGCATTAATATTTCTATTGAAGGGTTTTTTTTGTTTTGATTTTTAACTTGAGTGATTTATCTTCCCTTTCAGGAGGGATATACCGCCCTTATTCTTGCTGTCTTGGAACATCATGAAGAGATGGTAGAATTTCTGCTTAAAAAAGGAGCTGACGTGCATGCTCAAGATCAGTGTGAAAGGTGAGGTGTTGGTCAAAACTCTGCATTGATCGCCTTAGTCGTTTTCAGGTTGGACTGATGAGAGGCACAGGAAAATGAGCACTGACATAAAAAGAGCCACACAGAAGGAGTTCCCTGTGTGACTGCTGGAAGCAGGTCTACAGAAGGCCACTGTCATGTGTCATTGCATGTTTTCTGCATTGAAGATTGCAGGAAAGCATTGTTTGTGGTGGCCACCATGGCAGGAGACTTGTTAGGAACATTGCTGTTATGAAGGAAATGCTTTTTCAAATTGAGGAATAGTTCATATGTAAGCATTGTCAATGTAGGAGCTTTGTCTGAGGATCAAATGCTTAATTTTTTTATTCCCTCTCACATTTTATTGTTGCTCTTAATAAGGAGTTAAAAATACTTGTTCATTTTAAACTAACGGGGATTTTTTTGAGAGAGAGAATAAGTAAATAGGGATTAAAATAATTGCAATGTCTGTGTAAAATGATTTATTTCATGTTGTATTTTGGATGCTTCAGAACTCCACTTATGACTGCTGCATCTGGTGGGGAGCTTAACTTGATAAAAGTTCTTCTTCGCTATGGTGCTGATCTTTCCCATAAAGACACTAAAGGATGGACAGCTGAGGATTATGCTATTATTCATGGATATTCTAGGTGAACTTTTAACTTTATTCTTAGAATTGCTAAGTTGTCAGTTATCAGTGTTGGCTTTGGACTTTTCTGCTAACAGTACCAAGGTTTAATGGTATCTTGGGACAACTCTGCCACTGAGCACAGCTGCAGTTTTCTGGAATGTATTGCTCCTGTGTCTACTGCTAATTTGGAAGTTGAGGAAACGCTTCCACACCAAATTCTGTTAAGTTTCAAGTTTGTGTCACTAAGCTCATACCTAGCCATTATAAACTCTTAAAAAGTTTATGTAACGTGCAGTTATCCAGAGGTGGAACTTGACAAACAGGGATGTTTGTAAAGCCTTTGTTTCAGATGAGACCCAGCTATTATCACTTCTGTTAATTTACTAAACAGTCTTGCTCCTCTTACGTGTGTTATACCCATGGGTGTTCATTCTTAATGGAGGTTATGTGTGTTTAAACTATACTGAAAAAGTGTACCAGGCAGGAGTGAATTTCATAGATACGAATATGCATCTGTAGAATGAACATGCCTGTAGTGAGTATTTGGGTATGTAATAGCAATGCAGTAAGTAGAGCGTGCATTAACCTTAGCGAATATATGAATTCATTTGGCTTTGGATATATCTAGGTTGGATAGTGAGTGGCTGATACTATTCCATTAAGTGGTGTATGCAGGTATGTGGTTATTCTTACCAAATGCATTTTCTCTCTTTCTGATTATAGTCTTAGCAAGCAACTGGCAGAATATACAGACTGGGAGAACACAGGAGAAGCTTTTGCAGGCGGTAAACAAAGCTTCCCGGTTCTTACAACTCCTCACAGAGCAGGAGCTGCTGGCTTTACGTTGGGTGCACCTGCTGTGGACAGAGGAGGTAGGATATTTAACTGTGGCGGAGCTAATGAGGAAAAAATAACAGTGGCCTTTACTTTAGGTGTTGTATGTTGTTCAAGCTTATTGTGTTCAACGTTGACTTTAGTGGAGGCGTCAGATGGAGTATCACAAGAAGTTTTATGAATGTGCTTGTTTGTTGCTAGTTGGAAGTCCATCTTACCAGCCTTGAGGACAATTGTGATTTGTGTGTTTTACATCAATTCATATGGTTGTCACCTTCAGCCCATCAGATCGCCCGTTTATACAGGTTTCCCTTTCGGTGGGATGTGAGGAAAGAAAGGAGGACAAGTAAGGAACTAGAGTAGACTGGCTTTGTTTTTCAGGTGGGCACTTAAAGATGCTCTTTCAGATTGTGCTGTAGGTTCATCCTGGGTAGTTGGTTCACCTTTCTGTAGTAGGGAAACAGCGGCTGAATTAGAAAGATGAATGGCTTGTTGATTTCCACTGAATTTATATTTCTGTTTGTTTTAATAGTTTCACTTGTACTAAGCTCATTTTAGTGAGTCACATTATTTCTCATCTTCAGTTAGAATTGCTTTTGTTTAGGTGCCATGGAGACACTTAGGAAAAACTGTCTTGGAAGAGTAACTTCATCAGCAACAACAATACAGTGTCTATGTGTACTGTATCTTCTTGGACATAGTTTGATTTATAATAAGGCTTTTCTTCCACTTTGATTAGTTTTATACATAAAAATTAAAAGTTCATATAACTTTGTGATTCAGAAAAACAATTAAATTGCCTTGTGATTAAAAGAAACTCTTTCAGTGAGTTCGTAAAATCCGGTCAATGCTTATGAGCTCAAATAGCACTAAAGGAATCTTAAAAAATTAATATTTTAATACAAATGAAATTGATTTATACTTTGTTTCTGGCCCATCAGTAGGAGGTTTTATTTGTTCTGTATTTTTAAGGGTTTTATGCTAGAATTATGTGTCCAAGGGTCAGCAGACAGTGTTCAAATGCAATTGCTCTTTTTTATTTTGACAATGTGTCAAGAAATGTGAACAAAAAGTGTGGCATGTTTTTTTCTTTCTGGACTTTTCACAAGAAGGAGAACTGAATTTAGAGCCGAGCTTTGGCTTTGATTTAGGAACAGTTCCTTTGATCTAGTCAGAGATTTGAAGTTTCTTCATAGGCTTTTTTATTTTTGAAACTTTTTTTTTTTTTTCAGCAGGACTTGATGCAGGTAGTTTAATCACCAAAACACTGTGTTCACCCCAAAAACTTTGTTCTACTTTCTGTGTATGTAGATAGTTGCTCTGGTACCACATTGTAATGTCTGACAGGCTTGTATTATTTTAAAATATGTGGCTTAAAGAGGACTAGTACTGTGTAATTCCAAAACTAGCATATGTGCAAGGAAATACAGGTTCTTTGATCAAATTTCTGGGATTTTCAATTTTGACCTTATTCTTTTTGCTGCTTTTGCACTTCCTCATTAGAAGAGGAGATTGTGTAGAATGTTGAAGAAGTCTGCATTTTTAAGCTCGCTTGCTTATTGGAATGTGAGAACATGAACGTTTTTATTAATCGCAGACAGGTTTGCAAAAACCTCCAAATGAATGGCTTCCAGCACTAGTGTATCAAGTGATAGACTTTTTAGATTTTAAGTTGGAATTTCTTTGGGAGACACAATAATTACACAATCCTTATTTCTAGTATGTCTGTGGTGACAGCTTTAACTACTGCAGCACATACTACTCTGTTCCTTCGGTGTTTCCCTGAGTTGTTAGAGAAATTGTTTCTGCAGGGTAAAGTTCTTGAAAAATAAATGAGCACACCGGTGTGTTTTACATCTCCTGACATCAGGAAAAGTTATCCTATATCTCCTCTTAAGGAAACAGAAAAGCAGAAGGGATGAGAAAACATCTTGAGGTCATTTCATAACTGTTTAAGTGTATGATTTTGATAGTAGTCATTTTGTCACATAATTGCATGCATTTGTGATAAAATCAATATAAGTAGGCTGCCCTTCTGCTCCAAAACAATAGCTACAGCTTTGTCATAAAAGAATTTGGCTTAAGGTAGCTGTAATAACAGAACTGCATTGTTCAGTTACCTAAAATACAAAACTTATTTGTAGGTAGAGCAAATAGAAGTCTTGGAATTTAAAAGTTACTATCCATTTTGCAGTACAGACAAATGTATGCTCATAGTCACAGTGCATTCTCCCACTGCTATAGCTTTGTCTATGTGCTTCTCATGTTTCTGAGATTTCAAATTTATTCTGATGTAATTGTTTCGTCTGTCCTTTCCATGCCTTTTCCTAAATGGATATAGGAATGCAACAGTCTCCTAACCAGGCATCAAGAACAGGACAATCAAGGAAAGGTATTCTGTACGGTAGCATTTTAAGTATGGAGCATGTTGTATAATTCACAAATACCTATACATCATACATACCTATCGTCTCGGAGATCCACACTTAGATGGTTTGAGATCTATAAGTTAGATTTAAGAGTTGGTTTGGGGTGTTTTCGTTTGCATGTTTTTTGTGCGAGTCTTTTATTACTGAATTCAGTGTTTGCTTTTGTCACCAGTGGTAATATATCTATTTATTTATTTCCATTTGTTCTCATGGTGCTTCGAAATGGGCTTCAATGGTGAAAACAAGTAATCCCCAGAGACTGGTTTTCTAGATCCTATTTCTGTGTCAGGGCATCAAAGCCTTGGTTTTGGTCTGACTGAAAGCTATGTCATGAACTTCTTGCCTTCTAAAGGATGGTGTGACCTGGTTTTGATCATTGACTATATTTATTATACATCAAAAGCAAAAGTTCAGATAATTTATTGAGCTGCTTTGATTAACTCTAACAGTACTAATTGAAAATACTGAAGTCACCTGTTCAAAGTTTATAACTGTTCCACCCTAACTATTTCTATGAGACATGTTTCTTTACAGCTGTATTGCATTGACAATAAGCTCTGTTCAGATCAGGAGACGTGCTCTTCAAAGTTCTCACCTAAACTCTGTAGTTAGGAAAGACAGAATTTGTACATTCATTTATGGGCTATTAGTAGTAGAGATGTCTTCAGGTGTGATGTTTCTTGGTTGTTGGGTTTGTTCGTTTGTTTTCCCTTTAATAATTTTGTCCAAGGCTTTGGTTTACTTGCCATCATACAATTTTATGGAAGGTCCCCGTGTCCTGCTTATTTTAAAAAAAACAACTTATAATCTTTAACCAACTGTTAACTAACTTCATGAATGCTGACATAGCTTCTGTGTGGAGATTAGTTTATATGTGCTTGTTTTTCCCCTTTTGTGTTGGGAATCAGAGTCCTTTTCTTTTGTCTTAGTTGTTAATAGTTGAGAGGTTGCAGCTCTTCTCAAACTGTCTTCCTAGAGTGCAGATGTATTAGTACCTCAGTGACTGTAGCAAGGATGCACTATAGTACGCTCTCATCAAGTCTGCAAATGATCTGAAATCGGAGGCAATCGATGGATGTGCTTCAGCACAGAGCTGCCATTTGGAGGGACCTTGACAAGCTGGGGAAGGAGACCGAGAGGCATCTTAAGAAATTCAGCAAAGGCAAATACCAAGTTGTGCCCTGGGAAGGAATAGCTCCTTGCTACAAAACGTGATGGGACTGCCTGGCAGGGCCCAGAGCGTCTTGGCAGTGAGCAAGCTGAGTATGAGCCAGCAGGGTGCCCTGGCTGCTGAGAAGGTCAATGGCATTTTGGGCTGTGTTAAGAGCAGCGGGAAAGTGATTGCCCCTGCCGGATACTTGTTGGTCTGTCTTGATCCTGGGTTGTAATTTTGAGCCCCCAGTACAGAAGAGGTTGATCTTCCAGCAGTGAGCAAGTTCAGCGGGGAGCCATCAGGTTTGTCAGGGGCAGGAATACTTGCCCTGTGAGGAGGGGCTGAGAAAACAGGACTTGGTCAGCCTGAAGAAGAGGCAGCTTCGAAGGGGACCTAACAGCAGCCTCCAATACGTATGAGAAGACAAAGCCAGGAGCTTCCCTGTGGTACATGACAGGAGGTAGAGAGACAAGAGGTGTAAGTGAGAACAGGAAAGTTTTACTCCATGTTAGAAGCATTGCCATGATAAGAACAGTTAAAATAGGGAGGTTGTTCGGCTTTCCTCCTTAGATGTGTTCAAGCCCAGACTGAATAAAGCTCTGAGAACTTTGCCTGACCTCATATCTGGACTGGCTTTGAGGAGGCAGTTGGCTAAGAGACTTCCTGAGACTTCCTTTTGACCTAATTTATCCTATGATCCTAAGTGAGAGTTGCCTTCGTTTCACCAAAGAAAGTTTGTAGTATAGTATGTCCTGATAATGCTGCTTTTGTCTATTGTATACTCTTTTTTTGTTGTGTTATAGAGACCTGCTGGTGATTCTTCTACCTAGAGATAAGCTTTAGGTCTTGACTATGCTTTTTCATTTTTCTTTAAATTTTCAAAATAATCCATAGTTGGGTAAAGTAGAAAATAAAGTGTGTTGTATGACAGTATAAAGCACTTAATGTTTAAAGTGTAAAACCTCTGCTTGTGGTGTGTGAATGTGTGTGTAGTGTGAGTACTTTGAAGATTCATCTACTTATTGTCTTCACAAACAACCACCATTTGTTAACTGTTGACATGTTAACTGTTGACATGTTGACTGTAGTCAAGCTATGCTGTTCTTTAATTTAGAAATATTTCTTAAACATAAGATCCCAAAAAAGATACCGCTGATCTTCTTTATTATTTTGTTGTGTTTTGTGTTTTTTTTTTTTTAATTCCATATGATTTGAAAAAGCAGGTGCTTTGGAAATGCTTTCATTCATGCTGTCTTGTATTAAATTGGCCGAAGTTTCATTCTGTTATGACTTGTAGTGTTGTTCACGTTGTTCATGTTAAATGTTTGTATTGATTAATTTTTAGCATGCCAAATCTAACTTCAACATGTCAATTAATATTTGAACAGCAATAGATGACTTTTCCCAAGGAGACTCAATAAGGTGAGACTTCTAAAAGTACCTAATACTTACTTGAAGAATGATATGAGGGAGCCACTATTCATTTTGCTTTGCTTTTTAAGAAGCTCTGAGAAAGAGGGGACTGATGACAGTTGGCACACTTCTGAGGAAGAAGAACTTGATTTCACCCCCAAGGTATGGTGCCTTTACAGGAAAATTGTCCTGTAGAATAAGTGATTTGAAAGCAGTTTTCTCTGGGATAGAAGGAAACTTTTTCCAGCCAATATTGTTTTCACTTTAAAAGCAGTCTCTGGTCTGACAGCTTTTTTTTTTTCTGCTGTGAGGTGGTATGGTGGTTTTTTTTGTTTGTTTTGTTTTCTTTTATTTTGTAAAAGAATTGTAGCTGTGGCAGAGCATGCTGTAAATTTCTGGTTTGGGGCAAAAGAGCAGTAGGTGACAAGATAAACAACCACATTATTTTAGTTGTTCTGGTTCATTTGCGTCAGATTTGCAGACCCTGAAAGTTTATAAGTTACTATGTAGCCTATTATCCTCCAAACGTGGCTATTGTTTCCCCTAATTTATGTGATAGAATTCTAACTGATAATGAAAAAGAGCATTTATTAACTGAAAACATCTACTGGAACTGTTCAGCACCTGCTTCTCCATTCCTCCTCCTCAGGTTCCTCCAGTGTTCAATGAATGAGTTGCTCAAATTGGTCTGTTTATCCCCTTTCTTTCTTTTTTTCCCTTCTTCTATGGATAACATTGTATACTTGGGTATAATCTCACACTTCACGTTTTTATTCTTTTTTGAATGCTTGGGTGGTACTCTTTTATCAGCCACATGTGTTATCTCCTACTGTTTTTGCTAGTATTATGAAGGATTATCAGTTTCTCCAGTGATACCTGGAGCATCTGGTCTGTTGCGCTGGCATTCTGCGGTAATGAGGAACTGGTGTATGGTGGTGGTGAACTGGTGGGGTTCAACGCCCTCTGTGATGCTGGGGATGCAAGCCTGTGTAGTTTAAACATTATTTCATTTTCTTATGTTGATTTAAATGGAAGTGATGCGTTTTTCTGGCATGACTTTGAAATTTAGGGATCTTTTGGTAAGTGGACTTGCAGTGACTAATTTATGTTACGTCTAAGGAACTGTAACAGTTACGTGAGTTGTACACACTTAAAAGTAAGCATCCTACATATTACAAACATTAATTCAAAAACAGATTTTTAGACTTGTTATGCATGTAAATACAGTTTCAGAAAGAATTTGCTGAAGGGTATGTGAGCAGGTTTTTTTTTTTTTTTGAGGTAAAATAGTCACTGACTTGCATATGTGGGAGTTTGTGTGTAATTAGACCCATAGGATGTAGCAAGCACCTGAGAACTGTCAAAAGGACAGCCCGGTTGTATTTACTGTTCAAGAGTTGATGTAAGTAAATGATTTGTTTGTTTTTAAAAACAAGCAAGCAAAAAATAGATCAAATAATTCTCTTCAAATATATTTTTATTTACAGAAGCCGCAGAAGCCAAACTTGACGCTGTTAATGAATGCTTCCCAGCAGTTCAAGAAAAACAGTAAGCTATTTAGAAAAGACTGCATGATATAATGAGATACAAAAGTAAACTAGCTGAGTAATTTTTTTCTCCCTTTGACTACAGAAAGTGAGAAAAGTAGTATTATAAGAACAGAGCACATAGTCATTTTAGAGCAAAATAAGTGAGATCATGAAAATGAAGATACTGAGTCCCTTCCTAAGCCTTTGTCCCTGATCAAGTCCTTTCTCCCATCCTGTTCATCCACAGAAATATTAGGTGGTCTTACCTTGTTAGGCAGCTGAACTCCACAACGACCGCTCTCTCACTCTCCCCTCCTTAGAAGAGGAGCGGAAGAAGAAAAGGAAAGAAACAACTTACGGGTTGAGATAAGGATAATTTAATTATAGGAAAAAATAATTATTAAGGAAAAAATATTATTAATTAAACAATTTAACTAAAGGAAAGAAACGGAAAGGGGGGAAAAAAAACAACAAGCAAAGGCTGTGTGGAAGTGCAGAGGAAAGAAATTACTCTCTACTTCCCACAAACGAGCGATGCTTGACCACTTGCTTGAAGCAGGGCCTCAATGCAAGTAGCCATTGTTCAGGAGGACAGACGTTTTCACAAGAGCCCCCTCTCCCCCCTTTCTTCCTTTTTCCACCTCTTATTGCAGAGTGTGACATCATATGGTATGGAATATCCCTTCGGTGGGTTTAGGTTAGCTGCCCTGGTGATGTTCCTTCCTCCCATCTTGCCCACCCCCAGCCTGCTGATGCTGGGGGGGTTAGAGGGAGTCCTGATGCGGTGCCAGTATTGCTCAGCAGCAGACACAGCGCTGGTGTGATACCACTGCTGTTCTAGCTACAAGTGCAGAGCAGAGCACTGTATGGGCTGTTGCAGGGAGAGTTAGCATCCCAGCCAGCCCCAGTACAATCCTTTACCTGGCTCCTTTTCCAGACATTCCCAGCTGACTCCTCTCCTATGCTTTAAGCAGGTAATAGGTCTGTTGCTATTTTTGTAACTCATTTGGTTCATATGCCTTTTTCATTTTCTCATGCTTTAAGATGATGGTGATGGTTCTAGAATTGAAAGTCCCAAGTCACAGAAGAAAAACCTCAAACAAAGAACCCCGTCAGATGCAAATCTGAACAAAGGAGAGCGTGGTGAACTGTTGAACCAAGATGCTTCAGATGCAAGCAACCTGGAAGAAGAGGAATTGGATGAGGAGGAAGAAGAGGAGGAAGAAGATGAAAATGACGATGGAGATGATGATGATGAGTATGAAGAGGAAGAGGAAGAAGATCTTACTCAAGATGAAAAGGAGGAGGAAGATCTGGAAGATGAAGAAACTCAGTCTAACGACATAACGGAAGAGGAGCAGGGGGGTGAAATAGAACCTAAAGGGGAAATTAATCAGGAATTGGGGTGTTCTAGAAATGTTAAGTATGAAGGGGAAACTCAATGTGGGACTGGAAATGTCTTTGGTGATGATCAGAAAATATGTAAAGAACTTGATGAAAAGATGGAGGGATCTGTTGATGCTCCTGTGTCTTTTATAGCTGGGTGTTACGAAAGGTTGCAAGAAAATATAACAGTGATATCTCCAAAGGTAATGAATAATGAATTATCTTACGAAACCATACCAAAACATGCTGTCCTTCAAAATCTAAATAATTTACAAACTAGACAAGAAACTTTGAGCAAGAAAAGTGTGATTCAGGAGAAGTTACACCAAAAGGGTGGCTCCTGTTTTGCAGACTCAGAAACAACAGACTCGAAAAAAGAGATCCGCCAGCCTCTCTCAGACAGTTGTGGTCTTAAGGAGAAAAAGTCAAGTTTTGGTGATGGTTTGAAAAGTATTAATGGCTCTCAGTCAGCAGCAGAAAACCCAAAACTTGAAAGTCAAAGACCAAAATCTGATATTCTTGAATATGTGGGTGTGGAAGATGCTGAAGAAGAGTATGAAGAAGCAGATAAGAAAGTCCGTGAAGCACTGAAACAAGAAAGTGAAAACATACACTTAAATAGATGTGAAGAAAACACAAGAGCAGCGTTTTCCTCAAGCACAAAGGTAAGTATATGGGGATGATTCAATGTTTTGTTTCCTTTTTTAAGGGTAGTACAGTTAAGAAACAACAAGCTGTATTCCTATGGATACTTATTGCATATATCTGTAGTTCAGTGATCATCTTTTGACACTAAAAACCATTACTTCTAGCCAAAGTAATTTCTTAGATATAAGAATAATGCCAGGCATTATTTTCAATATTTTTTACGTATGCGTATAATGATCTTGAAGGAGAAAGACAAACTTCATTTATCTGGAATTGGTGAAATTTCTCTCAGTTATATAACTGAGAGAATGGATGTTATTTGTGAAGCGTTACTGTCCTTTAGTAAAATTCACAGCATGATGACTGCAACTGAGAAAACAAAACAGAATGAAATTGACAGTAGGAAGCTAGTAATTTTCTGTGGAGCAAACTGGGGGAAAGAAGGAATGTGTTCCTGAATAATATGATTTAAATAAAGCTGGAGTTAGACTATAACATGAGGAAGTGCTTTTCAGGGGCTTTCCAGAACTAGGGATGAAGCTTATGACATGAGGCATTGCAGTTTAATCATGCAGATTCCCACTGGAAACCTGAAGGCCTTGGGAGACTTTTGAGCTTTGCTTTACTTTTGTCTTACACAAGAAAAGCATTTTTCAAGTTGTCAGTGGGTGTTGAAGAAGATGCTTTTGTTTGTACTTTCCAGCTGTTTTGGTCTGTCTCTTTTAGGAAGAGTCACTTAAGTGGGAAGAAGAGGAGAAGGAAGATGCTTGTGGAGAGCTGCAAACTGCAGGTGTTGAGGGTGTGAAAAATCCTGTTCATAGTAGCAGCCTTCAAGAACATAATGCTTCAGAAGACACTGCTGGTGAGAGAAGTGAGTTAAACATTGATCCCAGTTGTTCCTCTCTAAGTATTAATGTGCCATAAATGAACTGAAATGGTTCATGGTGATTGACTTTCAGAGGTGGTAAATTCTTCTGTTGCCTGTGATTTCTAGTGGGCACTGGCAGAGAAAGACAGTTTGTAGCTCTGTCAGCTTTCGTGCTTAAACATCTGCTTGAAAAGAGATAAAGAGAACGTTGTGGTGTGACTGTGTATGAAGATACCATTGAATATAACTGATTTCTTAGTTTCTCCTCTGCAGAAGAACCGTTACTCATTCAGATGCAGGGTTTGACTGATGGGGAAAAGCGGAGTGCAATAAATGCTCACAGCATCTTTCTTTGCCCACCCTTTGTAGGTGCCTTGCCAGCTCTAGGAGCAGAGCAAGAGGAGGAAGCTGAATCTCCCTGGGACTCTGAGGTACTTTCTGTGAAAGATGCAGTGGGGTCCCAGTGGGGGGAAGGTCACATCCAGAACCACTTCAGAGCTTGCTTTTGAATTTGTCGCTGCCATTAATGAGGCTTGTTTACCTCTTGTTGCTTCTGCTATATGTTTGTAACTAGGGGTCCTTGACATGCTTGTGCTCTGGGCTTTCTAGTTAGAATCAGGACAAAGATCAAGCTAATGATGTGGGTATTCTAGTAGCTGGCGTTTGAGTTTGATGTCTAGTACAATATTGAGATGTGAGGTTTTCTGCTACTTAAAATCTTGTGAGCTTCTCAAAAGGGCTGGTGGTGTGAGGATTATTATTATTATTTTACCATACAGCTCTATTCTGCTGCCCCAGTCACTGTTAAATGGTTGTCCCTACTGTCTGCAACCTAGGCATCTAGATTTTTCTGAATGGAACCCTTATCTTTTTTAGCTATACTTCATCCTTTTTAGAAAGTTATTTTCAATAGGTACCAAACAAGCTGGCTGTGTGTCCCTTCTGTCTGTGATAATTGACTAGACAAAAGAGCAGGGTCTGTAGCTAACCCCCTCTGGCTTTTCTTGTGAGGAAAAATGAATTCCTCCCCACCTCCTTCCTTAAAAAATACTAGACTAACATTTTTAAGATAACATTAATCTCTGCTAACTTTGCCTTGTTAGTCTTTATTCAACCCAAATTTTTGCTTTGTTTTTGCAGCATAGTGGTGAGTTCACTCACCACTGCAGGATACGTGCTCCAGGAGCATAAGCTCAAAATTGAATGTCAGGCACAAGTTTGGTACAAATGTTGGATCACCACAGAGCTGCAGTTACTCATTCGCAATCCACATCTTGATTTCCAATGTTAATTCTCTTTTGTGGCCATCACGTTTGTCAAGGATTATCAGTGTTACAGGATAGTTTAGATGAGTTATAAGTGGGTTTGTTTAGCCAAAGATCTGAAAATACACACTACGGCTATGACTTTTCCACTGTGTGCTATGCATTGATGCGTCCTTTACAAGACTTCAATTACAAAAACCTTTTGATACACTTGATATCATGTTGTGCACATTGGCTGAGTGGCAGCTTTTTTCATGGAAGTAAGTGGTGGGGGGAAAAAGAGTTTGTACCAATTGTCTTGCATGTGTTCTAGATTATACAGACAGATTCTGAAAGTCTGAGAAAAGTATCGCCTGGTGTGTTGCTCCCAGCTGCAGATGAACATGGAGCATGCTTGCAGAGTGTTTCAGTGGAGCGCAACAATGGTAACTTTCTGGTGGATTGTGTTTGTAAGCATTTATAGACTGAATTGAACTTTTACCAGTGTCTTCCTTAGGAGTGCTGTTATGCTGTGGCTGTGTGCCACAGCACTGAAGAAGTGCTTGGTACTTGTTAATTAACACCAGTTAACGCAGCACCTGTTTGATTAGTAAAGGAATTTCTTGTGTGCATTATGTGTGTTCTTTGGAGATGTATGTTTTGGTTTCAGGTTGTTGCTTACAGTGGTAAAAGTGTGTGTGGTTTACGCTTAGTCATTCTTGGATAATAACACAGCAGAAGAAATATCATCTGGCCAAGCATTTTTTTTTTTTTTTGTAGCTTAATTTATGATAGGTTTATGTTGTGCTTTATCTAGGAGCTAAAATGTGATGAAAAGTTCAGGTTCTGTTCCTAAGGATTTCTTTCTGTAACTTGTGAAATTTGCATTTTGACCATCTTGAGTGTAGAAGAGCAGAAAAGTTTTGCTGTTGGGGTAAAACTCTTTTCTGAGGATTTTCTCCTTTAAGAAATGACTTGTCAATCCAGCTTGTAATATGGGTATAATAACTTAGTTGTAGAGGTCAGTTTTAGTTTAGTAGGCTGGAAGCAGAACTTCACAAGATGAGAGCTTTACATGAGCTTGATTAGTTGTCATGAAAGTCTGCGTTGTATGATTCTACTAAGTTAAATTTGAAATCAATATGAAAAGGGGTTAAAAGGTGATTATGGTAATCTTTCTAATGTATTTCCATATTACTGGATCACCAAGTTTGCTGAAATCAAATACTGTTTGTTTTAATTATTTTTTTTAATATGAGAATTCTTCTGGGGAGCCATTCTTAGTAACATTTCATATATTTGTTTCATGAGAAGACTCAAACTGTAAGATGACTAAAGCAGAGAATTCAAGAAATGCATGAGTTTGGAAGTACTTTAATGTTAATGTTGGACAAAAATTTTTTGAAAATGATACTTGGAGCAATGCTATAAACACCCGTTACAGCCAAACAACGTTTGTTTCATTTGTTTCCTTGCAAGCTAAACTAAAATGATCTGTTGAGAACCAGATTGATTTTACCTTGTTGAATGACACCTATATGAGGTTTCTGTTCTGTGCCCTTGATCTCCTTGTGCTATCAAAGAGGGAAAATACTCCTCAACATTAAACACTTGTAGGATAATCAAAGTCTTTGTACTGTTGAATTGTTTTATGATCATTATTACAGCAGACCAGCTTTGGCTTTTGACACAGTCCTTTTAGAAAGTAGAATACAGCCTCTTAAAAGGGACAAAATACTTTGATCTTCAATTAACAAGCATGACCGTACTGCTTCACATGAATTGTTCTAGTTCTGTGACTTTTTTGATTATTTTTTTTAAATCCAAGGTGCATGTAGGAAAGAATGTGTTATGCATTTCTTGTATGCTAATACAAATGCTGTATGATAAGGTAATTGAGTGTGAGGTATTGTACTCTCAATGAAATAATGCTTGTAACTAACTGATATTGCATGGAGTAACAGGTACCTTCAATTAAAAAAAATAATACTTAGTTTTTCACCACCAGGCTTTTCAGAGAAACCCAGCAATTTGCAGGTAAACAGTTCTTTTGTTTCAGACTACTTGTCCTGTTCATTAAAAAAATATGTTGTTAGTTTGAATTTGTGGTGTGTTTTTTTTTGTTCATTGGATTGTGTCTTTCATAGCTGAAGATTTCCGCATCAGTTTCAGAAATGAATGAAACATCTCCTAGAAGAGGAAGGCAGAAATCAGGTAATGATGACATCATGTTGTTATTCTAGGTTTAGCTTCATAATCTTTGTGGATAGGCATATTTAATTAAGCATCTGATTTATTTGTTTTTCAGATCTATTGGAGGAATTTAATTTAGGAGATGCAGAGGATATTGAAGGTATTCATAAGTCTTTTTGTTGTGTTCTTTTATGGGCAGATACATTGTACTTTAAATTCTTTCTCAGTAATAAATTAAGAGTTTTGGTTTTGTCTGTAATACGTAATAATGTGAAATCCATAGAACCATTCAGGTTGGAAAAAACCTCTAAGATCTAGAACAATGTTTAACTTAGTGCTGAAGTCCACCACTAAAACATAATACTAGTAGGTTCTAAATCTACACATTCCTGAAGATCTCCAGAGATGGTAATGCCATCACTTCTCTGGGCAGCCTATTCCAATGCCTAACAAACCTTTCATTAAAGAAATTTCTCCTAATATCCAACCTAAACCTCCCCTGGTGCAACTTCAGGCCATTTCTCCTATTCTTATCCCTTGGTGCTTGGGAAAAGAGCCTGATCCCCACCTCGTTACAGCCTCCTTTAAGGTAATTATAAAGTATATTAAGGTTTCCCCTGAGCCTTTTCTCCAAGTTACACAACCCCAGTACCCCCAGCTGCTCATAGGACTTATTCTCTAGACAATTCACTAGCTTTGTTGTCCTTTGGACGTGCTCCAGCACCCCAATGTCCTTCTTGTACTGAGGGGCCCAAAACTGAACACAGTACTCAAGGTGTGGCCTCACCAGAGCCGAGTCCAGAGGGGACAATCACTTCCCTAGTCCTTCTGGCCACACTATTTCTGATACAAGGCAGGATGCCGTTGGCCTTCTTGGACACCTGAACACACTTCTGGTTCATATTCAGCCAGCTGTTGACCAATGCCCCCAGGTTTCTTTTTTCTGGGCAGCTTTCCAGCCACTCTTCCCCCAGCCTGTAGCATTGCATGAAGTTGTTGTGCCCCAATGCAGGATGTGGCACGTAGCCTTGTTGAACTTCATACAGTTGGCCTCCACCCATCAGGCCAGCCTATGCAGATCCCTCTGCAGTGCCTTCCTATCCTCAAGCAGATCAACACTCACATCTAACTTGGTGTCATCTGCAAACTTACTGAGGGTGCGCGTGATCCTCTTGTCCAGATCACTGGTAAAGGTTTTGAAGAGAACTGGCCCCAGTACTGACCCCTGGGGGACTCCACTAGTGACCGGCCTCCAACTGGATTTAACTCCATTCACCATGACTCTTTGGACCTGGTCATCCAGCCAGTTTTTAATCCAGTGAATTGTATGTCTGTCCAAGCCTTAAGCAGCCATCTTTTTCAGGAGAATGCTGTGGGATACGGTGTCAAAAGCCTTACTGAAGTCTAGGCAGACCACATCCACAGCCTTTCCTGCATCTGCTGAGCATGTCACCTCCTCCTAGATCAGATTTGTCAAGCAGGACCTGCCTTTGATAAACCCATACTGACTGGGCCTGATCACCTGGTTGTCCTGTAAATGCTGCATGATGGCTCTCAAGATAATCTCCTCCGTGAGTTTTCCCAGCAGTGATGTTGGACTGACAGGCCTGTAGTCTCCCACATCCTCCTTTCAGCCCTTCTTGTAGATAGGCATCTCATTTGCTAGCTGCCAGTGGACTAAGGCCTCTCGTGACAGCCAGGACTGCTGATAAATGATGGAAAGCAGTTTGGCAACAGTCCCTAGTTGGCTCACTCACCAGTAGCCCCATAATGGAGCAGTATGTTATAACATTGCAGACACAGAAAGGAAAGGCAGTCTTTTCATAGTTCATTTCATGTCAGAGGTTCTTCCTGTGTGTCTTTATTCATATGTTTTTTTCACCCATGTGTTATCCTGAATGTAATAAGAAGTATATGTGAAAATTTCTCTCAAACTTTTGTTTGGATTTGTTTCAGCAATCGATATTTTTTCAACAAAGCATTATGATTACTGTGGCAAAATTATTTTTTAACTCAAAGGGTTGAATGAGGCTGTTCTTAAGTTAGTTCATAAATCTTGTAAACATTTACAGTATCTTGTATGACTAAATGTAGAATGAGAGAGATGAAATTTCCCATTCTGTTTCTTTTGTTATTGACTCATAGTAATGTCTTGGAATATATTTGTGGGTCAAAATTAAACAGTGGTGTTCTTTGTATAGATGAATATCTGCTTAGCTCTGTGATCTCCAAGGGAAAAAAAAATAATTCTGAGATAACTTATGAGTAGGGAAATCTCAGAAGATAAAGGAAAGGTAAAGGCTAATTGGAAAGAAGCAGAGAAATATGACTTTTACTGTTGTTAGAAAACAGGAAGAGTATAAGGAAAAGGATTTGCATCTCGTCGATACACAGGGATATCTATGAGTACTTACATGTGTTAGTCATAGGGTTGGATTCATGTAACCCCCACCGCAGGTATCCAATTAAAGAAACGTAATACATTGCAGGTAAAAATATTGGAATTTAACTTACTCCATGAATTTTTGATACACATTTGTCAAATGACAGAATCCTCAGAAGCTTTAGACTGGGGTTCTCCCAGCGTTTTGGTTAAAACTTTGCCCTGTCCTAGAAGTTAAAATGTCTTTACTTCTTCAGTGAGAAGTCATCCTTTCTTCACAATGTTAACAGCAATCAGTAGTACAACAAACATACATTTAAGAGTTCCTGTTCTAAGACTTTTTGATTGCAACAACTAACATGTGCTGACCTTCTTGAGGTTATATATTTTTAATTATTTTTCCAATGGCTTAGAGTTACTGACACCGTAAGTGACAACTGGAATCCTTTATATGGGGGAATATTGTTGTCTCTCATCTTTCCCTGCCTTTCTCCTGGTTCTGTGCCTACTGTACAGGAATTTCAACATTGCATAAACCTTACAGGAAAAAAAAAATCTTACAGGCGCTGAAGTTCATAACATATTTTGTACAGGCTGAAACTTTAGACTCATAGCTGCTACTGTAAACTTTCCTCTTCGTCGTGATGGGTAAGACTGAAAAGGAGTTTGGTTTGCTTTCAGTTATGGCACCCAATTTTGAAATTTCTGGACTCTTAAACAGAATTCAAAACTTTAAGAAACCTGTGTGTCTGATTGTCTCCAGATTGTGTGAAATACTTCATAATCAGCAGGAGTTCATCGTAACCCTGTCAAACAAGTGCTGTCAGCCCACTAATGATTAACGTGTATTGCCAAAGGCCTTGGCTGAAATACTCAAATTTACAGAAATCTAGGAAACAGCACTCACCAATGAGTGGGGTAGGAGGAGAAGGTTGTGACTTCATACAGTGTAACTTGTGTTTAGAATTGCATGCCTGGAGATCTCTATGACTGTTTGAGGAGCTTAGTTTCCTAATTCAGATAGAATTGCATAACTATAGGCATGTATCTAATCTAATACCTTTCAATAAGTGAAAGCTTGCAAAAGGAGTTGCCTGAAGTACAAAACACTACAAGTGAGGTTGGCTGTGTTTTGTTAATACTGGATCCTTTTGTGTATGTATAAGATACCTATTTTTTCCTTATGTTACTCTCCTTGGGAAGAACAGAGGATTGTGTCCCCTTTTAGCAGTGAAGCTTCATGTATAGAAAGGCTCTTACATGGAGACCATAGAATTATGGAGCAGGAAAGGATGTGCAAGGTCATTAAGGTAAAAACCTCCCGTCTGTCTTCAGGTGCCACACGTGAGCTCATAGAGTGATAAAGGTTGGAAAAAACTTTCAACATCATCAAGTTCGACTGCCAACCTGACATGCCAAGAGTCACATCATTACACCCTCTTCCTTCATGTCATGTCCACCTGTTTCTTAAATACCTCCAGGGATGGGGACTCTACTGCTTCTCTGGGCAGCCATTCCAATTTTTGACCACCCTCTCCGTGAAGAAGTTCACCCTAATATCCAATCTCAACCTCCCTTGGTGCACCTTGAAATGATTTCTCCACATCCGATTGCATGTCACCTGAAAAAAAGAGACCAACACCCTCCTCAGTGCAACCTCATTTCAGGGAGTTGTAGAGAGAGATGAGGTCTCCCCTCGGCCTCCTCTCCTCCAGACTAAACTATGCCAGTGCCCTGAGTTGCTGCTCATGTGTCTTATTCTCTAAGCCCTCTATCGGCTTTGTTGTTCTTCTCTGCTCACACTTGAACAACTCAGTATCCTTGTAGTGGAGGACCCAAAACTGAACATAGTGTTTGAGGTATGGTCTCACCAGTACCAGATACAAAGGGGTAAACACTTCCCTAGTCCTGCTGGCCATACTATGCTGGCCATACTACTTATGATGCAGGCTGGGATGGCATGGGCCTTCTTGACCACATGGGCACACTGCTGGCTCATGCTAGCCAGCTGTCGACCAGCACCCCCAGGTCTTTTTCTGCTGGGCAACTTTCCAGCCCAGTCCAGCCCAGCATCCAATTGTTATGACCCAAGTGCAGGACACAACACTTAGTCTTGTAGGATTTCATGCAATTGGATTTGGCTAATCCAGCCTATCTCGATCCCTCTGCAAATCCTTCCTATTCTCAAGCAGATTGATAGTCCTGCCTGACTTGGTATTATCTGGAACTTGTTTCGTTCTGAACACTTGATTGTTCAAAGTGGCCAGTGTCATTGTGTGTGTAGAAGACAATGAGTTGCTCCTTCAAAGTTGTAGCTCGGATTGTGGCATCTGAGAATTGGTGACTAGGGTTACAAAGTAGGTACTTCAAAATGGGGAGCCCAGTCTGAGTGGCTGCTTCTGAGGAGTTTGTGACCTATACAAATTTAATTAGGTGTTCTAAGAAAAGGATGGAATCCAGTTTTTCATGTGGTCCACGTGAAAGTTCTTGATCATGGGCGGTTTCTTAACATTTCACAAATCTTTCTCATTCAGTGTACTGTCCCTGTCTTCTGCAAGAGATAAGGCAGCAGTTTGACTAAAATGCTCAGTCTAGATCCATGTTTAGAGGCATTTTTCTTTCTTGTACACAGAGTAAACCTTGAAGACTTAGAGCATGAGATTTTGTTCATGGATTTCTCTGCACAAAGCAAAATGAAAATAGCTGGAGGAACATAGCTAGTTACTGTATGGCACAGTGTGTGCCACATATATATAAATTTATATATACATAAACCATTCCTGTTTCTTAAAGGTGTGTTTGTGACCATTTATATTAATTTTCAGCAAATTTCCCTTATACATGAAAAAACAAAAGTTCACAGAGATATGTCTTAAATCTGTGTTATGTTGTCTGTAAATCATAAATCATGCATTTGAGGGGGTATGTTAGTTTGTGTTAAGATTTTTCTCATAAATACGATGATTCTGGATGCACTCTAGCTATAAATAATTTGTATTAAGTCATGTTGGATATAAAAATGTGATGTTTTCACTGTAGGTGAGTGCTCAGACTCTACTTTTCACGTGTCATCAGGTGAAAAAGAAGCAATCAAGGATGCCATTGAAAACCATGGGAGGCAGGTATGTGAAACCAAGTATCTTGAATTACATTCTGTAAACTGTATTATACGTTAAAGTAAAAGCTTACCAGTTAGTAAATGGTGCTGAAGAAAGCATCCTGTACATGAAGGTTGTATTGTCTGAAGTAAAGTTGGATACAATCTTGTATTTGTGTAAAATGCTTGCCATTATGATGGGTGTTTGACATTAATTATCCCGATTTGTTTCCAGCTGATTTGCTTAAGCACTGACCACTGTTTTTCTTTGTGTGTGGTGCTGAGAAACAGTGCAGTCAAATGTGTTCATTTTTCCTATGCAAAATGCATATTCAAGTAGCGAGAAAGATTTTTCTATCATCTAACCTGTTGGATAAAACATGACAGATATTCCTCTTTGTAAGAGAAAGGTCAAGCAAAAATCTGATGAGATGATCTGCCAGATGCTTTCTTTGTGCATACAAAATGTCCCTTGGTTTATCAAGTCATTAAGTGTTTGAAAAGAATTTTTGGAGGGCCTTTTATAGGAGTATAAAGCAGGTATTCTGTTTATATTAGGCATACAGGACAGGGCTGCGTAGGGGTCTCCAGTGAGTGTCTGGAATCTGCTGTAACATTCAAGGGACAGTAGAGCAAGTAATTTCCACCCTGCGCACAGGCACCATGAAAGAGTGTCTTGAGGGTCATGATTTCAACAGGCAGAGTGTGGCATAATAACCACACAAGGGTATGTTTAAGGATCAGTAACTTCAACAACTTTATTAAGGGCAGGTGCCCTTCTTACACAAGAAGTACCTATAAGTGGTACTTTCCTACTAGCTATTCATTGGTTCACAACTTTGCCCAGCAACTGCGAACATTTAGCAACTTCCATATCTTAACAGTTGGAGAACAAGCAGTTTGAGACAGCAAGGGGCCCTGTGAATCACCACTTCTTTGTTCCTTGTAACTTATTTACATTCCTCATGGCTTCATCCTCTCGAGTCCGATGTTATCACCAAGCACGGGGTTTGTAGACCCCCATGGCGATACTCCCACAGCAGAGCACCGAACTTGAGGCATTTGGAAGGTGGTGAAAGTTGGGCAAAGAGAACGGAGCTTGGGAATGGAGTGGCCAAGATAGGTGGTAGCTGGTTGAGATGTGACTCCCCATTGTGATAGGAGGAATTTCTGCAGAGTTAAAAGGGAGAAAAGGGCCTGTCTAAATAGAAGGAGTGAGAAGTTGGACAGTCTTGGCCCCTTGGGACACCAAGGCTGCAGGCCTTAGTTAGAAGGGAGCACAAGCTGAGGAGGCACACAGGGAGGGAACATGCTCAGGGGAGTGTGACACATACGAGCAGTCAGAAACGTTGAGGAACAAAGTGCAGGTGGGGTCAGGGATCTCAAGAGACTGGAGAGAGGAGCTGGTGGAGGGGTTGAGGCATTGTACAGGCTTGATAGAAGTTTGGGTTCCTGTTCTGGGGCTGAGGGAAGGAATGGACAGCCTTTCCTAATAAATACCTGTCTTTGGAGCTTGGAATGGAATTTAACATTTCTGATTGGGACGGGGAATTATTGTAACATAGCCAGTTCTCCCTGTGGTAGATAATAAGATTTTTATGGTTGCTTGCACTATATTAGCTCATCTGGCAGGAAATTGTAAAACACCAAACAGTAGAGAGTGATGAAGGAAGGAGTATTTGGAAAATTCAGGCGGTCGTGTTTTATTTGTTTATTGTGTTGGGGTTTTTGTGTGTGTTTTTTTTTTTTTTTAAAGTAAAGTAATAAAATATGAAAAAAATAAACTACTTAGTGACACCAATTGTAGAGAGCAGGCAGGCTAAAAGGTAAAAGCAATCCTCAGGTCTAGAGAAATCTAATTGAAGAAAAAGTATTATTTTTAAAGTAAGTCCTTTTATTTTAAAGAAAAAAATGAAAAATTGAAGAAAAAAAGTGATTCAGTATATTTATTTCTGTTGTATGATGGATAAACTTGCAGCATAAATTACATGGATTAACTGTAACTTCCTTTCTTTTGGTAATCTTTTTGTGTGTACCTGCTTACTCAAGGAAAAATATATTTTAGAAACTACCAACTTAATAGAAAAAACAGCACATGAAAATCAGGCTGACAAAGCAGAAATTTCACATCAGGAAGCCCTAGCAGAAAATGAGGAATCCCACAGTGCTGACAAGCAGTTAAGCCCAAAAAACTGGGAAGAAAGGTATGAAAGAATGTGGGTTGAAAATGAGAAAAGGGAATTGAAAACAAATTTTAAAAACATTACAGCAGAGCTGAAGCAGCTGTTTGGTGAAGTCTGTGAACCTGTGAAAACTACTTCCTTTGTGGAAGAAATGTCAGAAGACAGCTTCAATGAAGAACTGAAGAGTTTTCACGTTGCTTCATCTGGCGTGACAGAATCAAATAATAAGTTAGACAGTAAAGGTGAATTTGGAGATACTAAACTTAATGCAGACCTAAAAGAACCCAAAATGGAAACTGTAATTCCAGGCCTTGGTGTTCTTCCTGATCAAAATAACTTGAATGCAAACATGGAAGATAGCTGGAGTACAGATGAAAGAGATAGCACTAATGATGCAGATAATAAAAAAGTGCCTGTAACAAAAGAAGAGGAAAATAAAATGCCTACTATGGAAATGGAAGAGAACAAGTATGGAAGTAGTAGAAATGCAGAGGGAAATCCTGAATACTCCCTCAGACGCGGTTTAAAAACAAATATTTTGGATGACATTTCTAATATTCGTCCTAATTTAAGACCTGCTTCTACAAATGATGAAAATGCACTTTTTGTAGGAGAAAGGAAATTTGGAAAAGACTTCTGTCTTAGTGACAATAGTTCCAGAGACTACCCTATCAAAAACAATAAAATAGGAGAAGCAGAAATTGAAAATATTTTTGCAAATTCTCAGCAACCTTGTGGCACTCTGAAAAGGAATCTGGATGAAGAACTAGAACAAGATGTGGAAAGATTTAAGAGTAAGGTAGGAATGCTGCAAATAGTATTCCTGGCTTTGGAGAAAGAGAAGGTACAGCTACAAAAAGAGGTAGAAGTTCACCTGCTACACCTTATTCTTTAGCCTTTCTGCATATCAATGGTCCTGTTCACATTAGCTATTCATCATTAATGGAAGGTGCTTTGTGCTTTTTTTGCTTCAATGGAAGTACGTTACTTATGAATAAAGAGAGCGGTGGAGAGTTGTCCTTCTCCGCATTATTTAATTAGGTTTTGAGAAAACAGAATGTATTATTGTTTCAGTTTAACAATAGGTGACAGTCAGTTCCGGTGTAAGTAGTTATCACTTCATTGCCATAAAAAGAAACGCGCACAGTTCTGATTCTCAATCAAAGAATGAAAATAGCTGCTGAACAGGGTCTTGACTAATCTATTCATTTGCCGTGATTTATGCATGGTGTGCATTCATCGCCCTTCGCTAAAATTCCTGTTTGCTGTGAAACCATTTCTGCTTGTGGGTTTGAGATTGCCCCTGCTCCCCCCCATTAAGGAAGTAGCCCAGCATACTTCCACTTGTATTTTCTGTGTATTTACAACTAACGGTGTGTAGTCCTTCTATTTTCTTGTCCTCCAGTAATGCTTTCTTTTCTGTTGTTCATGTTTTAAGATAAACTATTGTTTTCTTTCTAAAGGCTATGTTTTGTTATGCTTTAAATCACAAGCGAATTCAGAGTACTTCCATTGACTCTGTATACTTTGTAGTGTAATTTTTATGAAAATATTTCCCTATATGAATTGAAACATTCTTATTTTATTTGATTTCAGAAGTAAAGCTTGAATTACTTGATCATGGATATGGTGTTTCTCTCCTGTAGAAAAAGAGAAATATATGAAGCTGAACTTTCTTTTCATAGGTTGAGAAGGAAAAAAGGAAGCAGAGACGTTTCAAAATGCAGGCAGTGGAGAAACAAGAAGATCTTGATAAATTAAATACACCAGCAGGCAATGCCACTAATCAGCAAATGAAACAAAAGCTTAATCTCAGGAAGAAGGAGTGTATGAAAACTGAGGATGAAAAAATAATAGAAGAAAAGCACAAAAAGGATTTTTCATCTGAGGAGACTACAAAAGTAAATGAAATGCCAATAAAAAGGTAAAGTGATTTAAAAAATATATCTCTAATTCTTATTTGTAATATTAAGTAGCTTTAGGGCTTGCTTGTTGGTGTTTTTTTTTTGTTTTTTTTTTAATCTTACAGTAGTTGAAGTAGTTTCCTCAGTGCTGAAAGCCACACTGAGTAGTCCATTGCCTCTCAAGCATTTAAGAAAAATAATATTTGCAGAAAGAGCTAAGTTCATAATGGAAGCTCAAATTGATTGCAGTGGGGGGTGAGAGAGAGATCTTGTGAATTTAATCCTCAATATTGAGGCTAAGCATGTTTTCAAAAACAGGGCTGGGAGACTGGAAGAAAGAGTTATTGTCTTAGGAAATAACCACACAGAAAAGAAAAGTAGGGACTTACTTTGCTTTCTCCCTTTTCTAGGAGACTTTAGTGATCCTCATGCAGTTGGTGTTTTCCTTTTCATTAAGCTTAGATTGCCTTTGTCAGGAAAAAGGGAAAGATAGTATTATCAATCTAATCTACAAAGTCTGAAGAAGTTGCAGATGCTTTTACGTAACCTCAAGCATTTTTTACTGTCCCTCTGAGGGGAATCTCTGCTCTGGGTACTTCTTCTAATGGGGATAGTGATGTGTGCCAGCTTACCAGAATTTTCCTCATGTTTAAATAATGGAGTGTATTCTAGAATCTTGGGAGTCAAGCTTGTGGTTTATCACAGATGTGTTTAGTCGTGGTTGTTTCAGGCCTTGTTTCCGGAGCATACGGTTCATATTGTATGTATGATACTCGGTGAGTTTTTTTTCTTTCTGTTGTATGTAGTAAATCATTCCGGAAAGCAAAAGATGTAAAGAAAATTGCGAGTAAAAGACAGTCTTCAAAGCAGAAGGCTAATGAGAAGATGAGTTCCTCCAGTGGGAATCATTGTCAAGTACTGGATGATAGCACTTTCAGTGAAACATCTCAAGATGAAGAAAGGTACTGAACGTAAGGAATATGGTAAATAAAAATTAGTTACAAAAATTGACCTGAAAACTAACAGTAAGTTTTGTAAATGGAATGCATACAATGATTCTTCTTTCATGTGACAATTTTATCTAATGCCCTTTATGTTCAAAAACATCTGCTTAGAATGCTTTGAACATATTAGTCAAGCTAATGATAGGGGAAAAGGAGCACAAATTCTGAATTACCTGAATGTGTGCACACATTTTTATTTACACATGAGCACAAACATACATTTAAAAAATATTTTTTAAGGGACATGGGAGAATTATAAGAGGCAAAGTTGCTCATACGATACAGATTTCTCTCTTTTTCTGCTTTTTTTCTTCTGCCTGCTCGAAAAGAGAGAAATATTACCTTCTGTATAGTACAGCATAAAGACAGCTGTATAAGCTTTGGATGTTGCCCTAGTATCTCTATAATCCACTGTGCTGTAGGGTGTGAATAACAGTTTTTCTAGAACTAGTTCAGTGATACTTGGCATGCCATTGAGCTGTCTCAGATGCGTGAAGCATCAAGAAGGAAATACTGCACAGAGCTTATCAATACAGGTTGCAGGCACATAGTTCTTGCTGAAGAGCAGTTTTCCCTGATTACTCAACTTTTGTTTAAAATGGCAACTTTTTTTCGTAATGACTGAAGAAGTTTGACTGAACGAGCAGTCCTCAAACTGAGAGTGACACCATCATGCCTAGATGTCCTGAGTCTGGATGGGGTGGAGTTAATTTTCTTCCTGGCAGCCCACACCGTGCTGTGTTTTTTAGATCCGTGACTAAAACAGTGTTGATAACACACCAGCGGTTTAGCTGCTGCTGAGCAGTGGTTTCACAGTGCTAGAGTGTTCTCTGTTTCTGACTTTGCCACCACAGCAAGTAGGTTGGGTATGGGCTAGAGGCTGGGAAAGGACACAGTCAGGACAGCTGACCTACAATGACCGAAGGGATATTCTGTACCATGTAGCTTCATCATGCTCACCACTAAAACTAGGGTGTAGTCTTGCTCAGAGACTGTCTGGGCACTGGTTTGCTGTTGGGAGGAGGTGAGTGCTTTGCATTACTTTTTTTTTTTTTTTTTTTTTTTTTACCTCTCCTTCTCCATTCATTTATTTATCCCTGTTTCTGTTTCTTCCCATGAGTTTTTCTTGCTATTGGTCTTCTGATTCTCTCCCCCAGAGGGCGTGTGAGCAAGCAGCTAG
>CM021697.1:25179370-25306341 GCA_011074415.1 Stictonetta naevosa
AGAATTGCTGTCGTTGGGTTACCACGATCATGTGTCCAAGGCCTGATGGCCACTCTGCAGTGGTGAACGGTACAGATATTTCATGCTCTGCAATTTCTGGGGTATTTGGATGGGTATGTCTGAAAATGCAAGTTAGCTTAACAATTCTGTAGTGCTTGAGGAGCTGGGAGGGAAAGTGTAAAGGCCTTCAGATGTGCCCTTATGTCAGAGTGCACACTTAACTAGTTATGAAGTGGAAGGGTTAGCACCACTCCCCAGTATCGCACATTAGAGAAGAGCAGTGTCTCAGGGAGCACGGTGCTAGCCATTAGTAACTGCTGCCTTTTCATTATCAACCGCTGTGTTATTGCATTATTGATTAATGCTGTTGAAAGCTATTCCTGCTGGTCCCTTATGTTCTTACTGAAAAACACTTAACATATCACCCACATCACATTGAATATCCAGACAAGTGAGTGAAATGTCATTTATAAGCACTCTTTCCCTTTATAGTCATTGGCAAAAGTATGTATGTCATTGAATATTGAAATCATTATGAAGGCACAAAAATTCCAAATATAATGCTATTTTTTAAATATAATTTACTCAACTTATGCTAGAAATGTTGCTACTATTTCTGCTCTCGACTTGCATGCTTCACTTATTGTAGGGAGTAAAAGTATTCTGTACATCTTAGTTAAGTGTTACCGTATCTCCGAATGATTGGTATTACTATAATTAGCTACCTTAAGTTGAATCAAATAGACATTCACTGAAATAGCAGAATTTCTTTTGAAGTCAGTGGTGGAACTGTAAATAGAAATTAGCTAAGTTTTAAATATCGGTATTATAATGATACCAAAAGACTTCAGTCAGTATTAGGGCCTCATTATGCTAAATTCTGTACATATGAGAGACAAAAAGTCTTGGCTGCAAGGAATTTACATAGTGAATAACCAAGACAGTGCAGAACGAAGGAGATACTAATGTCTCCATTTTACAGACAAGAAGCAAAGCAAAGTGATTTGCCTAAGGCTGCTCTGTACCACCAGTAGAAACCACATTCAGATTTCTGAACTATATTTTAGGCAATTTCTCATAGTTTATTTTACAATGCACTTTTGGTCCTTGAGGAAGGTTCCCCTCCTTTCCCCTCACCATATATCTTTATTTGATAAAAAGCATGTATCGGTATGTATGGACCACAGTACACCACCACACATGAGGTAAAGCACTGTTATCATCTGCCTCACATGACTGTCTGTCTTTTAACTAAATAAATATTTTTCTTAAAGGAAAAAGAAATAGATAATTAATAGAGAATTAAATATGAAACAATATCGTTAGAATGGAATTCCTGCCATTCCTGATAACACTGACATGACATATTAGGGTGTTTATATATCTTTCAGAAAGTAGTCTGTCTTCTCTTATGCCAAATAACTGATGAGGCAGGTGTGGAAGTGAGCTCTCTCCTATGCAGAACAGGCCATTGCAAATGGAAGCACAATTTCAAGGTAAGACTGTCATTGTGCAAATCTCTTCTGCCCTGAAGCTGATGTGCACAATCTGTTTTTGCAAGTGCTTTCATATTTTCATTCTTTGTTATGAACATATACAGCACTTAAGTGTTTTTTGTATTGGCTGACTCTGGTATTTTGCAGTCACGATCGTGGTATTTAAACAGGAGGTGATCTGTTCTGCACATGGTAAAGGGGCTGTGTTATAGAGGAAATAATAAAAAAGTGTTGCTGTTTTTTGGCAAGAGGGTGTTATGACTGTTTTTCAAAGAATATACCCAATGTTCATTATATTCATGTACAAATCCATGGCGACTTGAATCTGATTTCTAGTTTCTACCTGGGGAGCATTGTCATTGTGTTAGAAATGCAAGCATGATATTAAATTGGAAAGCTCTTACATATACATACAGGCTTGTCTGTTTCTTTTGCAGTTGCTGTATAATATTGATCCCCAATTTCAGCCTACGAGCTGTAATTACTGAGATGAAATGAGCAATATCACTTGAGTAGCAACAATTATAAATAATGGAGACCTTTTTTTTATAAAACTTCATCATATTGTTAATATCCAAAATGCACTTAGTATGATAAAGGAGCACATTGCCCTTGATTTAAAAGAAAAAAAAAGAAGAAAAAAAAAGAGCTTTTCAAAGATTTAGCCTGTTGGTGATTTTTTAAATGCACTTCAAGACTTTCTGAAAATATAAGCATAACATGATTGTGTTATGAAAATGTGTTTGGTAATTTGGACAATTAATTGTTTTCAGTTTCCAGAGGAAGACAAACTGGTAACTTATCTCCAGTGTCTGCAAGTAAACTTGTGTAGAGACTTGAATGCAGTCTTCTTTCTTCTGCTGCACCAGTCTTATGCAGAAATAAATTGGTTTTACAGGAGGCTTTATGTCTAGGATATATATATCTAGCTGAAAGTTGTCTCAGGGTAGGAAAAACTCCTGAAACATGCATCACTCACATCTTAGGGATAAAATCTTTCTGGGAAAATGCTTAGCTTTAGAAACTAAACTGTACATCAAGTCACCATGTGTGTATGTATTGTAAAACACAATGCCAACTATAATGCCAGTTTTTCTGAAGCAGGTCTATTTTTCAGTTTATAGCATTGCTATGCTGAATTGGTGATTAATCAGTAATGTTCCAGCTGATGAAAGTCTCAATTTAGAAGGGTACAATTGCTGCTCCAAGTTTAGACATTGTCCAGCATGGGGCCTCTATGCTGTGCAAGTCTTCCAAAGGCAAATGTTTCAACATAAAAATAAAAAGAGCGTGAAGGAAGTTGGCAAAAAGGTTATGCCAGCTAATGCTCTTAAAAACAGATTTTGAACAATGCTAGTGCATTGGATTTAGGGGATGGGTGGGTTACAACCCTGGTGTATTGATTCATATTGTGTATTTTTTTCTCATGCAGGTCTTTAGCTTTTTTTCCCCCACATTGTTATCAAGGATTGCAAAGCAATCTATCACAGTATGTCAGATGCAAGCAAGATCTGCAGCCTAAGAGCCATATAGCAGCTGAGAACATGGATTTAAGAGGCAGAGGCTTCCATTTCCTGCTGAATTTTATCAGGATCTGGGGTCTGCTGTGTTACACGGAGACAAAGTGTGGACCATGAGATGGGAGTGGGTCTCTGTAGCATCTCACAGACTGAGGGTGTCACTGTCTAGAAGTATAGGACATAATTATGGATTGAAGGGGAAGAACATTTGGTTTTTGCACAAAACCTATTGTGGGATGTTGAGGGGAGGAACCACAGGGAGGGGTGGAAGGGACAGATGTGTCTTAGGGAGAAAAAAAAAAAAAAGGAATATAGAGGGACAAGGGGCTGAGAGGGGGCAGTCACATGTAAACACATGGCTAGACAGCAGACTTGTTTGTCCATACCCTGCACTTGATCAGCATAGACTGTCCTTTCTTTTCATTAAAGAAAAGTTTTTACTTTCCTGAGTGTGAGGCTTTCCTATCTGTGTGGAGGTCCAAAAGGACAGTGATTGGAGTGGGACCACAGGAGCACAGGGACCTGGGTCTGTGGTGTTGGCAACTGGAGTGGTTTAAATCATTGTGTGATCGTTTGTGAATATCAAGCTTGACTTGCACACAGATAGTTGAAGTGAGCTGGGAGCTAGGTGTGTGCATCTGCCTCTGTGAGGCTACTGGACAAGCCAGCTACCAGATGGACTGGGGTCCCAGCCACCTGCTGGAGAGGCTGTGGGGTGGGTGAGGAGACCAGAGCCCCTCGTGTGCTTGCCTGTGCGTGAGGCACGTGGGGAGAGAGAGGACCTGGGCCCAGCTATTGGAGGGACTAAGTGTCTAAGCCCAGTTACTGGAGGCTGCTAAAGCCAATTCTTTGCCTTTTTCATAGCAATTTACATCTATGCAGGGTAAGACTGGTTGTGTTTCTGTGAAGTCAGTGTTTCATTTTACCTCACCTTTCTTCTCAGCCTCCACAGAAGCATGTTTCTGTGCTCTGTATTTTCAGTGAAGGTGTAGGGAGTGATTGCAGAGATTGGATACAATGGGCAAGTAAATAGAAAAAATTGGGCCTGCTTTTTACAGCCATTTGTTCTCACACTAAGCAGGTACAAAAAAAAGTAGAAAACCAGACCCTTTATGTCTGAAATATCCCGTACCCATTTTTTATTCTTTCTTGCTGTGGTTACTTGACCAGGAAATACCTGAGCTGAGTGTGCCTGTAATACACAGGGTCTGGAAAACAGACGTGTGAATTGTAACTAAGCAGTCTGGATGAGGAGAGGAAGTACCGACTGGTTTCCTCACCTTGCTCCTGAGGAAAAACCCTTCGTAAAGAGTTGTGCGAAGTATGCACTACCTATTGACACATCCTGCAAATAATAAGTCTGTTACAGAATTACTCAAAGATTGCTTCAAGGTCTGTCACACCAAACCTCACCGCTTCCACATGATTAATTATCACCATGTCCAATCTCACTCAAGAGCCAGTAATGCAGGTATATATTTGTGTAAGGTGTGGCAAAGTATATAGGCTTATATCTATATGCTTATATCTAATCCAAGTTTCAATATATGGGAAGGCTTCATGATGAGATTCAAACGGTCCATTACTAAGTGAGAGAGAACATTTTGCCTTAGGGTGGGCTAATGATATTTTTAACATTTGGTTAAGTCTGGGGTGGCCTCATTAACTGGTGCTGCATGCAGACAGGAGAGGGATGCCAGCAGCTGGCTTCAACAGCAACACAGGCCTTTTCTGAGGTGGTGAAAGCAGAAAGATTTTGGGGGAGTGAGTACTGACATTGCTACCTGAATAAATTAAGAATCCATAATTCTTCAGCAGGGGCCAGAGTTGGGGTGGGAAGGACAAAGCAAAAGAGTCTGTAGAGGGAAGAATTTACCCAAACAAATAGTAAAAGAGGGAGGAAGCAAGCATTCCCCATTTGAGGTCGTCTTTAAGTTTGCTTTCATAGGTTATGATGATCTGGCCTAAGGACAGCATTGTGAGTTCCATGGTGGAGGCATGGCCTTGACAGTTTAGTAAAACACAGGAAGCTTTCTGAATGTCATCTCAAGATAGGTAAACATTAACAATTAACATAGTTATCTTTTTTTTTTTTTTTTTCTTTTCAGCCATTCAGCTAGCCTTTGTTTCTATTCAGAAACTGTAAGTGAGAAATGTAGGGCCCTGGGCTCCATTTCCTGCCAGCAGATGGGTCCCACCAGGGGTGGTATGGGTCTTAGGAGATGTGAAAAACTGGGTGTGATGATTGGACCCTGAGGGAATCTAACACTCCCTCTCATTTCCCCCTCCACACCAAGTTCAACAAATCAGTGCACAAAAAGCTGTTTGGAAAGCAACCAATTTAACATAAAACCATTTATGTTATAATTATGTGAATGCTAAGCAACAGCTACAAAGAAGCAAACTGTGTGGTGGTGGGGTTGATGTGTCCTTTCAGGAACAATTAATAGAATTGCATTAAAGAAAAAACAAGTCTAATTTAGAAACTTTACACTGCAGCTTTCCATGATGGTTTCAGAGTCCTTTTGGCTACTTTCTTTATTATCACCAGAAACTATTGCTGCTATAGGTATAAAGTTACTCAGTACTGTACAATGGTGAAAATTCATAGCAGAACACAGGACCTTCCATTACATACATGTAGGTAGGTATGCAGAACCTAAAAAAAAAAAAAAAAAGAAATTCAAAGACACGGTTCCACCATTGACATTACCTCACTTGGCCTGAGACAATGATGTGTAGACTAATGTATACTGTCTTTTGACTTAGCATGTCGATGGCAGTTTATGCTTTCTGAAGCTGTGAGCCAAACAGAATACCATCATCTTTCAGTTCCTCTAAATAAGAAATAGGTAAAATCCATCAGCCTCCCCATGTATGCTGTCCTGAGCCTGTCCCAGAGAAGACAGTGAAATGTGGGTACATTGGCTAGCATGTCACCCCTGCAGGTGCCACTCAGGTATTAGACTGTAACCTTGTCACGTGTAAGTCTCTGATTCCTTTCTCTCCAGTGGTGTTTCACTGCTGCTGTGAGGAACATGGGGGCATGGCCACAGTTCCTAAGTGCTGGAGAGCAGACAGAGGTTTGGTTTCTGTAGATGAGACAATACTTTAAAGCAGCAATGGTCTATCTCAGATTCACTGTTTTTGAATATTAACAGTAAGCTTGATATACATACATAATTTATATTGCTATAAGCCTTATAATTTTAATAATGCTTTGTTTACTGGATGGATTTCATTCATGCAACCAGTATGTAGGCATGTTTTACAGTCAATGTAATTCCTTATCCAGGATTACAAATATACCTAAGAAAAATGAAAGTAGACATAATGGTATTAATTTATGTGTTTTAGGAGAATATCAAAGCCACATAACCTTATGTACAATGATTTCATTTAATTATACAGTCCTACATTTGCATCTTCAAAGAAATCTACAAATGATGACTAATTAATCCTCACAGCAGCCGTTTGAAATAGATAGACTAATGAATCCAGTATAATCAATTCCTTGCTCAACAGATTAATGGTTAAAATTAAAAGTCCAATTCCTTGCAATAGTTTAAATCAATATTTAAGATTAAAGCTCAGATGTATCACAGCCTTACTCTGTGGCCCATACACAGAGCAATGTGTAAAAACTAGCAGTCCACAAGTTTCCTGACATTGGGCACTTTGCTGTAAGAGTTTAGACTGACATATGCCTTCACCTGCACCACATTTCCTTCTCTATCTTTCACTTTTCTGTCTAAACAATTCCTCTCCCTCTTGCCCTCAAAAATTCCTTCCACTCCTGTCCATCTAGGTTTGGAAGGTCTAACTTTTCCCCTCTGAAATCCCAAACTTCCATCTCCATGTGCCTATCACTGCCTGACTGTCTCTTTACACCTGCAGGCCAGCTCCCACGGGTTCCCTGTACTTCGGGTGTCATCAGCCCTCCTACAGGGCCCTGCTTCTGTGGTTTTCATGTTCCCCAAGGCAAACTGCCTGTCTATCTCCTCCCCTACTCCTGGCTGCCCCCAGCTCATCACTGGAGAGCTGCTCTGCCCTACACAGAGGGCAGCAAAAGGAAAGCATTTTATAGGACCAGGGACAGGCGTTGTTATTCAGATAATATGGGAGGCTGACCAGGGACAGGCATTGTTATTCAGATATGGAAGGCTAAGGAAGTTTGTGAGTGGAACCAAAGAGAAGCTAATGCTGTAACCAAGAATCCCACTTGAAAATGGTCTAGTGATAATATAAACTAGAGTGAGATGGTTCTGACACCACAGTGAGCAGCAGGGAATGCAAAGTGACAACAGCTGTTTGTGGCAGATTGTGACAAAGTCCCAAACTGATAGAATGAACCAATTCTTCATAACATGTAGTGACTGATGGGGTACAAGGAAAGAGAGGAAAAAGAATGAAAAAGAAGACCTAATGTCATCAAAAATGGTACGAGAACCTAAGAAAAATAGTGCCAGAACCAGGACATCCCACTACGGTAGTGCTTAAGGCCTGGTCAAATCTTACCTGACTATAGCTGTTCTTATTTATTAGGAAATAGAGTTAATGTGATGTATCCTGTAGTTGTGGATAACAGAGTGACATTTGTATTTGTGCTTTGATGTAATATGTGAACCGAGAAAAGGTATTCACCCTGCTGTAGGGATTCTTCTTCCCAAGCAATTGGTGAATGGACCAAAAATATTCCTGCAGGCTGCTGACCTGACTGCTGCATGTCAGCTGGCCTCAGTTGACATGCCACATTAGCTGACATGCTACACTACTCTTGTACTCATCATTTCCTATACTTTATAGAAAAAGTTATGTGTTTTTTTTTTTTTTTTGTGACTGCAGGAGAGAAGAAAGAAGAGGACACACAGAGGACATGAAATTCTGCAACAATGTCTTACAGTATCTGAGGATATGCTCCTAACTCAGTGCATGGCTGCAAAAAATTTAGTTTATCTCAACATTACTCCGAAGTGTCATTTGCTGTTGGTAAGATTGCGTAGCTACATCTGCTACTGGTTTATGTTTTGTTTGTTTGTTGTTTTTTATAAAAATGGTTGGTAGTCTGCTCCATACACTCGGGCTTTCTGCAGCTGACTAAAATTGTGGATATTCTCCTTAAAGATATAGCCTGCTTTGCTTCAACCAGAAGTTGATTGGGCTTAACTAGCTAGAATTATATGTGGTATGGTAGGTCAGATGTATGATCATAATTGACCTGTTTGGCTTCAGATCATTGGATTTACTTGAGTCTCCATTCAACAGGATTTGAGAGAGTAAAATCCAGAGCTCTATAAAACAGGAATTGTACATTCAACCAAATGGAGAATGGCTGAGTATAGACATATGGCAGATTCATTTATTCAGGCTGTTTATAATTTCAAAGAACATGTAGTAACAGAACAAATCAGCTTGTTGGTGGAGGTTCCCCCGCCACCCACACCAAATGGTATTTTGGGGCATATAAATAGGAGTCAATTACAATAACACATCCCTTTCAATCTGAGTAATTGCTACTAAAATCCAAGATGACTACTGTCAAAAGGGGATGTGCAAATGCACTGGAATTCTTTCTGCTTTAAAATAATTATATGCTGTAATTACATGCAAGAGAAAGCAAATTTCTTAAGGACCTTTTTGGAGAAATAACTTAGTGGAAATAGAAATGTCTGTCAGTTTTCTGACATAGTTTAAATGTTAAATGGCAAAAGACCTAGGATCACCCAAGTTAGATGGCAAAGCTTTATTTTATGATACTGACTGACAGTGAATTCCTGCATCCTGACAATTCAATTAAAACATTCCATTCAGCTGTTCACAGTCACATGGAAGGTCTCAGTTCTGATATTTTCTCTTACATGTACATGATTCTACAAAAGTTTAACATATGTGGAGCCAATGTAGCAAAGAGGATTTGCTGCATAAAATCTTGGAGGAAATGTTCTTCTAGTCCAGGAATACATTTTATTGATCTCCAGTATTAAGAGCCCCAGGGAAGCTGATGAGCACACAGCAAAAGCCTGGCCCCACTGAAGTGTTACCAGGTACTTCCCCTGTAGTGAGCAGAATCCTTTTAAGTTGATGAGTGCTGATATGTATTCAGCATTCTTTGTCTCTTTCAGAGAGGAAAAAATGAAATGCCCTCTTTCCACTATGTAAATTTTGCAGGCAGTTTACTGCATTTAATGAACTGTTATAGCATATGCAGATGAACACTTCCCACCCTCTCTCCACAGATCTGGCACACAGTAATCACTTGTCCTATATTTCTGTGCTATATAATGTCTTCCTCTGCTCATAGAAATACAGCCCACAAAACTGAAACAAAGGTCCCAAAAGACTTCAATTTGCCAAAGGTTAAATCTGTCTCCTCTTCTCAGTCCAGGACATGAGAGACAGACTGCTGCCGTTTCTGCCCTGCAGCTCATACCAAGCAAGTCCATTGCTGTTGTTTTTGTGTACGCTTTCACCTTTGGAGCCACAGAGCTCACCATGAAGTTCTGAGCTCCACATGACCCCAGTGACTTTGCCTGAGTCATAGGGGAATCAAGGAACACTTATGCAACCAATACAGGTAGAAGGAAATATGCTAAGCACTTTCAGTGAAATTCAGCTCATTGCAGAGACTTTAGAAAACACATTCATCACTAAGGTACCACCCCAGGTAAATTTTGTGTATCTATAGCCTTTTGTAAATCTCCTTTTTGCCTCTCTCATTTTAAGTTTAACACTCCTTTTCCCCTCTCTGTTTCTTAGTTAATATAAAATGATGTCCACACTTCTTTGTCCAAGAATATTTCTTATCTTGAGTTTATGGATAACTGTGGGATAGCTTCCTATCCTTTAGTATAATTAGTAGTAGTGCCACATAAATGATATCAGAGTTTGATCAAGGAACTCTGTGATCAAGCCAGTAGCCACAGTGCTAAGCGTAGGAACTATTTTTCTCAGTTTTCTCAATTTTCTACTAGTCCCAGCTTCACTGCAGGAATGATATTTGGACATGTCTTTGAAAAGGTTCTGGCTATCCTACCACTATTTAGAACTAAAGGTGGACCTGAACCTTCTCGTAATTCATCTGTATTGCACTTGAAGAAATTGTGCATTTATATATTATATATACTTTATATAAGTATAATATCTAATACGTACGTATATTCCTTATATATAAAATAAGTATGTATACACATACTCTTCAATACACCTCATACATTGGTTTCCTCCAACATAAATGCACTTCAAATGTGGTCCATGCAAAAATTTTAAAATTGATTTTTTAAAGAAGTGGATCATGATTAAAGTTGAGACATCTTATGCATGCATACTTAGTACACTGTAAAGATCAAACTATTTAACTATCCTGATTTCTATCTATACAAATGGAGATATCCTAGGTCACGAGACACTTTTGAAAATGTTGGCCTTGTAGATTTAAGTTCTGAAAGCATAGGTTGTTTAAACTTTTATTCCGACATGAACGTTTGTTAAGTTAGCTAGGACATAGAAAGTTTATTGGAATTTATAAGAATATTATCTGTTCGATCAAATATTAGATCAAAGCTTTTATTGCTGGAGTCAGGCACAGAAATACAGTGGTTAAGTTTGACGTTCAATAAATCATCTACCAGCTTAGTAGCTTGGCTGATGCTTTGAAAATATCTGAATCCCATCTTCTGAGGTAAACTGCTTTTATTAATTTTTGAACAGATGAACTAACCAAATAATTGTTTGCATATTTATCTCTTAAAGGAAGATTTTTCTCTCCCCTCCATACTGCATGTAAATCCCTAGCATTAGTGGGATTTTTTTGAGTAGTGTCAAAGGCAGAATTGATGTTTCAGTACCAGGACTGTCCTAATGTATCTCTCTAGATTCATACACCATCTTTTTAATAATAACTGTAATAAAGATTCAGGCTGAAAATGCAGGCTGTGCTTTATTTCACTTGGCTTTTAAAGAAATTAGAGAAATTAAAGTACAGACCAATGCATAAGTGATTTGTGAGAAAGCTTATTTCTCTGAGCTCCACCTGCAGCCAACAGAGCAATAGGCTTTTCCAAAGGCTGAACTCAGGTAAGAGTCAAAAGTATTTGATCCAAGTAACCTTCAGAAAAAGTAACCTACATCAATGTACTATAAAGGGAGAGACGGAAGACTAGCTGGTTAATCTAGGTGCCTGAAGTTTGAACATTTAAAACATTTCTCTAAAAGCTTACATTAGAATTATTTTTATTTTATTTAAAAAGAAAATACCATTCTGCTTTCAGAAAAAGATCATACAGATTTTAGTATGAAAGACACTGCTGAAGTCACTGATGGAGTCACTAAGAAGGAAGTAAACAGTCAATTCAAGTAAATTATGATCATAGAGTGAAGAACTGGAGGAGAGCTTGAATCCAAATCTCTATGGTTTAGTTGCTTTCTGTTTCTTAATGTTATGAATTCCTAAGACCATCTCTGCACCAGAATGAGCCAAAATATGTGTTTAAAACCACTTTTACTTATAGATCAAGATTCTGTGGCTTAGAATCATCTCTAGTAATCTAATTCCCTCAGTTTTCAGTACCTTTCCGCCAGAATCTGAGAACTTGTCTTTCTCTTGACTTGCCCTCAGCCTTTTTTTTTTTTTGACCCACAGAACAGTGCAAGAAGAGATACCAAAATATTTTGCATGATAAGTAGTGTATGACATACTGCATAAGCTGCATATGAAGCAGATAAGACCAGTGCAGAATCCCTTTACTCTGCTATGAATCAGCTTCAGTACAACTTGCCTGGTGCTTTGACTGATATCTGCCCTTCTTTCCCCAAGGAGCATAAAATGACCTGTGTCATCTTCACTCCATTGGAAGTTTTGAATCTGAGCATTTTCCCTCTGCATCCTATAAACAACCTGTAGAGATACCAGCAAAAATTGCAGGCAGAAATTCCTGATGTCATGATTGTTTTTTGTTTCAAAACTTTGCTCACAGCCCTTGCAAAACTGGGAGATATTCAGTGATCAAAAAAGTCTGAGATCATAGTCCCTATATGGGAAGCTTCAGAAGAAGCTGAAAAAAATATGGGGTATTGTTTACTAACAAAACAAATCAACCTACCTGCAGTACCTGATCTCCTATTGTGAACATTCCTGTGAAGTTTTCAGAGTTTTGTAATAGCCTTATCTTGCTTGCTGTGCTAAGACAAAATTAGAAAACTCAGGCATTTTTATATCTATTTGCTTCTCCAGCTTCAATATAAATTAATTTATATATATATATTTTTCCATAAATTTAAAATACTCTAGTCCATGTGGGTTTTATTCAAGTGATGGCTCTAAAGAAATTCCACTAGAGGGCAAGATGACAGCTGTTAGCCATTTGGATTCTAGTGCTTTGGTCCTGCAGACATTGACACTGAGGAGAAATTATTGATTCTAGTGGTGCTGAAACAAGTCGTAAAACCCATTCTCTTCTTCAAATACCTAAATATTCCCCCAAATCCTTAAAAAATGAAGCTATTTAATTTAAAAGAAAGCTATTTAAGTTAACATGCTATGAACAACTGTTAAATGTAATTAACAAAAATGATATATGTTGCCAATCAGCATTGTAAAACAAGAAGGTACAAGTATGATATCACATGTCCTTCTGAAATTGTCTGGTTCCCCAACATAAACAGTAGATCTTACCAATTCTGTGACAGTTAAATACATATTTCAATATTTTATACACATGTCCATGTCCACACATACACAGATTTAAATGTACCTCTACCCTGACAGTATAGATGCAGCACTGAACAAATTTGGAAGAACTGAATTTCATTCCTAATACTGTTTTATAGTTGCCTAGAGCTTCAAAGAATGCATTAAAAAATACCTAATGCTGTCTCACACGCAGAGACTTTGAGCTTGTCAGATGTCATAAACTAAGCTACATTGGTCCTGGTCAGTGCTTGAATGAGAGGCCTCTGAGGCAAGAAAGGAGCTTGTGGGATGCATGTATTTTATGCTTTTAATCCTGCTGCTATTTCAGTCTCCCACAGAAGTTCTCATATTTCAGTTTGTTCTCTCATGAAACCTTTGTTTCCTTTTCTCTTTACATTTTAAAAAGAAAATTGTATACAAACAGTGGGAAAAATCCTAAATTACCAGCTCATTTTTTCTACTAAACACTACTTGCATAAAACTTCAAAGGAAATAATAAGCAGTGTTTGAAATAAGGTCTTTAGCATTTGGCTTATTTTTTAAAGGATGCTGTGGATTACATTTCAATTACCAAGTTACTGTGGCCTCAACCAGCAATCATTTGCCTTTAATTTTGTCCCACAAGTGCACATAGCTGTGATAGCACTTTTTGTTACATTTATACAGTATTCTTTGCTTTACAATTTCCTAAACACACTTTGTCAGACATGCAGCATGTTGATACATTAAAGGGGTTTCCTACTGCAAGAAGTGCACCTTGGAAAAATAGGACTGTTAAGAGAGTGAAGGGCAAAGGCCCCAGTATGTTGGCTGTTTAAATCTGAACTTATTCAGCCTTTTGAAAGTCATAATTTTCCATGTCTTCACATGAATGAGCCTCAGGATTGCCCCAGGTACCAGGACTAAGGAGATCCATCTCTTAGGCTTGGAGGAGAACCTCATCTCAGCTTGCACCTTATTGCAAGTTCAAGCATGAGAGGCATTTCTGAGAGGCACAAGGTCCTGGTGTTTTTTCCTTGGATAAGAACAATCTTATATATGCTACTGATGGTGTCCACGAAGAGGATGTTTGAATATCAACACAAGTTTTGTAGTCTTCATCCTGATGAAACATCCTAAAGCTTTGAGCTCATCTTGCAAGGCAGGGCAGGCCTGTCCCCTGCACCAACACCCTTTCAGTCTCTGGCCTGGTGCATGAGGCCCCAAAGGCCTAGGCTTTCATGTTTGACAGATCCTTGTGTGCAGGTTCTGCCTGACCCCAGAGCCCAGCAGCCTTCCACCCTTTGCTGCCGTGGGGTGACTGTCACCAGGATGACAAGCTTCCTACAAGAGCCCACACACTGCTGGCCACAAAGCCGCCTGAGACGGTTGTCTCTCATATGCATGACTCAGAAAACTCTAGGATGGAGCCTTCAGGGCCAGGCAGCTCCCACACTGCACAGAAGTAGCTACCCCACCTCCCAGGGACTTGAATGAGGTCCCATTCATAACAAAGTAATATCCCTGGAGCTTGGCAACAGTGGGGGGCTGTTCAAGTAGAGGGAAAAAATCAGACACTTCCTTTCATGATAAGGTGGGCTGTGGAGATGGTTTTTGTCTCATTTGTCTTTTCTCTTGCTGCCAGACCCTGAGCTAATCCAGCTGCCAGTAGTAGCTGAGCCATTAGAGGCACAGGCAGGAGTTGCAGAAGGGAGCATCATACATATGATCCAGGAGGGAGAAAGAGGGATCCTATTTAGAGAGCCCTACTCATGAAAATCTGGGAGACCCTTAGTTATTTAATGACAAAATCCTGCATGTGACAATTGAAGTACCCAGGGGATAACATTTGGATTCAAGACCAGACAGATCTTAAAAGCTAGTGCAGAACACAGATGAGCCTATTGTTTTTGGTAGGCTTCTGCAGGACTGAGTCATTTATTTGATGGATAGTCACACAGACTATATTTTTCTAAGGAGCCAGATCTGTAATGGGCAGGATACAGCACAGTTATATAGCTTGACACTGTAGCTGCTGGAAATTTCCAAGTTATCAGAGGAAAGGTGTTTCTTCAATTTTTGTGATTTTGAAGTACTCTGTATAAAAAGTTTCCATCACCCATGTTAAGCATACGTATTTTAATAACTGTGATCAGTAGGTTAGGTGGCTACATAGGATAGCTGTAACTAGTGGCTAGTTGGATAAAATGTAGTTAGTTGCATTTTTCAGAAATGTTGAAAACAATACCTGTGTGCACACATACTTTATGAAAGCTTTTCAGTGACATTTTTTTATATTAAAAATATATATTTGTCTAAAAATTAAATATATTTAGAATCACTACCATAATCTATATTTTACAAGTCTTAGTTAATTCTCCTTTTGGTCCAGCTTCAGCATTTGTCCTATGTCTGATCATCCAAATCTTGCCAAATTCCTAGGAGTTCCTAATGACACCGAGAGAGATGCTTAGGAGAACAACCTAAGAAAATGACATAGATGGGGAGGTAATGAAATTCAGAGGACATTTGCTTGCATTTCAAAGCAAAAAATGTTGGGGTTTGGAGAAAATGTTTTATCTTTAAGGTTTTTATATTTCATAGAAAAATTAAATTGAGCATGAAAATAAAACCTCAAAAAATCAAAGTCCAGTTTTCTGCAAAAAATAATGCTTCAATAGAAATATTTTCATCAAGATGTTAAAAGCATAAACCCCCTGCTGATTGAATATGGTGCTCTGCTCTGAATTGTAAAAACATGCATGGATTCTTTGACATTTGCATATACGCTAAAGACACAAGTCAGGTTCCAGCAAATGTTTGTCTTTATGCAAGGTGTCAGTCCCATGAACTCTTCGTCACTGGCAAAGCCCAGGAGATCTGCTTCCAGCTTTTAATTTTCCATTTGCCTAATCTCTCAGTTGGGTAATAAGAAGCTATTTACACTTCATTACCAAGATACTACTGTCAATATTAAAATATAATTGATCCCCAAATTGACCATTTATATCTGCTATGAAGTAAAGCATACATTTTTATTTTTTTTAATGCTTCAATTGAGAAGTATTTTGCATGAGGTTCTTTACGTTGTCTTATGCTAATGATATTCTTGCAATTCCCTTTATAATATAAAATATTTAATTATCAATCATGGCAATGCCTGTATGCATTTGGATAAGGTATTTCATGCCTCAATTTATTAACCCTATTATCAAACAGCTAAAACCAAAAAAAACATGACTGGTTTCTCTTAGTTACTGTTGCTTTGGAAACTAGTTACATGTCTTGATTTTTCTATTCTTTCAAAGAAGAGAGTTAAAAGAATCTTTTTAAAAATTATTTCTTTTTTTTTCTCTATTACAATTAATATCTAATGTCTGAGAGCTCTATTTCAAATTGGTGGGCTACAGTATCTGAACTTTCTGAGTCAGCCTTCTGAAAGCTAATTAACTCATAATTCATTTAAGAGCAGGCATTTCTCAGCAGAAACTTGTAATCACAGTGGAAGGCTGGTGTAACAACTAATAAAATCTCATTCCCAGCTCTTTACCAGCCTTCCTCAGTGACCTCAGCAAATCTCAGTGTAAATACTGTTAATCTCTTTTCCTGTGTCTGGTTTATCAAGAGGGGAAGGATTTCAAGCAAGGACTATCTTTCTACACAGTAATGACTTCAAAGTGCTACTTTCCTGACAATATTCTTTAAAGATGCTTCTTGCCTTTGAGTAAGTCCCCATAGTTTTCTGTAACACAACCAGGGTGGAAGGGTCCACTTTTACGTAAGATTCTGTAGGTAAGGCGGTACAAATCACAGATAACTCATCCTCTCTCAGAATCCATGAGAATACAGTCCCCACTATAAAATCTTAATGCGCAATGTGATCATTTAATTCATAAAATTTAAATGTCATTTTCTCTTTGTTTGCATTAAAATGTATCTGTGTAATTCATTGGAGTAAGAAGAAATTTATAGGGATATCTGTTAGGTCCACGTAATTTTTAGAAGCAGAGGCTGTGAAACAGAAAATGTAGCAGAGGTACACATCCATCCCATGACATACCATTTAAATACATTTTAGAAACACATCTCTTCTAGCTTCTAGTAATTGCCTCATTAACTTTAAAAAACTGTTTTGTGCTTTGTCTTCTGTAGTGTACTCAGAAGTACTGAGTTATTTTTACACTGGAAGGCAGCAGGGAGTCTGATTTTGGTACTAACTGTTCACCATGATGCAAAATTTCTGGCATTAACCTGAAGAATTCTGTTTTATTGATTTATTGATTTATTGATTGATTTATTTATTTTTTTGGTCAGGGACTGAAATGCTTTTGAAAGTTACCAAGCTGGAAACTTTGGAGACTATCACCTTGTGTTTATCTCTTGGATAGGTGTAACGCTGTCAGTGGCGGCTCACGTTGCCCTGTATAGCTGGATTGTTCCTTAGCCATCTATTCCAGCCAGATTTAGAAAGACCAGCCTTAAAAAAGGTGAGAGACAGCCTTCATGTCTTTATATGGAAAATCAGTAACAATTCTTCAGTTCTTCCTAATGCCAAAACTCACTGTTGGAATGGTTCTAAAATCACTACATTAATTTTCTTCTCAGTCTTCACTGGTACCCGTTGAGCTGGTAACAAAGTGTATTAAAATGTCAGATTTTCTCCCCTCTTTTTCTGTAATCAATAGACAGAGGTCAGTTCTGCCAAACCAAAATTCAGAACAGGAGCTTACATTTAACTGAAGTTACGTGCTGCAAATCCATAATGTCACTCTCCACTGCCCATTAAAGTGCCAAAGGTTGAGTATCCTTACAACAGACTCATAGCTCATCTTCCCTACGAGCCCTAAAAGTGCATCCCTTTGACATTCTCCTGAATCTGCAAGGCTCTAGTTCTCTTTCCAGGAAACTTTTCTGTAACAGAAAAGTTGTACGGATAATGCTGGACTTCAGAATACTTTTCCAGTTCCAGGTCCCTAAACATCTCATTGCTACTTTTTGAATATTCTGGAGCAAAATATTTGTATTTCTCTGAGTATAGTCCAGGACACTGACACTAATGACTAGTAAGTACATCCTTATAAGATTGGTGTATTTTAATTTTACTCAGCTGTACTGAATCTATGGTCCAAAACAAATTAAATTCAAAGCAAACAAAAATACTCATTTATAAAATGTCTGGTAAAAACTATCATAAATATTTAATATTTAATATATTCAATATATATTTTATATTGAATATAATGAATATATTAAATATATTCAATATATTTAATATATTATGAGGCTGTTCCTCATAGGTTGCTTTCCCAAGTATGGAAATGTTAATACCCCTTTTACAGCCATTTCCTCTGTCAGACGTAAACATGGTTTGTTTCTCATAGCTTGTCTAAATTACTAGCAATTTTTTCCTGTAGTGAGAGATAAAATGATCTTTCTCCCCTGGTAATTTTTCGAAGGCCTTTTCAGATGGGGCATTTTACATTTACCACAAATATGGGATTAGATCTGCATTTCACTAGTTCTCCCTTGGGACTAGAGGACTTGGTAATCAATATTTTGGGATGACTAATTCCCAAACCTTGTCCTTAAAGAGTACAGTGATACTACTATATTTGCATACACATGCTTACTCCCTCCCCAGCAGATAGCCCATTCTCTGCCTTCCACAATTCTCTGATAATTAGTCTCAACGTTTTTAAGGACCTCTTTCAATTTGCTACAGGATATATGCTAACAAGGTTAGGAATCAAGTTTTCAAAATTCTGGCTATTAGATTACAGCGTGTGGTATATAAGCATCAGACAATGAAGATAAAAGCTTTAATTTTTAATAATTGTAATTTTTGTTCCTGTCTCAAATAATAATTCCCTACTTAATTTCTGATAAGGAACTCACATATATCACAGAAAGTATTTTATCTTAGTATCTGAACTACAGTCTCCTCAGGTCTCCAGAGGAACACACATTAAGGCATGGAATGTGTGTGGATGTAACTAGATGTTCTTGCGAAAACTGAAGTCTGCAGTATTTTAAAGAATGCCTTTCCCTAAAATACACCTCTCAGTCAAAAGCACAACAGAGTAGAGTGTATTAAGTTATTCTTCTGTAAGCATTAGCTACAGAAACTTTGAAATTAAGAAAAAAGTGACCTTTATCTTAGTATTCCCAACAAACATAATGAACAGCAACCTGGGGACAAGAATATGTTGACCTCATATGGGTCCCTCTCACTTCAGACAGCTTGGCAGAAGAGTCAAGTATTTTTGCATGTAAATTATCTCATTTTGTTCCTCTTCCAAGACCAGCACTTGCTGTTCTGGGCTTAAATTATGACTTTCTCAGAAGAAAGGTAGTTATTGTTTGGAAAATATTTAACACATTATGCTTGTTGCTACAAATAAAAAACATGCCTGGATACACCTAATCAGGTGAAACAGTCATAAACAAAATGGTTCTGTATGCGTATATTGAGGGAGCTGTGTGGTATCTTTAATGCCAATCAAAATAAAAACAAAACAAACAAACAAAAAACCAAGAAGTATTGCTCCAGAAGAATTTTAATCAAATGACAACGAATGAAATATACATCTCAGATTGTCTCTTTCAGCCTGTGTTTGATCAGAAGTCACCGGGTAGCAAAGGATACTGAGTGGCAGAACCTTAAAGGAAAAGTCCAAATGCTGAAAAGAAGAAACAGAGCAGCTTTCATTTACAGGATGTTATGAAGCCTGTAAAATACGCAATCAGAGCCTTTTTTTTTTTTTTTCTTGATATACATAAAAAGATCTTTGAGAAGTGTCTTCTCTAGTTACATTTTGCCTGTTAATGATGCACCAAGACCAGTTAATTGCACCAGCTGCCTAAAAACTTTCTTTCTCCCCAGCACAACATACATATCTCAGTACTCTTCCTAAAATAAAATACCTACCAGTTAAAGTTTTAGAAAATTTTAACTTTTTACATACCTTGTGATAATTTCTAAATAGAGACAAAACAAAACCGAAGTGTAATTTGTGTGAAGAGCTGTGATCCCTATCAAGATCCTGATCCAGAAGCTGTGTACTTATTTAATGCCTAAAATCAGCTGCCATCTCTCAAGGTAGTGATATCAGGGTCATAGAGGAGGCATCATATATTGTTTGCTTGGATTGCTTTCTGAAACGGCATCATACTTTTTGAATTTTAAATAAAGATATAAACAAACTGTGCAAAAAAAAAAAAAAAAAGAAAAAAGAAAAAAATATTACTAATAATTAATAATTAATTTTATCTGATGAGGCATATTTTTTTTTGTTTCCAAGGGATAGATGGTGAGGTTCAACTGCCAGTGAATGAAAACCAAGATGACACAAAGGACTGAGATCAAAAGCTTAGAAATCTCCAGACTTTCTTATGATAGGATTTTTTCCTGAGAACAATGCTATTTCCTGGCATGTAATGGTGTGGTTTTGTAACTGTGACTCCTAATTCCAGCTTTACCTCCTGGAACATATTTTGTGACTATTAGGTTGCAGCAATATTGCTTCAACAGTGCTGTTTTAACCTAAAATCTATCTTCATAGAGTTTTGTTTATGGTGATGCTTTTCCTCAGGTTTAATTGCATCATATTCAGTTTGGGATTCTGAAATATGATTCACGTCACCTATGTACAGTTAATCTAAGTCAGTTTGATAGTTCATCAGCAATTAGAAAACAGAAGGCCATAGGCCTATATTAAACAAGTGAGTGATGCAAGTATGAAGCAATGTCACCATAGCAACTCAGCTTGCACATAGGATGCTGTATTTAACCTTGGGGAGCTCTTAAAACTCTTCATTCCTGAAATAGCTAAGCACTATGCTGTAATGGGGATGTATCTTTGGTGCTATAACAGTAGATTTGTCTTAGAAATGTGCAAATACTTTGGCCCAATATAACTTTTAACTAAGAAACCAATAGGATATGAGCATTCAAACTGATGACGCTGATGGAAATCATGACTTGCTGTTATAAATGTGCAAGATCACTTGCTCTTTTTGGAAGTGGGAGGGAGCTATCTCTAGATCTTATTGCAGCATGACAGAAGCATTTTAGCAGGAAAATACTTCCAGGAATTGCTGTTAGATTTTTAATCCATTTTCCTCTTGCTAATACTCACACACCTGTGGTTTGTACCCTTGTATCTGCACAGTTACTGTGAATTTTATCAGGAAAGGACAAAAAATATATTTACTGTTGTGTTTATCTTGCAGGTTTGAATTTTCCAGCTCCTAGTAAATTAGCCATTTGGACTATATTAATTCAAAATGTGGATTTATATTTCCTAAAGTCAGATAGAACTCGTGTGAATTAGAGGGTCGTTCTGCTCATCAAAAAAAGCTCTAGGCAGCCAATCTTTCCTAAAACTAACATTTCAATAACCTTTGATAAGAACCTTAAGAGTTTTAGAGGTTAAATGATAAGATCAAAATTAATTTTTAGAAGAAACAACAGTGGTAGGTTTGAATACCATATAGTTACTGACTCTCCTCAGAGGCAAGGTTACTGCCTTACCATTTCCCTATTTAGCTTAAGATTTACAATTATGATAAAATAACTGAGACAAAAAGCTGTATTCACTGCAGGACTCTTTACCTAGCTAGTTGTCAAGGTGCTGAAATCACATTAAGGATTTCACAAAACCCTCCTGAGTTTCTTTAGGTGTTTACAGCCCCTTGGCACCTCGGTTTCCAGGCAGTTCTTACTGGAGTTACTCAAGTTCTTACTTTTCTGCAGAAACAATTGATGCTCAGCCACCCAGTGTCTGTCTCATACCTAACTATGGCAAGACTTCCAAATGAGGACTTCCATCATGTATCTCACGTGGAGGACAGAAGTGCTGATCATATACAATGATCTCCTGGGGAGAAGTGTTCATCTGGGACAAGGAAATGTGAAGTTCTGTCAATAGAAGAAATGTGTTCAGTAATATCTAAAACCCAGTGGAAAATTTAACAGAAAAGTCCCATTTAACCTTCTAAGGACATGATTAGGCAGGTTTACAAATAAGTGAGAAAACAGTGGTGTTCATAACATATGTATTTGAGAAAAAGAATTGCATCATAGCTGCTGTGTGGATTTCAACTGTTTAATGATGAGAAATGTACACAGGAAGTTTTGTTAAATGTTGTTTTTCTCCATCCTGCTATTGCACTGATGTTCAGGAACATATGCTTGTATTACATTCTAAAAACCAGTCTGAACAGATCATTTAAAACTCTCCATTATAGTTAGGTGGGTTTTACGGAGTTTCACAACCAAAAAACCTGATGTGAAAGTGGAAAAATGCTGAAAGCAATCTGTTAAATAGGAGAAGAAGAAGAAAGAGTATTTCTTAAATTTCTGCCAAGTATCAAAATCAAGTTACAAGAGAAGTTGAAAGTATTTTGTCCAGTCCCTCAGTTTCCAAGACAGTAATCACAAAAACTTTTGGTTCGTTTAAGAGTCAGGTCCTGTGCCTAGTGAAATCAGAAGCCAGAGTTTCCCATTGACCCCAGTAGGGAAGAAAAGTAAACATCTTTTAGGAGGGATAAATACTGATTTTTTTTTTTTTTATTTTTTATTTTTTTTTTAGTTTCAAGACAAATACATTTCAGCCCAGCTCTTCAGTAATATACAATCCTGTTATTTGTTGTGCTGCTCCAGTGATAAACTTCTCAGTGGATGATTAGAGACTCTTGTAATGGGGCCAGAGACATCCATCTGCCAGTCTGACCTTCCTGCCAGGACATAGGCTTCTTTACTAATCCAAAACCTTAGGCACAGTGGAAAGACTGTTGGGGCATATCCAGTCGCTGACTGTGACTCATGCTATTCACGTTACTCATCCATGTGGGCACTAATGAAGTGACTATGAGGTTCTGGGAACACAGGGGACGGAGTCCAGGTCACAAGGAATACTTGCCAATACTCCCAGTTGACTGTAGAGGCCTACTCTGGGTCATATGAGTCATGACGATGAATGTAGATCTTCACTAATAGTGTTGGTATTGGGCTTCAGCTTCCTGAAAAATAACATGCTGCTTTTTAAAGGCGGAATGGTGGGAAGAGGGAGACTGTAAGAGAGAAGCTGACAGAAGCTCAAACTTTGGGAGAAAGACTTAGATTGAGGGTTAAAAAGACGTACTCAGTTTCCAGAGGAGTCAACCATAGTTTAAAATGCTGTTTGAAATATTATTTGACATTCACAGTATTGCAGGGACTGGCAGAATATCTCATCTAATCCCTGGACTGACCTTCCATTTTGAAATTTCAACAGAATAACTGGAGACCAGACCATTACTTCAGGCTATTTAATATTATTATTCTAAAAAGTCAAAACTGTTTGCAAAACTCACTGTTTGAATTCAAGAATAATGTATAGAATAAATAAAATTGTCTCATAAATTCAGAGAGTCACAGAATTACTGAGGCTGGGAGACCTCAGGAGGTATCTAGTGCCAGCCCCCAGCTCAAGCAAAGTCATCTTGAGCAGGTGGCTCAGAGCCGTGTCCATTCAGGTTTTTGGTGTCTCCAAGATGAAAACTCCACAATCCTTCCAGGCAAGTTGTTACAATTTTTGATGAACCTCACAGTAAAAAAGTTTTTTTTTTTATGTTTAAATGGAATTTCCTATGTTTTAGTTTATGCCCATTCTCGCTCACACAGTCACTGACTACATCTTCTGGCTCCATCTTCTTTACTGCCTTCTATTCTACAACTTTCCTGGAAACATGTATTTTGGGAAAAGGGGTCAAAGACTTTAGGGTTTAGATAAATGTAATTGCTCTGGAACAGAGCTGGGAACTACCACAGCACTGGGGTGATTTACCCACACCTGAGTAAAGTAAGTGCTGAACCCCCTCCTCTGCATGCAATTGTTACTGAGTGAGTGCCAAGAATAATTTTCAGTGATTAATGTTAAGCTGGAGTGGCACCTCACATGGAGTCTCATTTCTTCTAAGTACTGTTATTAAGCATTGAACAATGAAATTCAATTAATACGTTTAGAAAATCTACAGACAATGTGAAGAGAAAAGTTGCACCTACTTCAGTGACAAGTTCAGAACTAGAAGTCAAATGAGTCTGAAAAATCAGACATCCCCTGAAATTAAAAGCAGATGAAATTCAACAACGACACATGCAAATAGACAAATGCAATATGAGTTACCTTATACAGAAAAGGATCTGGAGGTTGTAGTGAATCACAAACTGGCTATGAGTAACAAATTTATTTTTTTAAGATCTTAGTCTAAGATATAATCATAAGAATATTGTATATAAACCTTGGGAAGTAATTATTCTGCTCTACTTGGAAGCCAGATGGATCTCAGACCAGTGTGTCCACTGAATTTTAAAAGAGATGATAACTTGGTCAAAATCCAGAGGACAGTGAAAAGAATGTTAATGGGTTTAAAAAACACAATCCAGAAAGAAAGATAACTGTTCCTTTAGGCTGGAAAATAAAAGATTAAAAGGGATAAGTCTTCTAGTATGTAAAACAGGTAATTATAAAGAGAATAATGGTCAGTTGTTTTTCAAGACCAATGAGAAAGGATGAGAAGAAATCAGTGCAGTTTGGAACAGAGAACATTTACTACAAACTTTTTAAGATGGAATATTTTGGTTGCTGAATTACTGGATTTAGCTTTCAAGAATACAGCTGAATGTGTTTTATTGGGTGTGTTTAAGGCCAGTTCATACCAACACTAGTTCGGGACAGTGCTGAGCCTGGACAGGTCAGCTTCCTGTAGTCTTTTCCACATCTGTGTTTCTGTGTTTTTAGGACAAGGAACCTCTACAGTGCACCCTTTCCATAAAGTTGACAAATGGAAATTCTGGTTCCTGGTTCTGGTCCTGAACACATGGGTGTTCTTGAAGAAGGAAAAGTTTGCATTTACCGGCACCTCTATATCTGCATGGGATAATGATATATAAGCAGGAAAAAAAAAGAAATACTTCTTAATGTATAACTGCTGTTTATGAAATCTACTAATGCTATGCTCAGTGTAGGGCACCTGAGATATACTAGACTTTTGCCAGCAAACAGAAAGCTTTGGGTGATCTCCCTCCTCTTATGTAATCCTCTCTCTGCATCTTCTTAAATAATTCTTGCTAGAGATGTTTTCTCCCTGGGCACTCAAAAATATTTCTTCTGCAATATAAGAGCTTACCAAGGCCCAGATATTTTTTCTCAAGTGTTTTGGAATAATATTTTTTCTCAAGTGTTTTGGAAAAATATAACCTAATTTTTTCCTGCACGGTCCCCAGATCATCAGCTAGTGCAAATCAGCATATCACCATTGGCTAGAAGGTACACTTCATGGAATATGAAACATAAAAGTTCTGTAGATAAATTAAAATAATCAAAGCAGTGGTCTGAATCTAGCAACATTTTTTATTTTTTATTTTTTTTTAATGCAAGAAACATTAATTTACCAGTCTGCAAGAAAAATAAGAGGTTATTGAGCTGGTGCATCCAATTTATGTTAGTAAATCTTAATCAGACAGCAAAACTTGTATGAAGACAGTTGCTGCTGCTCCTCTTTCCCTCTTGCTGGTTGCTTTCTATTCTTTGGAAAACCACACATTTTAAAACAAACAAACAAACAAGCAGACAAGCAAAAAGTCATATAAAATGAAGGTGCAGTCCCAAATCAGCGACATACATGCAAACATACAAAAATATGCTGTTGTTTGGTAGCCAGAAGATCTGAAATAAACTTTGACTATACTAAAATGGAACATGTACCCCTGAATTTCCTAAGTTAAATCCTCTCTCTGATTACAAATCTAACAGGCCACGTCTAGAGATGGCAGAGTCTTCTCCTTAGTGGAGCTTTCATTGATTTTAGACAGTGTGAATTAGATGGTCATTCTTGTGGATACAGTGTGGTTCCCAGCTAGGACTACAATCATCTAGTAATGTGATGTGTTTATTATTTTTATTATTATTATTCCAAATTGTACAGTAGATAATACCTACAGGTCACATATTATATTTTTGCTGCTAGGTTTTAAAACAGTGTTGTTCCATCTTGTTATATTCTTTAGATTGTTTTCCATAGAAGAAGCCATGCCCAAATATCCTTCTCTATAACGTGGTCATTTCAGGGCAGTATAAACAAAAATGTTTTTCTTTACCTGTTCAGTCTACCTTGTCAACACCTCTCCAAATAATTTCACAACAAGCTTTGTGGTACAGATTCATTCCTGAGGATAACCAGAAGAAGTCAAAATAAACAGACCTAAATGAATCAATTTCCACCAGAGATAAATTTATCTCCTACTTCACAAATGAAAAGTTTGATTCAGTAGTAAGGCATCAGATGGCTAAAATAGAAAGTTACAATAAGGTAAAATACACTCTCACTACTTGATAAAACCTATGTTAGAAATGCTAGTGTTCCTTCAAACCAAATTCATTTCAATAATTACACAGTTACTAAAACAACAGTCTAAGGGGAAAGTACCTTTGTGGAAGAGTTCCTGTGAACAATTATTTAAATTAAATTTTAGTGCATATAGATGAAAGGCTTTTTGCTGAATTTAGAACAATCTATCATCAGACCTTTGCAGTCATTCTATTTAATTATTTCTATGCCAAGATAATTTTTACTCCTAGATCTATATATAAGGGTATTTTATAAGGAGAAATTTGATTTTCACTGCTGTAGGAGAGTCATTCACATCATTCTGCAAGTGGCTTCACATGTATTTTCCTCATGTTATCCAGCATTAAATAAACTACTGTTAATTTCCATGAAGCAGTGTCAGTACAATATCTGAGGGCTGCTGCTACAATCATATTCAAGCATTTAAGATCTGTCTTATTGCCAGCATCAGCATCTCAGACCAAAGCAAAGATCAGAAAAACCCTTACATTGCTATTGCCTAGCCAGGTAATTCAGGACATGCTTAGACTCTATTGCTTATTTAACCTGCACGGTGGGAGGATGAGAAGCCTGTCTTCCTGCACACATCCACTACCTGAGAGCACCCAGAGAGGGAGTGGAAGATCCACTATTACCCCGCCTTTGCTTGAGGAGGTGGAGGCATCCACCATGTCATGGTACAAGCTCTTCTGCTGAAGTTGTTCTTCTGGGCACACACAAACTAACAAGTGATGGAGACAAAAAAAAAAAAAAAAAAAGAGGAAAACAGTGGTTTGTACACTCACCTGACTCACCTGGGGGGCACTCTTGCTTGAGGGAGTGTTTTCTTGCTTTTGTTGCAAGAATTCAAGCAAAGACTCACCTTATGTATCCCTTCATACTGCTCACCCACCTTCCCTGCTGAGCATCCTAACAACCCAGTTATAGATATACTTTTATACTTTCATTCCCTCATGAGCCTGATGAATATTCATTCCATGCGAAGTGGAACAGTTTGAACAGAAATAATGGGACTCCTCACCCTTGTGCCTTAAAATAGCCAACCATTAGTGATCAGCATATTCACCTGGAGGTGGGAGAAGTCAGCTCAGATTCCTTAAGCAGCAAAAAGAATTTTTAACCCAAGCCTCCCATGGTCTGGCTGAGACGGGTAGGTTTTATGGTATGAGCTTGTTCTTTGCCATATCTTTCTGGTTAGCTTAGCTTGTGCCTTTATATCACTACTGATCCCTTTACTAATACTAGGCATTTATGAGAACATATTATGATTGCCCCTGTAATGCCCCACTGGGCTTCCTCTCAGTGGAAACCATGGTGCCCAGAGCCGGGTCCCTGCTCTTATCTGAGCAGGACACTGATATACACTCAGACCCAGCAATGTGAAAGTGAAACCATTTTGATGGTTTGGATGCTGGCATTAATTAACCTAATGTGCTGGATATGCTGGGAGATGCCTCTCTTTCCTCTTGTTCTGTGGGAGGCAGAGCTTCACAGGCTTTTGTAACTGGAGAAACAACAAACTTTTTTGAAACAGGTCTGTCTCGCAGTGTTGCCACAATTGTTTTCATTTATGAATGCCTACATGCAGTTGAGCCTGGAATGTTTGTTTATTCCTCTTGCAATCCTCAATTCTCATTTATTTGCTTGTGTGTATAACACTTGGGTATATATGTGGTAGGAGAAGGGTTTCAGTTTTTGTACTGGCTTTATGCAAAACCTTTGGATGTCTTGCATATTACTAATTCAGAGTTGTGGATCCTGTACTGTGATATAGCACCTGAAGGTTATCTGGTATGCTACCCCAATCTCTGTAGATTTGCTGTTAGTGACTCACAAATTTTAGTGAACTTGTCCTCACTGCATTCCTATAGGAACAGTTTGTGTTACTATCCCATTGTCAGAACAGACAGCTATTTCAGAGCACTTAACCTTTGTATAGTTTTTTTTGCAATGGGAACTGGCTCCCACTGGAATTCTGAGTACTCACTATGCCTGCAAATTCATTCCCAGATGTTTTATATTAAATACCCAAAAAATGAGGAATGCATAACTTGTGGCTGCTTTTTGAAAACTGTGGTTTGTGTGACTTTTTCAGCATCATGCAGGACTTCAGCAGAGAGGCAGGGACAGAAAGCTTCCCCTCTCCACATTCAGGTTCCACATTCAGGAAAAGAGGCAGGTGTCTGGGGGGACAACCTTTTTATCTGGTGCACAGCCTTCATTTGACATAGGATAGCACTGATCTCATGCACTACATGTGTTAGAATTCCTGTGGAATAAATTGGATTTGGTCATGAAAATAAAGAATCCACTGTAACACCTTTTTGTAAAAACAAAATACTTTTAGAAGTAGTAGCAGTAGTCCAGGAGTTGCCCATCTTTTTCTTTCTGAGTGCTGGGGATTCCTAGTCAGGGTGAATGGTAGGAGCTGTGGTCATGCAATATAATGAATGGCTTTGAACTTTTTTTTTTTTTTTTTTTTTTTTTTTTCTCTACTGGGAGGTGTTACAGGTAAACTTACAGGAGATTTTAATTCAAAAATAATGCCAAGACTCACCCTAAAGCTTGTTTCAGGCTCAACAAAAAGAGCAAGTAGATGCTGTTAGACAGTAGGGATAGAGAAGAGCTGAGACTGCTACCACCTGCAGTAGTGGTCTCACGGTAGTGTGGGGTGAAACATAACGGTACCACGATGGCTTATCCAGGAGTAAACAAGCAGATGTGTGCATGTGAGTTGAAGGCACAGTCTGGAAAGTACCCACGAACATGACTCAAGGGAAGCAAAGCATGAGACCTTTTCAGGCACAGAGCTCTGTAGGCAGGAAAACTTCCCTATTTGCTTATTCTGTGTCTGAAAAGCAAAATTCCAAAATTCTCCCTCTTATTTATTTTTCTTCTGTCAAATAAGATTGACTTTTGCCTTTAACTCCTCAAGGTAATGGAAACAATCCTTCAAAGGTTTTGAATGCTGTATAGTTACTCTGACCAAAGAAGCAGCAATGCTAAAACAGAGTTAAGGCCTAGGACATTATTGTGAAGAATAGCTCCTTGGGAAGTCATCACAATGAAGCAGTAGGGTAAGCAAAGATCACATCAGATAAGTCTCTAAATTAACTCCAATTAAAGTCATGTGCTTTTTTTTTTTTTTTCTCCTGTGATTTTGATTTTTTTCTGTTCAATTTTGTTTCTGTTTATGCCCCTTTTTCTTCCCTATTCTAGGAAGTGCACAATAATATTAATGTAATTTGTTATTAAAATATGTAAACTTGATTTTTTTGTACTCTTCTTCACCTTTATGACTTGTAAGAGATGGTATGAAGTATGTGAATTCAAATAAAGTAATGTAGTTGATAATAGATTTAAAAGAGGATCACATTATTAGATATATTGAGATTATTAGATATGCCTAGACTTAATAAAGCCTGGTTTATGTCTTTGTGAGACAATGTGGTTTGACTGGCAATTTGATGCAGTCTAACCTTGACCAAGGAAAATTCATATGAGGGAAAAAAAACCTGTAGAGGAATTCCTTGGTGATTTTACATATCACAGGCTACTCCTCAGTCTAACAGAATAAAAGTGATAGAAAATAGTCTCAGTGAAGACACTTAAAATGGCTTTGAGTCTTAGTTCCACTGGTCATTCTTCTTGAATAACATTCCTTGAAAACATTGATACCATCAACACAAACTGAAGCCCAGAGAAACTTTATGTCCTTGTATCTAGTGCAAATAACCCAGCAACAAAGAATAAGAGCGTGTGGCTCGTGCAACAGCTAAATGAAAATGCACAGATACTGCTCCAAAACTGATGACTTCTGATGACTATGGTAGGTCGTGCAGAGAAGTCATGATACAATGCCGTATACATAAAAACAGTAACTCATTTGCCATTTTTCTGTCTTTTCACAGAAAAGAAGTGCATAGAAAATATGGCTAGGAATACTGTTTCTTATAATTTGTGGACTAAAAAAATGCTCTAGTAATTTATTGTGGATGCTTGTATAGCATTGAGAACTAATTTTGTGTTTTTTCTCTTGGTATATAGATGAATGATATACATCATACCTGAGGACTATCTAGCTGGCATCTTTCACTACATGACTTTAAAGAAGCAAGGATATGCTTCTGCTGCAGAGATATCAACCACCAATGGGGTCCAGCAAAGGATGGGGTCTCGTCTTTTTAGAAGAGGTAATTTGTTCTTCATACTTGACTCAACTCACCTCAACCAAATAAAACAAGAAGGTAGTTAGTCCTGTAATAATGAGACAATGACAAAAATCAGACATGTAGTACTTGATGTCACTACAGACTGGCTAAAACACAGCCAGTATACTACAGTCAATGCATTTCTTGAGATTTCAAACTCAAAGCTTGGTCTTTAATGCTATTAACATGAAGGTTTCAGAAATCAAGAAGAATTACAGTTGGGAAATTTGAGAAAAATGAACATATATGTAATTTATGCAAATGATGAAAAGGTCACTAGCAGAAATCGTTATAAAGATAGGACTGAAGCGTGAAAAACAGATGTGGTGCTTGCTGTCAGATCATGTGCATTGCCTTGTTTTGCCATAGGACATTAAATATGAAAAAAAAAGAGAGAGGGAAGCAGCTTCAGTAGTATATCCTTTAGCTCTTGTACATAGTACAGAGAACATCCTTGCACTGGTAAAAAGTACACAAGATGACTTATGATTCTTCTTCAAGAGCAGCTTTTATTTACCCACACAAAAGAGATGACTGGCTTCTATTTTTTCAATGCTGATTTTCATTGCTGAAGAAGGAGACAAAGAATCTGCTATGAAAGCTAAAATGAGCAGGAGAAGGTCTAGGACATTTTTTTGTTGTTCTTGTTTGCTCCATATGGAAACAGACTTGCATGGAGCTGTATGGAAAATGAGGGATAAATGTCTGATTAAAAAAAAAAAAAAGATGACAAATGCTAAGTCAACACAGATATGAATTGGGTAAAAGTTAAATTTTATTTTGGCTTTGCCTTTTATGTAGTAAATATATACTCCTCTTAATTTATTTTCCATGGATAATGCCCAGCAGACATTGGTAAAGTGTTTTAAAGAAAAAAAGAACGACTGAGCTGTCGTCTCCCAAGAAGTACTCATGAGAGATATGGACTAACTGGCAGTGCAAGAGATTCAGGGAAGCCTAAGCATAAAAGGAGGTATGGCAGGAGAGAGAAAATTTTTAAGTGGAATGCAAAATTATGCAGAAATCATGTGGGTTACATTTTCTCAAAGCTGGAAATTACTCATCCCTTTCAGATGCAAATGATGTAAAGATGTCTTGTATTTAAAAGGTAAGAGTGCTCACTTACAAATGACACATAATATCAAACATTTTAATTCAGGCTATCTGGAGTGTTCTAGTCAGGAAATTGATCTAGGCAGCAGCAAAAGTCATTAGAGATATTTACAGAGATTTCAAAAATAGGCTATATATTTTTTTTACCAGAAGTCTTTATCTGAGAAGGTGGTAGCCAGAATTAACTTCAATTTCCCTGGTGACAGTAATGGCAGAATTAAAGTTCCCCTGCAGTGTGAATTTGGTGCTATGGAGTCATCCCTCCAAAACATGATTCCTTTTAACCTACTGTTTAGGTGCCCTCAGATTTTGAATGTAGCAAAATTCCACTAACAGGCATTATAATTTTTTTCTTTATCCCCTCTGCATTTATATATCATCTTCTTACTCTAAAATGCAAGTGAGGCATTTGATTTTTGTTGGTGTTTGTTTGTTTGTTGTATAGAAAATGATTAACTTGCATGTGTAGAGGAAAGGGGTAATTGGAGTAACAGTCTAACAGTCTAATTACAAGTTCATATATAAGAAGTGAAAGTTTAAAAATTCAGTGGCTGACCTCTTTTGGCATATTTTACAGTGAATCACAAGTTTAATTCTCTCAGGCTAGAAAATTAATAAACCCCTCTAATTCCTGATGGGATACATTCAGCAGGGGGTTTAAATAGCTAGCCTACAGCACTGTTTGCAGTTGTCAAGACATTCAAGTAAGCTATAAATAACCAGAAATAAAGTAAAACAAGTGTACAGCTTGTTTTCTCCAGAAAGTTGTAGTCTTGTTTCCTATGGTATTTCATGCTTCTTGGGAGATCCCTTTGTTATAACGGGTTCTCTGCTCTTCAGAAATGAAAAATAAGTGGAAGGAATTGATATGGAAGACCACGCTGTACAAACGCGTTGCTGCCTTCTTATGGCTGTACTGCTTCCACCTGCTACCTCCACCCTCTGCTGTCACCTGCAGCATAAGTGTCCTCAGCCTCGGTGGAACCAGTGTTGGCAAGCAGACACGTGTATGTCATACTTGCATGCCATTTTTTTCTGTGGTCTTTCTTCTCAAAGAGTGATATCATTTCGAATGTCAACATCGATCTAAGCAGAAAAATTTTCAGGTGTTAGTGACTTCAAATTGCTAGCAGTTGTAAGAGGTGCTGTTAAGGGCACAAATACAGGCTGAGTGGAGAATGGATTGAAAGTAGCCCTGAGCAGAAGGACCTGGGAGTGCTGGTTGATGAGAAGCTCGACATGAGCCAGCAATGCACTTGCAACCCAGAAAGCCAACCGTATCCTGGACTGCATCAAAAGCAGCGTGGCCAGCAGGGCGAGGGAGGTGATTCTGCCCCTCTGCTCTGATCCTGTGAGATCCCACCTGGAGCACTGTGTGCACCTCTGGAGGCCCCAGCACAAGAAGGGTATCTAAGTACTAGAACAAGTCCAGAGAAGGGCCACAAAGGTGATAAAGGGGCTGGAGCACCTCTCCTACAAAGACAGGCTGAGGAAGGTGGGATTGTTTTGCTTGGAGAAGAGAAGGCTCCATGGAGACCTTACAGTGGCCTTCCAGTACCTAAAGGGGGCCTACAGGAAAGCTGGGGAGGGACTCTTTGTCAGGGGGTGTAGTGATAGGACAAGGAGTAATGGCTTTAAACTTCAAGAAGGTAGGTTTAGATTACATATTAGGAAGAAATTCTTCACTCATAGGTTGCCCAGAGAAGCTGTGGATGCAGCTGGAGGTGTTCAAGCAACCTGTTTGAGCAAACTGGTCTAATGGAAGGTGTTCCTGTTCCCTGTCCCATGGGAGGGAGAGTGGAACTAGGTGATTTTTAAGATCCCTTCCAACCCAACCCATTCAACATTTCTATGATTCTATGTATGATCAGGAATTTGTGATCTTGTCCTCTGTAATGGATCTGATCACGTAAAATTGTCTTCTAATTTTTTAAACGGACATTCACATTGGATCCTGATAACAACACAAAGACAGGGACAAGGAACAGGACACTTCCTCAGAAGCAGTGATGAGCTTCACAGTGCTGTTCCTCTCTGGCTGCCTGGACTCTCCTGACCACAGATCCTCCAGCTCAGCAATTTCAGAATCGTATCCAAAGCCTGCTGAGGTCAGAGGTAGTCCTTCCCCTTTGAAAGGCTGTATTTGAAAGGATGTATTCTACCATACCAGAAATATCTTTGTGCACTTAAAATTATCAGGTATTTTGCTAAATTGAAGCCACACAAAGGTTTAGGAGGCAGGTTATCAGCTTTTGAATCGATAACTATTGCCGATAACACCATGATAAGTGTATTTCCTGGGAGAAGGGGGGGTGGGGACACACACACACGAGTATTTCTGTACCATGCAGCAAGTAGTCAATGTCTTTCAATGCAAGTGTGTTGAATTTTAATATTGAGAGGAGTAAGACTGCCTCCTCCAGTGAGACTGAGTCATGAGGAAAGGTTCCCTACAGGTGTTGTGATATCGTTTATTTTTTACCTCAATCCTGTATTTAGTTTTGTAACAAAGAGATCTTTAAAATCGTTAAGTAAAGGTGATCTCTGTTTGTTTATGGAAAGGTGTGGAAAATTATTTGGCAAACTGTGACTAATGGCAAGAGAAGCTGGTTTTGTTTTTGTGTTTAAAGAGGATTATGCAGGACAATTCTTTGATTTTAGTAGTCAGGGAATTTTAAAAGGAGCTGTCTGGTCAGGGCAGTGCTGTGTCTCTCTGGAGTTATGATATTATGATACAGTATGTAAGTCAGGTGTTGCTATGGCAATTAAGCATTTTTCAAGGTTGCATTTTGTTTCAGATTTCTTCAGTTATTAATAATTTTCCTAAAACAGTTTGGAAAAATACTGGTACATTAAAATATCACTTGTTCCTCATAAATGAGCTATTTAGAGTCTAATCCTTGTATTTTAAAAGTCTGTGGCAAGTCTCCCGCTGACTTTTATGGAAACATGACTCGGCCTGAAATATTTGGCAATTTCTCTATTATTTCCTCCAACTATATATATATATATATTTAAATCAGAAATATTGAAAATGCCATGGTGTCTGACACATTAATTCCACCAGGGCTTTCACAGGCCTGTTGTTTCTGGCAGCACAGTTCAGCTAACTCAAGAAATAACTCAGGCTCATTTTGTATCTCCCGCTGCTGCAAAATTGTCCTTTGTGGTACCACAGCAGCTGACCATTGCTGTGCTTTGCACACCTTATCCGAGTGGCTCTGAAACCAGAAGTCCTGGTAGTGATCACAGGAAGAAAACAAAGAAGAGATTAGAGTTGAAAGCATGCTGAATCCTGAGAGCTTTCACCAGCTGTGTTCTCTCCTCATCCACCTCTGCCCCAGGTTGCCTTCCCCCAGCAATTTGCTGGCAGGATGCAATGGAATGGTTGCTCTACAAGGAGCTCTTGGAGGCAAAACGCAGAGCTGTGTCTTTGGCCTCCTCCTAACTTGGCAACTGCCCTAATCATTAAGGCTTTGTATAAACACTTATCCCTGTCACCACAGTTACTGCTGCCACTGTGCTTTTCGTTAAATTCCGTGTCTGTGCAATAAGTACAGATCAGGCCCACAGATGGGTCTCCTAAGTGAGATGCCTATTTTGTGTGTCTCTGGTAAGAATCTTTAGTTCTTAGATTCATTCTTAGAAATCATCTGATTGGTTCGTATCAGATGTTCAGTTCAAGCAAGAAAGTAGTATCTCTGACCATTTGGGACAGCACAGCATTTGGCACCCAAAAAGTCTTCTGGATAAGGCTTAGGTACAAACAGACTCGCAGGCATCAGAGGGGGGAGATAAGATTTTTTCTTTTTGAATCACTGTCTTGGACCTTCATATCTTCTGCTTGAACAGTTCTTTAGATTCCTAAATGTGGATTTTTTTGGAACTTGTCATTAAGATATTGTGATGTAGACTGTCACCTCAGTTTTGCCAGGTACATAGTGGCTATGTCTTTGTACATTTATGGAATCTTTGTGTACCTCCTGCAATAAGGTAAGACAAATATAGACAATGTTGTTGGTCTTATTTTTACTATATCAAAATTCTACTGCTTAACAAAGAAATCAAAGAAAGAAACCAGTTAGCTTGTTGTTTAAGATCATTCCTCAGCATAAACTCTTTTTCTGTGTTAGTCAAAAGATCCGGAGCACATCATGTTTGAAGACACTTCAGCCCAACATGATCTTTCAAAGCTCTCTTATAACCAGACAAAAAATGATTCCTTGTTGCAACATTCATTCTAGTCTTGCATTTTCATCTCCTAGATTTTTAACACAGGGTTCCTGCAGTATTACCCTCCATTTTGGGTAAAGTAAATACCTACACAGTAATGTAGGTAAAGTAAATACCTACATAAAGTAAATACCTACATAGGTCTACTGCTCTTCTCCCCACACTAGTAGTTTACATTATTTTGAGGCAGTGTGAATAAACTGCCTTACAGCCTATCTCCTCTTTAGCTTACCCAAGAGTTAAGGATCCCCATCTTAAATTGCCTACAGCTTGAAGATAATTAATTACTGCCTTCAAGATTCAGTCTCCCAAATGATCACTCTTAGTTCAATTTATAACAGGAAAAGCATAAACAAGCACTTTCCACTGAAGTGCTGCAGGAAAAGATGGCTTCAGAGCTCAAACAAGGATCTAATATGAATACTGGGTTTGTTCTAGTGTTTTGGATTGTGCGCTCAGCTGTTTGATGAAAAGCATGGTAACACAGTTTCTATGGAGAAGAGAGTCAGCAGAAGACGATCTCAGAGATAAGAGCATCTCTTTGACCAGTCCATGAGTGTATGTCAATGATAGAGACTGTCTGTCCTAAAGTTCAGGAAGCTCTTACATTTTTCTTTATTTTTTCTCTTAATGGTTTCCTTCCTTTTCTCGAAAAGTGTGACTATTAAGCAAATAATCTGTAATGGGCTTGTCTGTTTTTCACAGACACCAGTACTTTAGGTAGGCTGAAACCATGGCAAGAAACGTAGCACAGTTTGCCAACAATGCCAGGTCAACAGTTCTTGACCTGGCTTTCACTCCATTTTCAGTGAACTTTTTGATCTCTGGTTAGCTGGAGCTCCACAAGACATGCTTAGAACAAACCAAATATTCATAAAAAATAAAATAAAATAAAAATAAAAAAACTCAGGTGAGCGGCCTGATATCAGCATGCATTTCTTGTGGGTTATCTTGAAAATATTTCATGTGGTTGATAATTGTTCACAAATCACTTATGGTTTTCTGAGCTAGCCACACTTGCAAAGTGGTCAGACACTAGTGACAGCATTGACCAATTCAGGTAAAATAACTGTTTCTCCCAAGGACATTCAGTGGAGGTCTTCATCATGAGCAGTTATGGTTTACAAGAAGGAAACAACAGATGTAGTATATAATGCTGAGCAAAAGGTCTTGGACAAAATGTATGGTTACATACCATCATCCGTACTATCCATGGTTACATACTAGGCAGATAGTGATAGGACAAGGAGGAACCGTTTTGAATTAAAAGAAGGGAGGTTTAGATTAGATGTTAGAAAGAAATTCTTTACTCTGAGGGTGGTAAGGCACAGGTTGCCCAGAGAAGCTGTGGATGCCCCATCCCTCAAAGTGTTCAAGGCCAGGCTGGATGGGGCTTTGAGCAACCTGGTCAGGTAGGAAGTGTCCCTGCCCATGGTAGGGGGGGTGGAATTAGATGATCTTTAAGGTCTCTTCTAACTCCAAACATTCTGGGATTCTCTTATTCTATGATCTTAGACTTGATGGCAGCCTCTGGAAATTTTTACAACAGCAAATTATAATTCTCAGGGCAGCTTCTTGAATCGTACAGTGTAGGTAATAAAATGGTTTCTGTAAGAGCTGAGTTGCCAAAACCCTGAACTGGCAATGATGTATTTTTAAATTATTTTTATTTTTTCTCCCCAAGATTTCAGTGTCTTGATGAGGTATGGCTCAGAGTTTTTTGGCAAAACCTCCTCCTCCAGCAATTATGCATGATGTATACACTCACTTCAGAGTTCCCGGTTAGGAACTAGTTAGCTATTTGTGCAGGAAGGCTTTGCCACAGTGAGCATGGATTAGCACCACTTGGCAGATTATAACAAAGTCATTTTTTATAATGTTCCTGAAAGCAAACAGGGCTCAATCAGCAGAAGGAACCCCTTGACCCCTGAACCACGTAGGTTCCATTTTCCCAGCCCGATAAGCATCTTGGGAATTCTAGGACTCATTTAAACTCTGCAGCTTAAGATTTGACCTCAGTCAGCTTCTGAACAAGGGATAATTTTTCATTTATATAATAGTTCAGCAACTTTCACTCAAGGTCTTTCACCTTTGTAGAGACTATCCCATTTTCTACTTTAGCTGTTCATTCACCCTTCTTGTGTTTCAGGATCCCTTCTGAGATAAATGCTTTCTGATCAACAGGCAAAGCTTGAGATGTGCTAAAGCAGGTTTATGGGAAATCAACCCTATGTCACTGTTAAGCAGAACTGAGTGTCCAATGACTCAGTTAAGCATCTATGGCAAGAACATGTACTGGAAGAGATGTGTCATAGAGGTCAGACTCAATCCCAAACAACATGTGTGTTCATAGCAATCTTTTCTTCTTTCTTTTTTAATGACAACAGTTACATGTGAGATTCATCGCAAGGATACCTGGATATATCTTCACATTAAATACATGGAGCAGATTACTGAGGATAGACTGACCATTTTTAGGATGCTCATTGTGGTCTTGACAATGGCTGTTATTTGTTTAACACTGGCATCAGATAATAACATGATCATTTTTGCCATTAGGTTTAGCTGGACCCTGCAAAATCTCTTGCTTTCCTGGATGCTGCTAGCTTTCCAACCTATTCTAACTGTGTTCATAGGTGTCAAAGTTGCAATTTTGGAGGATTATTTAAGGAGAAGATAAATTATTTATCCAACTTATTAAAAAAGCATTATAAGATTTTTTTTCCTCCTTCTTCATATATTATGTTAAGGACTGTATAATATTTTGGTCTTCTAGGCTGGTGGCAGAAAGCCAGTCAGCTCCTTCCCTTGTTTTTTGGCTTTTTTTTTTTTTTCTTTTTCCTAGTTCTGATGCTCATGCAAACCCCTCAGATTTGATTTTCCACTTACTTTAGTTAGAAGCAGCATTAAAAATAAATGGTTCTGGAGATGTTACCTTGTAAGCAGGAACAATGGAGCCTGAGGCTCTGCTTTTACTCATCTCTTTCATGGATAATGCAAAACTTACTGTTATCAGAGCTTCCACTACTGCCCCATGCTAACACCATGTAACAGGCTTATTGTATTAACTAAATATGCGTTATATAGAGCTGCACTATTGAATCTGCCACTGCTCAGGGGTTGCTTCTTGGAAGAGGGAAGAATGGTTGCAAGCAAGAGATAGGAAGGTCTGTAATTTATTTTTCCATTTAAAAAGAAAACAAGATGTTTCCACATAAACATAACACAGAAGGAAGGCTCCACTTAATAAATTAACTAACTCTATTTACACTTCATTCAAATAAGATATACTGACCATGCTGTTGGCGTTGCACAATGTTTAAGTTGTATATTCTGAACTCTGTGTAGACCTTGTGTGGGGCTCAGGCATTTCCTTTCTTATGATTTTTAAAAGCTTCCAGTTCATGGAAGATGGAGCATTAAGAAACTCCTGCTCCTCATATTATTATTCTTTCTTTTCACTCCAGGGTCAGTCACTCTCTACAGGGGCCTTCAGCAGTATCCAAAGGACAAGATGCTTAAGGCCTCTCTTCAGCATATAAGCATACCTTTAGCAGCATGCTGTTATGGATCCTCAGGGATTCCTCATCTCTTGAATTCCTGCTAACATAAATGCAGTTGGGAGTTACTCAGGAGGAGACCTACAATAGGCTCCAGGGCAGCTTCCCACTGCTGAAGGACTGGCTGGGAGGGAGCATCCAGAATTCACTGCATGAGCCCCAGGGAAATGCAGCAGCAAGCAGGCAAACCTTAGGCTGCCAGATCTCCCAGACAGTTCTCTGACCGGAAACAAGTGGACAAATGAAGATTATTAATAATACCTAATAATAATGCGTTGATTACAGAACTTGCTCTCTTCTCAAAGGAAGGCCTGCCTCACACCATGGCAGCTCTTCCCACAAGTGGACATGTGCTAGAGCAACAGTCCTTCAGCACTCACTGATTTAGGCAATTTGGAAGTTTTTCTGTGTAATTATTGCAATTAATGCATCAGATACCCTTTTTGCTGTTGCTGGCTCTCCTTCCTTGAGAAAAATCAGTTACATAACACATTGCCTCTGAAGTGTAAGAACATCACACTAAAGGAAAAAAAATGAGAATAGTTTCTGCTTAGCCAGAAGCTCAGGTTTAAATCATGCCACACAATGTAATAACGGGTAAAAATGTAGCTGTATTAGAATTATTGATCTTCAATGCTGTGGTATTTTTTATCCACTATTTGACTTCTGGAAGGAGTAATTGCAAGAAAAGGTAAATAGCCTGCTGTTTAATCTTGTTCCCAGCCCAAACTAGAGACCTGAATTAAAAATTATAGACAGGAATGAGTTTTTCTCTTTAAAAATCTCTAAATATTTTTATTCATTTGTAGCAATAGAAGCACTGAATTTCATCTCACAGAAAATTGAGAACTGTGATACTAAATTACATTGAGCTGACTGTGAGTTATTATAATTCCTGAAAGGCTAAAGCCTGAAAGCATTATTTCTGATGGTGGCCCTATGACTGTATGTTGCATCAATACCCATACACAGATTTTAAAAATTAGTAAATGACAGAGCAAAGAAAGCATACAAATATTCTGTATTATGAGAGGGTTGTGGCTGGCAAGGAAGAGTCAGAAAACCTCAGCTATGTTTCAGGAAACAGGACTTCTGGTGTGGCAGAGCAGCATGACTTCCCAGTCGTCTTTGTGATTCACAACACATCAGCCTCTACAAATAATCTGCTATTGACATCATAAGAACATCATGGGAGGGGCAAAGACCTATGGCAGAGTAAAAACATGAGAATGTCTAACAATTGCACAAAGGGGGAAAGAGAACTGGTGTAGAAAGTGAATGAGACAAAGTCATACAGCAGGCTTAAGAAGTAAGATGGTGATGTTGGACTGTTGCCTGAAACTATTAGTCCAGCTATGAGCCAAATTAGAGAAAGAAGATCACTAAAATAAATAATAATAATAATAATAATAAAAGATCAAGTGAAATTCATGCAGAGGAAGATTCTCTAATCCTAGGGTTGTTCAGCAGGATGGGAGCAGAAGTAGAGGGGACAGGTATAAGATTTAGAAGGGATAGTCTTATGATGGGAGGAACAAGTGAAACAAGGCTGAAGACTGAAGCCTGATTCATCACTGATCTGTTAGTAGGAGAGAGAGCTGGGTGGTGAGAGAGGAGAAGAGATGAAATACCAGCAAATAAAAGGTTTGGGAAATTACGGAAAGCTGAAATGATAAGACAGAAAAAGGGAACGTGAAGTTGAATTAGATAAAGGAGTAAGAACGATGGTCAGTGCGAATAAGAGCATTGAACTGGGACTACCTTTTTTAGGATAACTTCTCTTAACTATTTAAAACCCCTCTTTGTGAGGAGTTTTGTCTTATATGGAAGGGAACATCCAGTGCTTTGCTTGTCACACTCCCTTTTTTCCCTCTTTCTGTCACTTCCGGGGTATTGTGTTTGTCCTCTGGAAATCATCCTTCTCCAGTAAGATATTATGCATCACACGTTTCTTAGTGCCTGATAAAGAGCTGAAACAAGCTGTTTCAGACTAAGGTATTTTTAGTGACTCACCAGTCACTGCTGTAATAGGCTTTTATGGCTCAGCATGAATTCCCTGCAGGTAGATGCTTGAAAGGCTAATCCAAAATTGCATAAAGACAACTAAAAGAAGTAACATAATATTTGCAAGCCGACCTACAATTCCTTTGTCCTGCAGGAATGTGACAAGAGGCCTGAGCTAAAAATACATATCTTGTATATGCTTATCTTAGCCTTTTGAGTGGAATAGCAAAGAAACAAAAGTACAAAAACTGGCATAAAAGAGATAAAGCAAGAAATAAGGGAGACTAGAGCTCTTGTAGCCAAGTAGAAAGCATAGCAGAAGGATGTCAGGTGCTTCCAAATATAGCTTCACTGCTAGATAGTTTATAAATGACCGTTTCCTATCAGGCAGCAAATCTAATGATTCTGGAGTTTTGGTCTTAGCTTTTGTCTTGGGGCACATTGAGCAGTTAATAACATCAGGAAAAAAAAGCACCTCAAATCATGAAACATCCAAATGTAGCTAATATAGTTTAAACAGAAACTAGCTTACCACACAGTCATCTTTTTATTCAGCAGATGCTTTTTATTATTATTATTATTTTTTATTGAAACTCTCAGAGGCTTCTACCAGCTGCGTGATATCTCTTCCAGAACATATTAGGTTCCTAATGGACAAAACTGGTCAACCCAGATTTTTAACTCATGACACCATGGCACCTCTGCCAGGAATAGAGCAGGGGCAATCATGGATTCCTGCTTCAGCCTCATTACACACTCCACTGCACTTGGTTTCATCCGTACAGTGTCAGCCACCAGACAGCTGGTGGGGTCTGGCACGGCAGTGCTCCCTGCAACTAATCAAAGCTCATTTTTCCCTTAAATGCACACATGCTAAATCTATCACCCAGACCTAGAGTATATATTACAGGGTGCTGGTCAGGAGCTTTTTTATGAAATGAATTTCCATTGAGAAATGCCAATTTGTAGGAAAAGATCTTCTCATGGCCTCAGCAGGTATCTCATACATTGACTTTCCTGATGGCAGCAGCTTCTTGGTCACCCAAACCCCTAGCTGCTTGTTAGCTGGGTATCCATAGCTGTTAGCACAGGATCTCCATGCCAGCCCAGGGAAGGTGCGTAGTGGTCTCTCGGTTGGTCTCTTTTCTTGGTGGTCAAAGGGTTCAGGGTTTCTCCCTCAGGCTCTCTAGCCATCTCTTCCTGCTTTTGGCTGTGTAGGGGTCTGCCTACACAGCAGGCGGCTCTAGGAGCTGGGCAGCCCAGGAAACAAACAGAAAAATATCTCCATTCTTCCAAAGCAGATTTTTTTTCAGGCTTTGTCTCCCACAAAAAATGTTCTGATTTTTAGTTTTTGTGTCCCAGTTCAACACAGCCTTTTTTTTTTTTTTTCAAAAATGTAAAAGACAGTCATCCAGGTAGCCCTAGTTATTTTATTCCCCTTTTCAGGTCATACCTTGGAACACACTAGGATACTGTGACCTGGAAGTCAGAAGCATTAGGCTGTCTTGGAAATTGGGGCTGAGAGTTTCATCTCTGGATAGAAGGCCAACCCACAGAGAATTGAAATGACCTCTGTGGATCACAGTGAGAGCTTGGACTAGCAGCTCCACAGCACTACATGATAAGAGAAGCTTAAGCCAGGCAGCATTTGAGAGGTGGTATAAAGCTGTTTTGGTCACACTCCTATTTACCTGACCTGATAATGTTTGGAACAGATAATAACTTCAGGTATTGTCACACAATAGGTACTGCAGTCCACGCTAATAACATCAGAGACAGAGGGAAAATGAGAGAAAAAAAAAAAAAAAAAAAAAAAACAATTAAAATAGCAGAGCTCTAGCTGATAATTGTTAATATGCAGGCAGAAACCATGTTAATGGAGCTCACTGATAATATTCAGCAACTGTAGCAACCCAGGCTGCATCTGAGAAGCTTTAGACCCATGTAAAAACAATGCTGATGTTGTGGAGGTTTTGCCTTTTTTTTTTATTTTTCTTTTCTTTTCTCATTATTTTACTTGAAGGGCTTATTATATGGTGCATATCATAAAGAGTTGTTTATGTGCTAAATATTTGATATTTGCTCTTTAGATTTGTCACAGCAGGAAAAATTACATATATGGAGATACATATTAAAAAGATCTATTAGAAAATATTGTATGCCACACTTTTTTTTTTTTTGAGGCTTGCTTTTCTCATCATAAACATTTTTTAACTTGACAACCTTAAAATTGCAATGAGCATATTCCTTATCATTTATTTTGCATCTTATGTATTTTTCATAAATGTAGCATTAAAATGTTTGTAATAGCTCTTCAAAGATCAGACCTCAAAAATGGAAAGGAAGTTTGGAGGCTGATAAGTATTCTTGTGAATCTGTTGGCTGAAAAATACTGTATTTAACCAAACAGAGATGAAACTAAATATAAAATCTAATGCATAGAGCAATGTATTTAAATGATTGCTAGAAATTTCATAAATATACCCAGAAAAAAGAATAATCAGGGAGCTTTGCAAATATTTAGCATTTTGCCACCTTTAATACAGGTGACACTATCCCAAAATGTATAGAAGTAAACAATAGCCCATTATATCAAAAAATAATTGCCAGGGACCTCACACCCACTCTCTGGGTGGATCATAAAAATCAGACATCTCTTCCCCTCTCATTTCAATAGCAGATCACAGCAGACATCTTTTAAGGAGTGAGGAAGCTTTTCTATTAAGATGTCATTGCTTATAAAATATGCCACAATTGTATTTTAGTGACTGATTAGCAAATCCATATTATCTGAAATGACATTAAATACAAGTTATCAAATGAAACTAAGTATGTTTTGAGAAGGATTGATTTTTTTTTCTGTTCATTTCTTTCATGTACGTGAATTTGAAAAACTTAGAAACTTCAAGTGAGTCACACAGATTTTAGTATAAAATAGGCAAGGTTCAGCTGTGCTTGAAGAGCTAATTACTTTTGTACTGGAATAAGCTTGAAATAAGGGAACAAAATACCGGTCTGCATGTAATTCCTTTAGTATTAATTCTGACTTTGCAGTCGTGTAAAAGCTTTGATTTGTCACAGTCAAGTCTTTCTACTCAACCCTGAAGTGAAAACTACAATCTTAAGTTTCTTGTGGAACATAGCAGGGTAGAAATGAATGCTGCTAATTCATCTCAACAGTGGGTAGGAGGAGAAGTGGGCTTACTCCTCAGCCAACTTATTTATATAAATAATACTGTTACCTCCCTTTTCTCATGGTGTTTTTTCTCTAACACTTAGCAAGAAGCATAGAAATCTATACCTTAACTCACAGAGCCATAGAATACCTTGAGCTGGAAGGGACCCAGGAGGATCGTTGAGCCCAGGTCCCGATCCCACACAGGGCAACCTGGGCTGACCTTATGGTCAAGGAGCTGCAAAGAGAAGACCGGTGTTTTGTGCCTCCCCCTGTACTTGCTTTGAAGTGCCCTGGCTGTGCACTGTGCTCTCCCTGGGAGCTCTGTGGTTGCCCTGGCTGCCCACCCACCTCCCCAACACGCCCAGCTCCTCGCAGCAGTCTCACCTTCTGCCCTGCAGCCCATGTCACCTCCTTATCCCCTACGTACATGCACTGCATGAATGACTCCCAAAACGCCTATGCAGAAGCACCGTGTGTTCAGAGAAGGGCCAAGCCAGCTGCCCTCCCCAATCCCATAAATCCACAAGACTAAAAGAATCAGACCTGACTTTTCCCCAGCTTAGAAACTTGCTCCCATCTGTAATTATACATCATAATTCAGTGCAGTCACTGACATAATTGGCCATCTGTGTACTTTCATATGTGTGAAACAAATACTGGGAAAGGTTACATGGGGCTGGCGCCACTAATGCTCGCGGAGAGGTGATGGAGACTAATCTTCAGAGCTGGATTTGAGCTGAGATCCATTTTGCAAATGAAATATGGTTTTTCTTCCTGGTTTTGAGAGTTATGAAAGGACCAGACAGCATGACAGCAGAGCTGGATGGCAGGTGGATAAACAAGGGTGGGACCAGAAGGCTTGCAATTTGTTTCTGGGGAAAAACAATTGTATTTGCCATACTTTCTGCTCAAGTTTGATGTACTCCTGGACAGCTTCCACTATTAATTAAACAGAGGACAGTATTTAAGAAAGGCATCTTCTGAGATGCGAAAACCTAATAACAGGTCTTACTACATATTAGATCTTTTAAGAAATTTTCCTAAAAAAATGTAAAAGTAGGATGGAGGGGTGGGAGAAAATCCTCCCTTCTTTCAAAAGTCTTGTCAGTAATAAGAAGTCACCGAACAAAGCTACCAGATTTGGAAAGGTTTTAATGGAATAGGGATACTTTTCTCATGAGCTAGTACATGATGAATGCAAACTGTGGACTATAGGGTGACAGCCACGTCTCCAGCCATAAAATTAGGTCCTGCAGGAGAGTCCAGTTTATCTCAACACAAAGAAGAGAACTCAACACAAAGCAGAACAGTGCTGAGGTGCAAGGGTAAGAGAGCATGGGCAACCGAGACAGCAACAGCTCTCATCGTCCTGCAGCATGCAGAAGAGGAAATTTTGAAGAGCCGTTCTTGGCATCCTCTGCCTGCAGGTTGCTCGCATGCATGCCCAGGAGCCCAGCTGGACCTTGCCAGATTGAGAGACCTTTCCTCTCAGCAAGACAGCTTATCAAAATGTTGTTAAATGGCACAGAAAAGAGGACAGCCAGAAGTAAATTAACGGTATGAAGCAGCACACATGCTGACATAATGCAGTCCTGTGCTAACCAAAGATGTCTGACTGCCTTTTGGTCCCGCTTTCACTCCCATCTTCCAATTCTTATACATGTGTGTGTGGAGGGAGGGGGAGAGGAGCCACCACAAGCTCCCATGACACAAACTCTAGCTTCTGTTATGGGCTGCTGAGGCCAGCAGTCTGACAGGACAGAGGCTGCTGCAGCCCCGTGTCCCCATGTCCAGGCAGCGGGGAGGAGTTCCTGTGGGGGCACCCCCACACAGCCAGCGTCATGGATGGAAACAGGGCCTTACCAGCACCCACACAAACACACAGCCCTCACAGACAGCACGGGCTGCCTGATACTCCTCCTCCTCTCCAAAAGATTATGACTGAAGTCCACTGGTAGCAAGTACGTATGTATAAACATATTTACAGAGAGACACATACAATATGGATCATTCCAGTAGCTGGTCCCAGGTTCCCCAGTCTCCTCAGGCATTATACAAGGAGGTTCACAATCCTGCTCTGGTTGCTGGTACGCCCACCTCTTATCCTACTTGCCTACACGTCCAGCTTGAAGCGCATTGGCATTCACACATTCCTACTCAGAACAGAAGATCACTATAAATAGGATTTAACCAGAATATTGGTTAGGCTGCAGTGATCAAGTGTAGGGCTCAGTCAGACAAGTGCACTGGCTGGTAACCTGTTTACACAAAACTAGCTCATTTTGTCCCCTTTTACCTTGGTTTTCCTGAGCTTGTTCCTCCCCAGTCCACCTTGATCCCTGCCTTTCCCCACCTTTGTTCCATCTCCTAAGTAACCCATAAGTCTCATACATTTCCAGACTCTTCTTAAAACTTATCACAGTGAGTTTCAAACAATCCCCAAACTCTCTTCCCAGCATCCCCTATAAAGTCCTGTAGGCACCAACCCCTGGCAGCCTGTGAGATGTTCTGGGGAGACTTTTTTTTTTTTTTTTTTTTTTTGGGCTAACTCCTCTTGGTGGGTTTCACACCAGACACAAAAAGTGAACACTTCTCTTGGACAGCTAATTCAGTGCACTCCATTTTCCCTGTTACTGGGCTGCTAAGGCTCCTCTGCCTTGTTCTTCATCTGTCCCTCACCAGACCTTTGTGGTTTTGGTGATTAGCCTTTAATTACATAACCTATCAACCACCTCCTCTGTATCTGTCTATGCCAGAAAGCCCAGGAAAGGCTGATTATGAACTGGATCTGAAGATGATAGCAATCCCATGGCGATGCAGGAAGATGTGCTACAGAACTGGAGAGTGCAGGCCTGTTCTTTTAATTGGTTTTGACTCTATGCCCGAGTACAGCACTGGAGATTATTATACTCCTGGGGGGTTATTTTCTGGAGCCTGTGATGTGGGGAGAAAATGACACCATATACAATGTAACAATAATGTCATTGTGCCACCAGGTCCCAGGACATATGTGATTCAGAGAAGATGCCCTACCCAAATTCCAAACTGGATTTATATTATGTCAATGAAATACCTTCTATTGCCTCATTTGAAAAATAATTAGCCCTCATTTTCTAAATACACAGAAATTGATTAAACAGCTCCCACACCTTATGCTTGTTGATGGGAAGTTCTGGAGGTGGAGGCAGGGTCTCTGTCACCTTCCCGAGGGGCAGCCTCAGACAAGCTTGGGGTGTGCAGACAGGTCTCTGGTCTCTGCTGAGCCCCATGAAGCCAGGAACTGCTGGCTACAGACCACCTCCTTAGCTTAAAGCCACCCAGCAGAAGGTAGAAGCAGTACTGTGATGTGCCCAGCACCACACTGACTCTGAGACTACCTTCAGAAAACTGCAGGGATGCTGAAAAACAAGCACAGAAAAGCACTGCTATCCTTCTTGAGCGAGAAGCAGCTATATGCATTCTCAAAAAACTCCCTGCTACTTGGGCATCGCTGTTGTTTTCCTCTCTGCACTAATCTGCAGTAAAAACTTTCATGAATGGAAAAACACCAAACTTTATTATTATTTTTTTCCCATGCCACTGTGGAGTACTGGTACATGAAAGCAAATTTTTAATTAGAAATTTGTTCAATAGAAGTGATGGTGCTTCTCTCAGGGAATAATATGCAAAAGATGGAGCTTGCAAGCCAAGATGTATTTCAAATGATGCTTTGGAAATAATTTTCAAAATGGGATCCTTTAGTGACTCACTAGGAGTCACACTAGTGACACTGTGCAAAATGGTTCTTAAAACACTGAACAGCTTGCCTGGGGGACAGTTTTTTCCTTGAGAGGCATTATATAATTTAATATTCTGAAATTAATGGTTTATCATGAACTCCTTTTACCTAGGTTGGCATTTTTAGATATATGATTGTATTTGTTGCAGTATTTATTTAATCTGTTTTTAACATAATTCTAAACAATTTAGGCTCTACCTCTTTAGCATAAATGGGAACCACTTGAAGTCTTTTTGCTTAAAAATAAACCAAAACCATCTTGACCAATAGAAATGGGATAATAAAAGTCCGTGGCCTGATCCAGTGTTTGTGGATGTCTGTGTGTCATTTGGATATGGAAGAGATGCACTTTATCCATAGGCACAGCAGTTTCTGATAAGCTTATATTTGGAATAGCTCTTGGTAATCCTGGGACACTACAGGTGGAAGCACAAAGATCAAGTTGCACTGCCCACACATGCTCCCACACGCAGAAGTAGAAAATGGCAATCCAGGGTTGTCACCAGAGCTGTAAACTGGGCCTTGTCTTCACTTCTGCCAGCATTCTGCCCAGGGTGCTCTGCGAGATGGTTCAGCAGCTTGCACTGAAATGCCGGGTCTGTGGATCTCAGTCACCCCAGTTCGCCTTGCTCAGATTTAGGAACACGGTGTCTGAGACGCTCTTTATTCTGCAGTACGCTAAGGCTTTGTGTGCAGTCAGCTCCTCTCCAGACCACTCCTTACTTTTTCCCTAAATGTCACTTTTTAAATTTAGAATGTTACTTTACATCATGCCAGCTGGAAGTTGAAATATTTCTCCAGAAACAGGATCAAGAAACCAATGCACCTTGTGGTGAACAAATCAAGGCTACAGAGCTGCGCTGTGCCACGTACATTGTCACTTAACTGAGAGATTGTACAGATATACTATCACAGCTGGGTGAACAGTCTAAGTACACACATATAAATAATTATCTCAATCTCAGACAATGTTCTGCTTTCATAACACTTCCAAATTCACTTCCAAAGGAAGACAGGGTATTAACTTGCACACTTGGTCTAAAGCATTGTTTCAGCTGGCAATAAATTTCAAGAGGTCTGTCTGATGATAGCAATGAAAGCTTGCCATTTGCATTCCACTGCGTTCTCTAATCCTGAGACAAACCCAGCAACGCACGAGTTACTCAACCAACAAAGCTCAGATAACCAGCTCTTTGTTACAATGCACTTGCAGGCTCTGCACTTGGGAAACATTCTGCAAACCAATTTGAAAATCCTGGTGAATAATGAGCATATTTGAGGATGTTGCAATCTGCCTGCACATATTTCTCAAATGTAGGAAGAGGTGAAAGGCAGCCATTTATACATGATGGATTAAACAATGGAAGTCTTAAGATTTAACTTGTTTATTGATGCATATCTCTGTAAACCCTTTGGTACATCCCTACCAACGACTCTGTGCCCTGACAGACTTACGATGGTGGATTAAATTTGAGCAGCTGAAGTTTTTCCCTGTCCTTAAGGCAGGCATGTGTGATCTGCTTTGTGAATCAGCTCTTGCTCTGATAAAGCTTCCAGTACATTGCATGAGGATAAACTAAAATAAGAATGTGTTTACCTTCATTCTTCATCTGAAAACCACAATGGATAAGAAGATCCTGCCTGGGTGCAGTCATGGCCATGAAGAGAGGGTAAGTAAGGGCAAAAAGCTTCAAGTCAACCCTCTTGCTTTGAGTGTGGTTGAAGCCCCTTTTCTTTCTCAGCTGTTGCTCCTACTCTCCCAACCACTCACCCACACAGTGTTCTCGGCAGCTGGCACCAATGTATATATACAAGCTTGAGGCCAAGAATTGTTTTTTCTTTGCACTAATGAGTCACCTACCTTGCAATGAGGTTGCAGGCTAAGTCACACAGGTGTTGGTAACCCCCTGCCTGCCTCCCCACAACTCTTTTGCCTGTACCCAGGAGCACAGGCAACTTCACTGAGAAAGTGGAATGGATCAGAACTTCTCCATATGGCTGTGGCAAGAACAGCAGCCTGGTCCAGCTGATACCAAGATCTGCCTTTTCAGGACACATTGTGTGAGATGTAGAAATAATCCCATTGAGACTAGCCTAACCCAGGAGCTCAGATCTGAACACCACCTTGAGCCTGCAGTTAAGATACTCACAAATTTAGGTATTAGCTGCTTGAAGATCCTGCCTCTCTGTGCAGATGGGCATGATATAGGGGATCTGGGGCTGGGGAGCCCACCTGTCTCCTGATTCTTAGCTGAGGTACCTTGGTGAGAGGTGTTGTCTTCTCTCCTGGCCTCCTTCTGAGGCCTGTGGGTGATGGGCGAGTCACCACCATAGCTCCAGGTGCTCTGAGGCACTGAATTGTCCTCTGGCAATATCTTGTTCTCCTTGCTGACACAGGGATGCTGCAGATAAGCAAGTACCTGAACACCTCAACACCTAAACTAAAGTGACAGGAATCTCCCACACCTCTGTCCCATATAATCCCCAGCAGTCATTTTTCTTTATATATAACGGTCTTCTAAAGAAAACAGCAAGATACAAATTCAGAGAAAAAATCAGGCTGAAAACCCTTTCGTAACTAACACTCCCACAGAGAGGTAAGAACAAAAGAAGAAAGGCCAAGACAAAATATCTCCAAGTGGTGCCGGGGAGATGGAGGAGGGAGTCACATGCTTACATTTTCTATTGCCGAGCAACCAGGAAAAAACCCATATGATATATCACTGGTATAAGGGAATTGGGGTTTTGTGTTTTTTTGTTGGTTTTCTTTTTGCTTTGAATCTAAAAACTGCAAAGTAGCAATACATTTGCGGGAAACTTGAAAGATGTGACACAGAAGAAATAGCTAGTTTAAGATTTTTTACTTTTTATTTTTAATCTCAGTGCAAAAAAGCTGGGGAAAATATCTATTGGGCAAAGGAAAAAAAAAAAAGAATATACAATAGTGGAAATAGTCCATGACAGGTAGGCAGTCCTTTGAGTTAATCATCTACAAAATAATCTACTAATATAATCCAGATTTCTCTCCTATCAAACAGCAAGTGACATCCCACTCTTTATAGCTCGGAACAATTACAGATTGCAGTCACTGCAAGAGGAAGAGCTGCCTCATATCAAGATTGTGCTTGTCCTCCTCTACTTCTTTATTTTTCCTGAATTGATAATGTCTGACCAGAGAACAAATCATCTGCATATGCTCAACAGTAGATGTAGAGGTTTTATTTGCATAGGGTGTGTTGAGTCAGTCTGTAATTTGTACAGCATAACCCAGGCCCAGCATATTTATCAATACTTTCTTTTGCATGTCTATACCACACAAGAAGATTAAATGTATTTATTTAGGACATATCTCTTGTCTGAGCTATTCTTAACCTCTCCAATAATGGAAACTGCACAGCTTTTCCAAACAGCATTTTCCAAGCTCCACAGCACTTCAGATCTCTCTTTTGCCACAAAGTGTAACTTGAGCCATCAGTTGCAGCCTTGTCATTTCTACCACAGACACTGGACAGTTTACATCTTCATCTTCCCAACAGTTTTTTATCCATTTCCATGTATTTTTTTTATGTACTTCCCCAGTCTTCATTTTCTTCTTCTCTCAGAGCAAATTTTCTAACCCTCAGTTATTCTCATTGTTTTCCCTAAATGAGACTAGCCTTTTCCTTGAAGAGTAAGACCTGCTGCAAGACACAGCTTAGCTGCCCAGCTAAGCACCTTTCAAAGAGCACGAGGGAGAGCCCTCCTTGCTTCTTGCAGTTTGTGTGTGTTTCACATTCTCAGTATGGAGGTTGCTCACTTCTCAGCACTGGCATTGTTTTCTGATACACATCAGTTGTTTCCATTATCAGCTATCAAATTATATCTTAAAACTACAGAATATGAAAGATGGGCTGACTACCACAAGGAGTAACTCTCACAGCTTACATGGAGAACTCGGCATGGTGAGCATGGAGACTTGCAGAGTGCATTATGATCCTGGATGCCAGATTTGTGGTAAGGGAGAAGGGCAACCAGGCAAACCAACGTTCGGCTTTGTTCTGCCCTGGATTATGGTACTTCAGCTACTGAAGCTACTTTTAATGAAACTATTAAAAAATAAATAATTAAAAAAATGCCATTTCTGCCTCACACTCTTCCTTATACTGCAATTTCTTTTGACTTCTGGTCTCTTCCAAACCAGCTCCCCATTTATTCTGCCTTCACAGTGCCATTACCTGCTGATATTGCTGCTGTGAAGATCTTTTTCCTGTAAACACCTTCGCTGCTTTTGTGTGCCCTCTCCTGCACCTACACTGCTTCTCCAGCCAAGTTTCTTTGTCTCCTCCCAGCCATCCATACTACTTACTTTGTAGCTGTTCAATATCTCCCCCAGCTTGTCCTCACACAGCAGAGTCCCACTGCCCCACTTTCACTGCATGTGAGGCCACCATATCATCTGCCACGCTACCTGCCAGGTCTGGCGCGTGCCTGACATCTGCATTTCCCTCCTCTGCTCCTGGGCAGGAAGAAGGAGTCTGGTGAATGAACCATGCATTTTTCCTTCCCACATATTCGCTGTTCTTCAAAGCTACACTGGGTAGCAACAATCCAAATATGACACAAAATCTGTGCTAAGTTCTTTTTCTACAATATATATAGCACTGAGATTTTGGGGTGCAAAATAGGAGGGGGATGCTTACTGGCTGCTGTGGCATCATTCTTAGAAACCCAAATATTGGAGTAAAGAAACTGGTTCTGTACATAAACTTTTCTGGCTTATCATCTGTGAAAATCATTCCAAGCAGTAGTACTTGCCTACATGTTACATCCCTGCAAGCAAGCAAAATCCTGCTAAGTGTCAGAAGCCTGTCATGAGGAGTTGAAACTAAGGCTGGAACTGGCCAGCACACACAGCAAATACAAACAGCACAGAAAACTTATTTTTAAGCATCACTGGAAGGTCCAAAGCTGAAAAAGTAAAAAGCTGACAGCTAAGCTAGTAAGAAGGATTTAATCATAGACTTTGGATATATCACAAAAAAAGGGGGAAATAAATAAATAGATAGATAGATAGATAGATAGATAGATAGATAGATAGATAAATAAAGAGGCATGGGTGCATGTGCAGTGCATGCAGTCATTCCCACCCCAGAGGCTGTTTGCACATACACATTCCCTAAGACGATGCAGAGGCAGCTTGCCATGAAGTTAGCTGCCACTCAACAGCTGTGCCTTTCCTGACATAGATTAAATGACTTGGAACAGGAGAGAGCCTGATTCACAAAAAGCATGAATAATTTGATTTTTATAAAGCACAGACTGCTAAACACTCATTCATGACAAAACATCATTATCAATTTCCATTACTGTGATAGTGACTTGTGACCGAATCAGAACCAGGATGGTTATCCTTGGATAAGTACAGGGCAAAAAGAGATGGTGCAGCCTAGAAATGTACAGGACCCTACTGAAGAATAGAGAAGTGGGGGAAAAGCTTTATATGGATGTGACTATGGAACTTGGAAGTTTTGAAATGGACACCATATACTTTGTACTTCCCTCACATACATTTCAGGCAGGGCATACTCAATAAATCCTAATCAGTACCTAGACGTTAACACTGAAAGCATATTGCCTTGAGACCTTTTTTAGAGAACAAATTGTGTTCAAACTTATAACAATTAAGCCTGTATAATTGCCGCTTTGCACAACTGAGGTCCAAAATGGCAAACAGACAGCATGCTGACATGGAAAGGAGCATATATAACAAAATCTTGCAGTGTAGCTGCTTTTGCATTAGAAGTTTTAATCAAAATAACTACCCAGTCAACAGTACACGGTACTCCCACTCTACCCGAAGAATTTAGTGGTGTGTATTCTTAAGAACTTTTGGGAAGAGAAAAAAAATATTCTTAACCAGGTCATTCCTCATTTTTCTGTTGTTGGAAGCAAAGCAAAACACAAAAATGCTTATTGTTTAGGAAATGACTAATGAAGATACAGTGAATTTTTGGCATTAGTGACTTTCTTATGACTAATGACTTTACTGTTTCCCCAACCTATAGTATCACAAATTAATATCACAAAGAGAACCATTGAAAAAATAGTCCCTATTGGAGAATTAATAAGTAAACTAAAGCAGCCTGGTCTTAACATACCCAATCCAGTTTTGCATAGGCCACACTAGGATTATTAGCTAAGAAGTAGTACTACACAAATGTGGATCTATTGCAATTGTCCCTACGCATTCATATAACACTTTCAGCGAGTCCTCCTTCAATCAGGAGCACAGCGCAAAGATGCACAGATGGATCACCAGGACAACAGTACTCCCTAAAATACCCCAGTCCGAACAGTAATGTGGATAGAGGAGAATTTACCTGAGTTTATTTCTGTTACTTTGTTAACATCAAATTATCAGTCCATCTTTGAGGCATGTATGACAATATCTACCTTTTCTTTAGAGTGTTTTTTGTTTTTTTTTTTTTTTTTCCTGTCTAGCCTGAGCTATGCCTCAATTGTGTCTTAGACAAAAAGACCCCATTTTCTCTGTTTTCCTTTATTTTTGAAAGTTTCATTCTGCTGTTGAAAAAAAAATACAAAAAAATACACAGACCTTTTTGGTGATGTGAGGCCGTCTACATTCTCTATTTAATCAGCTTGCTCCGGAAGTTTCACCATTTTTATCAGTCAGAGTCTAGATGCCTTGAGCAGTGTCATTGGCATGGAGCCATCTTTCAGCTGCTTCCCAAACATTTTCATTTATTTTTGTCTTTCCACCACTTTCTATATTGCTTTCTATTCCACAGCTTCTTTTTATGGCCAAGACTTAAAATAATGAAAAGGCAAACTAATCATGGTTGTTACAGCAATTAAACATAAAGAAAGTAATCAATTTGCTCACTCTTCCTTTGCAAATACATTTCAGAAACTGTTTTAATCTTTCCACAGGCAAGAAAGGCATTTGCAGTTCTAGGTATTTCTGTTTTTACCTTGAGGTTGTAGGTTTTGTTGTTGCTGTTGTTGTTCAAAGAAATTATTTTTAATATTTTGCAACATAGGAAAATTAAGTTTGCTCCAATAAAATGGCAATACTTTTCACAAAATGAGGTTGCACGTGTTTGTGGTGAAAGCTTCAAAGAATGGAAGCCACCTTTGGAGCCACAGGTATAATACAGAAACAAGCCTTTGGAAGTACAGAGTGTTTCTTGTTACCTACAGACAGAGTTCATGTTTATGAGGAAAATGACTTTATCAGGCCCTGTGCAATAACAAACAAAGGTATTAAAAACTGATCCTTCTTCACAACCTCTCATTGATCTTAATTTGTAATACAATTAGTGTGTTTTTATCAGAGAGCTCCTATGCTAACGTACATAAGACAGATAGGATTTGCATTTCAGTTAACACACAAAAGCTCACAATTACATGGGTGGAAGCAGGGGATTTTGCTTCTTCTTGTGTTGGCTCACTTGGGATCTCATCTGTTCTCCTTAGGTACCCATTCGGTACCTAATTAGGGTACCTCCTTGCCCATTAGGGTATAATTCCCCGAGACATAAATTTGTCAGTCAGGAACTCCTTCAGCATTCAGAGGATGTTTCTAGATTGATGTTCCTTAAAGTATGAAAAGTTGCTGTAATTTTAGCTAAAATCTGCATTTTCACTTTTCTGAGAATCTGCAGCACCACAGAAACCACATTAACCATGTGGTTTGGAAATTTTAACATCTCTTACAGGCTGCCTAGCGAAGCTGCCCAACATTAGCTGACATTAGACAAAAGAACACCTTCACTTCTGACTGATGTACACAGCTGGGCACTCCAACTCTTCATCACCTCTTGAACTAATTTTTTAATGTAGTCTACTTCTCTGTTTTTATCCTACTTTGGACTCAGTATAGAAGCACCTGTTTATTTCTTTGCTCATAACAGGCATTTTGCTGCACAGTTTTGTACTCTTCACAGTCTTCTGTAAAAATACTGTTCTTTCTGTACAGAAAAGTAATTTAATGAAAACTCTATATGACCTTGTCAGTGAAAATAAGTTTTTAGACTATAAGACTTCATGAATTTGTAGTCCCAGCTTAATCAGAGGTTATAAGGACAGAAAATCAGGGAAGCAATATAAAAGCTGGTGAAAGCCAACCTCTGAGTAAATAGGGAGGAGGCAATTTACCACTCTTACTGGAGGCCCTGCCCCAAAGACAAAGGACTGGTAGGCCTGGGAAGGAAAACTTCATAGCATCACTATGCAGCTAATAGCTAGTAGCAAAAGAAAAAAGGAAGGGCTGGTTTTGTTTGTTTGTTTGGTTGGTTGGTTGGTTGGGGCTTTTTTTTTTTTTTTTGCCTGTTTTGGGAGAAAAAACACAGAGAGGCTGTGTAAGAGTGCTTTGAAGCCACCATGAGCTACAGCTGAGATACATGAGTATATATAGCCTATTTCAAGACCTGTTTTCTCAAGAAATAATACTTGGAGACAGTTGGCTGGTTTTGATCGCTCTTGTAATTACACCTGGAGGGAACAGAATTGCAGGCACTGAAAATAACTCAGCCCTGCCAAGGTAATCACTGTTAGCACTGCTCTGTGGGTTAGTTAATCAGGTGACTGCTCAGAAGTATGTGATGGTGAGAGGGGTGAGCTCTGGTGAGAGGGGGCTTAGAGGCTAGTCTGTAATTCCTGCAGGGTAGATGGGACCATGGTGAAGTCCTGTGTATCTCTATTGCAGCAGAATGGGCGCTTGCAACGTTGTTGTCAGACAACCAGAGCCTACTTCTAAACAGACTTCTAAGCATACCAGGAGGACATTTGCACATTGGTCTGTAGTGCTGAGAACAGCCTACACATCTTATCCACTACCACAGTAGGTGACATCAGTATCCATCCAGGGCAGGGCAGGAAATGTTGAGTTTACTACCAACCTGCCTGCCTCTAGATAGGCACTAGGTGTGCACTGTTGCTTGACTATATCATATTTGCCTGAGTCTTCTTATTCAGGATTGTCAGAGGTCAGCTCTAGTCTGTGTCCAGCTGCCCACTTGCATTGTCATAGCGTTGCATCATTGTGACATAGTTTCTTCTTGCCACTTGGAAGGGAAAGGAGATATCCCCAAAGTGGGCTGAGACAGACAAAATAATGCCTTTCTAGGAAAGCCTGTGAGTGATTCCCCCATGCATTGTTAGCCACGTGAAACTCCAGACAGGCAGTCTTGGGCATGTGCCACAACCAAGGTCGTCTGTGGTATCTCCACACCACAGGAAGCCATGCGGCTATCTGGGGTAACAATTGTGGAAACAAATCCCTCCTTCTCCTCCTTCCATTGTGTTTTGTAGCTGATATTGAAAAATGGCTGGTGTCCGGATGGGATAGAGATTTGCTAGAACTGGGGGTATGTAAGGGTTGGCCTGTTTTTGAAAAAGTTAGAGGAAAGAGAAGTATGACTGACCTGATAATTATGACGGGTACTTATTGTTACAGGGCATCTTCCACAGACATTTCATAGCATTTTGACTAAAGCCAATCATCTGCGTAATGACAGCTTTGTTCTGTTTTCCATTTTGGTGGTAAATGCTGCGGTGTATTATACAGCAAAACACAGTAAAATAAAAGATGGGTACATGTGCAATTTGCCTGCCTCTGTACCTGGGAGCAGCAAGTTCACACTGCAGTGGAACTTCAACAAAATTGTTTTCTATTGTGGAATTTGTTTCCATCAAAGGTAAACCTGACCATTTTGACAGAATGTAATTTAGAAGGAAAAATTTCTATGAGCATCCGTTGGAGCAAACAATTTCAATCCAAATTTTTAAAATGACCTTTCAAATAATTTTAAAAATATAGTAGTAGTAGCATATTGTTCCTGCAGAACAATATATGTTTGTTTCTGCTTATCAAAATATGAGTATTAAGATACTGGAATTGAAGCAGAACACAGTTTCACTGAAATGATTAATGTTTTTCATAAATTTCCACTAGGGAGAATTTCAAGCTTTTTGAAGGAAATAAGTGTTTCTAGCACAGAAATAAAGATTCAGGATTCCAAATTCCTCCCTGGGTCAGGCTTCCCAGTCTTGCAGGAAAATGTATCTCAGGTAGTGAAGCACAAGAATATACTTGTTCTTAAATGGAATAGCATCCACAAGAAAGTTCTTGTTCGAAGAAGCTGCTTGATACTGTTCAAGAAAGATAGCTGGCATGAATCTGCTTTACTAGATATCCAGGGGTTCATCTCCTCAGTAGTCCTCTATTGAGCCACATCTGATAAAGCAGATCTACATGCAATCTGCCATGATAGTTGGAGCACAAATAATCATAAGGAAGAATGACATGGATATGAGCATCTTGGTCCATAAAGTGCAGCAGCTTGAGCAGTGCTTGTGTTGTTGTACTGCAGACCAGACTGATCCCAGGTGCCCTAGGAATCACAAAGGTAAAGGCTTATCTTTCTGATTCCTTTGTGCCAAGCACTGAACATCAAAGCACAAGATCCACATCAGTATTTTTAAGCTGAAGACAGAAACGCCATGTTAAACAAGGAAAAATGTACCTGCCTGATACCTACCTGAGCTATCAATTGACTCTGAAGATATTGAAGTGTAAGCCTGATGAAGCTTTACACTGGGAATTTTTGCACTTACAGCCAGTCTAGAGACAAGAATTCAGAATGATGCTTTCAGAAAAGAAATAGGCTGCAGTTCCTCATTTTGTTTCTGCCTAGGTGCTATACATATAGTGACATTGTCTATGTTAAGACTATAAGTGTTATCTACAGCTCTATATGTTTTTGTTCAAAAGTCAGGTTGGACTAAGAGCAATCCCTTCAATAACATTTCATTTATTTTACATGCAGGGTGCTGTTGTAGCAGAAGGCTGCAATTAATGACTGTATTAATAAGCTTAGTACAAACAAACTACGTGTACTTTCCTCTCCATTTGCAGAGCATCTGGTAGCTAAATTATCTGACCTTCTGTAATTCTTAGGAATTGTCAGTGAGCGAAGTACCAGTCTGTCACTTCCCTTATGTCTTCTGAAAGCCAGACAGACCTACTTGTTTGTAGTCATTAGCTTTCATTTAGAAGGCAAAAAGTAACACCAAGATGACATTGTCAGTATTCAATACCTGATTATCAGATTTCTGCAAACTTCGGGTTAAGTTTTAATGTAAAAAAGGTTATCAAAGCTTAGAAAGACTTCAGTGAACATCAGATTTAATCTTTGCAGATTCTTATTTCAAGCAGAAACATGACATGAGAAGATATTATTCTTTAGTGAGAATTTGAGATTATCAGCAACAACAGCGGAATGAAGTAGACAGTAGTTCTGTAGCCATTCTTAATGCCATGGCCTCATCCAAAATTTTAGCCCAAACAATGCTACAGAGAACAAACACTTTCTCTACAAGTCAGTTTGAAAGGTAGAGTCCTGGTTCCATTGAGATCTCCTGTGGGAGATCATCAAATGGATTTTCTTATGATTCTTGTTTGGTAATATGTCTATATATTAATCAGGTAAGCAGATAATCCCAGCTCACTCTAGCCACATGAAACTATGCCTTAACTGAAGACTAAATTTTCTCTGGAGCTGATAAAATCATTACCATGAAAAAGAACAATAACTTGAGTCTGGCTTCCAGCAACTGGATTAAAATACCTCACCAACAGGTTTAAACAGTAGGTATCATCCACAGGCTTGTTCCTGGGACCAGCCTGGTCATAGAAGAAGCTGAGCAATACTTACTTGAGTAGAGAAAATTTCCAAGTGAAGATTAAACTTTCAATACGTAAACACATTTGTCATGTCTGATCACTTCTATTTGCAGCTGTCAAAAATAATCTGTTTCTGTGTTATTTCTGGAAGACAAGTAAATCTCTGGAATGTTAGATTTTGTGGGCAGTTGGCCTTCAGATGTCAACTTTTGTTTCTCCCAAGCATTGTTAATTTGTGTATATTCTTTTTTGCAAGAAAAGATTTATAAATCCATCACTTTCACTGAAATACAGGCCTATAAGTTTGACCCTTTTTCTCTTTTCAGTGATGCTAGCATGGATCATGTTTTTCTTAACTGCCCTGAAACCAAAATATTTACCTCAGTATAAAACTAGCAAAACTGAGGAAAGAGCAAAGCCCCTATTCAGGTGAGAGTTTGCTGGAGAAGAATTGTTTGTTCGGAATAAAACGTCTTCCAAAATTTGAGTTAAGTAAAGACCAATTTTCAAGGAAGATCTTTTTGCATGCCTCTAGATTTCTGAGTCTTTAGGTTCTATCTATGTAATATTTTCAAATTTTTCTTGTTTGCTGGAGGGAACATCTAGATCTAGCTTTCTTTTTGTTTGTTATTCTCTTTTCTGTCCTGTGTATCTCCTTTTTGTTTCTTGTCTTTCCTTCTTCATTCTTAAATAGAAAAGATGTGAATCTCATACACCTACTTAATTTAAGCATCTGATATTTTTAGAAAGATGTCTACAGCTGTGAGACTGAAAAAATTCATGAGGCTGTCCTACTATTGCTGACAGTAAGGAAGGCATGAATACCGAGCCACTATAAGAAAGAAAACTGGGGGCAGAAGAAATTGGGAAATGCAAATTGTAGGAGGGAGAAGCAGGATCAGTTCTCAGTGCCAGAAACAGAGACTACAATTATTTTAAAGATCCTCAGGGCCTTACTTGGAGACCAAATGGCACAGAATAGCCTGCATCCATGGTATTAAACTCTATTATTCTTCAAAACAGCATATTGTCTATTGCAAATAATCCCTGTCTTGTGCTTGTTCCTGAACCATACTTTTTGAGAACATCAAAGTCCATGAGCTGCTTGTAAGTTCTAGTTTACCCAGGCCAACCTATGCAAGAGACTGCTCTAAGGAATTAGCAATGCACACAGACAAGTTTCTGAGTCTAGAGAATGTTCCCCAATGCTGTTTCTTTTATCGATATTGATGTAGTCAGAGTTCTGGGGCAAAGGAGGCATCTGAAGATAACAACTATACTGCTGTTTGTATGCCCACCTCTATATGACTAGAGGAGGAGACAAGTGACAGATGAGAAAGTGTTTATTGCTTAATACCGTGTGTTGACCCCCAGTCAATTCTGTCAGTGGATCATCTTAAGTACAACATGTCTCTGTGCAAAGTCTCTGATATACTCTTCTTTGGTATTGTTGTGATAACCAGCCACTAAGGTTGAGGATATCCAGTCAGCAAGGAATGGCACAGCTATGACAGCTATGCCAACCCAAAAGGACAGACAAATCACTCTTACAAAACTTGCCAGATATTGCAGGAAGGTTTCATGCCATAGTGTGGTAGTAAAAACCACTGAGGTTCAGAAGTAGACTCAGTGACAGGAGGAAGGACATGCTGGAGGCTGCTACCCTGAGCAGAGAGCAAAGCAGTGGTTTGATGATGCAGAGGTTTTGGAATCATGTGGTGATGTTCTTAAAGCTCATTTTATTCCCTGACCCAGCTCGTCATGCAGACCCGCAAGCCTTTGTCTGAGTGCAGCTCTTGATGGTGGGAAATGAGCAGCAGCAGAACAAGGCTGCCTTGAGCTGGTGTGGCTGCCAAGCATTCCGCGTCCTGAAACTACAGACTAAGCTCACTGGATGGCAGGGACCACTGCAGTCATCCCAGCTGCCCAGGAAAATAAAGAAGTCAAAAATTTAGCTTTACCAAAACCAAACCAAATCAAACCAAACAAACAAAAGAGGGTCAATAAGTGTGCAAAACCATGCCTTTATAGCAAAGTATACATCTGGGGCACCTGTTCTCGGATCTGGGGGTTGCACATAGGAAATGGGACAAAGCTCAGCTAACCAGAGGCTGTTCTGGCTGCAGTCCTGACCAGCAGCCATCCAGACAAGTCATCCTGCCTGTCTCAGTCAACGGCAGTTCACCTCTGCCCTCTCTTGCCATGGCCACCCTCCCTCTCCCTCCCCATCATGCCAGTTGTTGGCCTGAGCTGTATGCAGAGCTGCTCTATATCACAGTCAGCAGCTCATTCCTGAGCCTCTTTGACATCTCCTGCTTTGTGCTGGCAGTCTGTAAGTTTTAATGCCTTCTGCATTCATTCAACCACTCATCTTGTCTCTCACCTAGTCCTCTTTAGATACTATATAAGGACAGTCTAAGCAACATCTTCTAAAAGTGTGCTTTTAGCTGCATCCACATGGGATTTTAACTAACAGCTGGGCATTTGGACGGCCAAAGTAGATTTTTTTTTAAGCTTTTTGATCTGAAATTAGCTAAGTACTGTAGAAATGGAACAAGGTGCATGGGCTGAAAGACTAAAAGTCAGTAAGGTGGATATGAACTGCCTAGCAAGCTCAGTTTGGAGAAAAGAATTGGGAACTGTGCTACAGAAGGACTAGAAATAAACCCTGGGAATTGTGAAATGACCCTGGAAGTGAACAAAACTCTGCTACTCTAGTAACACCCTTCTGGAAGCAGGGGCAGGACAAAGGACTCTTCTGTGAAACCTGTTATCAGATCCACCTCCCTTACCTAGCAAGCCAACCTGTATAAACTCGTCTTCTGTTGGGACTTTCAAGAATGCCAAGATAAAATCCCAGACAACCTTGCTTTAAAGTAAGCTGAATATCTTTGTACAATAGTTGGCAAGTATCTTTGAGAATGGATATAGACAGCCAAAACTAATCATTCCCCTCTACTTGTTACTTGGAGTGTCCTCCAAGTTACTGGACTCTGAAACTGTGTCCAGTTTTAATCCCTCACCTACAGGAGAGATGTTCACCAGCTGGAGCAAGTTGACTGGCTGGAGCACGTGATGTGTGGCAAAAGCTGAGGGATATGGCCTTGCTCAACCTGGATAGGAGATTTTCAGCACGTAGCTGGGGAAAACCCTAAGCAACCTGCTGAAACTTGAGGTTGGCCCTGCTCTGAAGAGCGGCGCAGATGAGGCCACTTCTGAGGTCCCTTCCAACCTAAATTATTCTCTGACTATAAGCACAACCCCTTCAGCAGATGTCTGGTCTCCTGACCTCCTAACCACTCTGCAGATACTGAGTTTCTGACCAATATTCAGAGCTGTGCCATCACTCCCCATGCCTGTATACAACAGCCTTTCTCCCAGTGCTGACTCCGCTCACTCATGTGCACTCAGCAGCAAGTTTCCACATCAGAGACCCATGTTCAACAGAAAGCCATCAAATCCAGGATTATTTGGCTGCGACCATCTTCTGTAGCTGAGATCTCGGGGCTCTAGGTGGGTTAACCCAGGAGAGACTGCAAGCACAGCCCCAAGCCCAGGGTGCCCCTCTGGAATGGCTGAGAGGCAACATGAGGTGAGGAAATTCCCCACTCACTTTGCTGCATGCTTGGGTTTTTTCAAGGCCCTTCGTGTCCCAGCTGGCAGCAGAAGCATGGTTCTGTAAATTTACCCCTTCATTTCAAGATAGCTTCTTCTGCAGGACAGATCCCAAATGCTTACATACCTGGTGGCTCATCAGAAAGCCAGCAAGTGGTTTTTGAAAGGAGCTTGAAACCATTTGGGGTGGCAGGCAGGAGAAGAAAATGCCTTGCCCACCACTGCAGCTGCTTTCAAAACCCACAGTGCAGGCTAAGTATGTCAAAAAGTGTGAAGGCTATTTTCAGAGGTGAAGAAACAGATGTTATCTGCAGCGATGAGATTTTTTAGCAAATTTTTTTAATTAGTGTTTGCTTCAAACCTCAAACACTAGAACAGAAGAAAGGAATAAAGGGTAAAAACAGAAAAATCACAGGTTAATAAGCAAATCAAAGAATCAAATACATGAAAGGCTGGGGCGGGGGCAGGAGGAGACAAAAAAATATGTAAAGTTACCCATTCCAGCTCCTTCAAGCAGGATCTTGCACTGCATTAATCCCTCTAGGCTTTTATCAGCCAGCTTTTGAACTCCTCCTGTGATAATGATAAGCCACCTCACTCGGCAGTGTATTGCACTGCCTCATTGTTCTCTCACATCAGCTGGAAAAACGAGGAGAGAAACCTAAAAGCCAGCCAGGGTTTCTGGGTGCTTGGCGTGTTTATGGCGGCTGGGTACTAAGGGCAAATACTGGCACGGGAAGCAGCGCTGCCCAAATGCTGCAGACAATGCAAATCTTCAAGGGCCCAAATCTCCAAGGGCTGGTTGTGCAGCCTTGTGCCCTGCACCACTACGGGAAACATCACAAGCAGCTGCTTCCCAAAAGCTCTGGCATGGTGGCACGCCAGCCAGGCAGGGGTAGGTGCCAGCAGCTCCTGCAGTGCCCAGCCCAGGGCCAAAGCTGAGCAGTGGCACCCCAGGGATGCTTCATGATGTTGGCTTCTGCTATTTAATTCACATCACAGTCTTGTGAGTTGAAGTCTCCTTGTATGAGCTGGCAATCACTCACCTTCTCCAGGAGCAGTCAGATCCTCAGAGAGCAGTACGTTGTTGCACAGACAGTTATTGTTAATATTACTTAGTATTTTAATTGTTAGTGAGGTGCTTGAGGCTGATGAAAGTGGGATTTCCCAATAAAACCTGCAAATAGTTAATGAATATATTGAAAAATACGCTGCATAAAAATGAATCCCACTTCAAAGGCCTTACTCCAGATTAATACTGCTATAGCTGAGAGCAGAATTTAGTCCCTTGTTATTATCTGTGAAGGAAGATTAAGGCTCAAGATGCAATTAGTTTCAGTTTAGTGAAAAGGGCAGGATGGAACAAGTATGCTTCCAGTCGAGTATTTTCCATAGGAGACCAAAGAACCAAAGACATTTTCTGTTTCTGTCTGAATGATATGTCTCAAAATTTTGTGTTAACCTTGAATAAACTATTCATTAGACAACCAATGTCCTTGAGTTTCAGATTTGTTTGTGTCTGTACAACAATAATTACCTCTTTAAAATTATAGGTTTAAACACAATAATATTGGTATGAAAATATTTTTACCAATAAAGTGTATTCCCTTCCTGTTTTGGAAAAAGCTCTACTTACACAAGCACGCTGATGGAAGGTATAAATGCTTTTCCCCAGGTACAGCTAATGCAATTCAAATCTTTATGTGAAATAGAGCCTAGCCATTTTTCTTGTCCTGTGTATCCCCTCAATCAGTGTGAGGAGGAGGAAACATATGAGTCACTAGAAATATGTTTTTCATCCTCCAGAGAAGTTAGATTTAGGTGGCCTAAAAGTGCGTTCAGTTTCACTATAGTGTCATTTTCTGGCCTGGCACTTTATTCAATGAAGTTCTCAAAACTCAATAGTTTTCTAATGCTATAAGGCCAGAATGAAGCAGGTCTCTCTCTCTCTCATTCTCTCTCTCTCCTTTCTCTCTCTTTTTTTTTTTTTTTTCCCTGCAGCAACTGATCATTTCACAGTGGCCAGTTTCCCTCTCTCCTTTATGTTAGATCAAAATTAGGAAGAAAATAAAGCTTGACAGGTAAGAAAAATATTAATGATTTTGCTGATATAGACTATATGTTGCTTTGGGAAGGGTCAGTTTCTCACTACAGGCTTGTTAAATTTTTCAGTACTGAGGAATATCATATTTAATTCAGATCCATACATATTACCATAGTCTACATGTTATGTAATGAATGTTTGATTTGCAAGTCATTCTGGAGGATATTTCCTTTTCCTTTTTTTGAGAACTGAACTTAATAGAGTACCCTAAGAAGAAAGTAGAAATGCTGAGAAAAAAAAAATTTTTTTTTTTTTTTTGAGAACATTTCAGTTTAGCCATAGTAAATAGTAAATATAATAAAGTAACCTTCATTGCATACAGCAAATTATGCTTAAATATAAGCTCTTACAGGCACTATGCTTTGGAAATAGACTTTGGGCTTACTAATGCAGTTTCTGGTTGGCAGCAGGAAAAGCAATAAGGACAAGTCTTTATCAGAAGAGTGTTTGTGCCTTGAAATTCAGGCCCTAGCTGCTACAGAGAGCAAAGCTTGCCTTAGAGGCTTCAGGGTCTCTAAGGCCCCTAATATAAGAAAGATAAAATGTCTTCCCACTGGCCTATGGGAGCATGGAGACTGTCTTCTTGAGAAATCCTTTGAGAAAAAGGAAAAAAAAAAAAGAAAAAGAAAAAAGAAAAAAAAATAGCATTCCTTTTCCTGTAATCACATCCGTCCTTATGGTGAGAGTGGGAAGAGTAAGAGTTCAACACTACCTGTTTCACTTCAGCCTCACTGATGCTGCAATTAGATGTGTGTCACCAGGCTGTCTGGGAGCAGAGCTCACAGTTCATATGCACCTGTGGGTTAGATGCTCTGAGACTCTTACCTTGGTGAATTATGAAGAAAATTACCCACCTTTCCGGGTATGTGGGCGAGAAATAGAAAGACACTGGAAAGTTATCAGCACTCCTGCAATTTAGTCTGCATCTCCATTGCAAAGTGTGCAGTTATCACCAGTTGAAAGTAGCAGCCACTTTTCAGGCTATCCCTGGAGACTGGGAGACCAGCCTAGTTAGAGAACAGTGTCAAGCTCAAGTTGTTTGGTTTTTGGCATATAAGTGATGGAGGTTTATGTACATGAGTACAAACCTGAGAAATATCTGCAGCAAAGGCCTAAGATTTTGAGAATGCCATGTTAACTACAGCCTTTTCTCCTAATCAGCATAATTTCTTTCATTATATGCTCCATATTTTTTCCTTGCATTAAAAACAAGGTAAATAATATTTCTGGCTTGGAAAAATAGAATCGTTTTCCATATCCTAAATGGCCAAGCACATTCTTTGCTTTATGGGATTTAAATATTGTGAGGGCATTAGATCTCAACTATCATTTGCCAGCTTTTCTCAAATGCATTAATGTTTTCTATTTAGCCCTGTTTAAAAATGTCTTTTGCATAACGAATTAGGAAATAGGACAAACCAACAACAAAGTAATCATTCAAACCTCTTGAGAACTTTGCAAACCATCATTTATCATCATCTTGGATTTAATTAGTTTGAGAGTCTGAGAAGTAGAAGTATTTATAACGTTAGAGTAGCTCAAAGGCAGAACAAACATTTGTGTTAGATATCCAAAGATGGAGCTTGGAGAACTAGGAGCAGTGGTCAGCCAAAGGCTTTCAGAGAGCTGGGAAGATTTTGAGAACGGCATACGTATAGGTGGATAATCAGTAGTGGTATACCCTAGTAAATAACCTAGAGCATTAGCTGTTCACAATCCTTGGAAAACACTGTTATTTATGTATTAGTTATGTGTGGTGCAGCTGTATGTAAGGACTGACTTGGGAGCCTATTTTTAGGCAGAAGAACCTTGAAGGGCCTTAAGAGTGAAATAGATGTTAGGAAAATGTGTAACATGAAAATCAACAAGGTAATGCTTGAATGTCTTTTAGTTCTCTTTAAGCATTTTATTTGAAGTGGTTTGCACAGCAGAGTAACACATAAATGCAAAGAAAGAAGTGGAGTCCTTAGTAAAAAAAAAAAAAAAAAAAAAAAAGGCAGGGAAGGAAAAGAAGAGGTGTAGCTGTGGAGCAATGTGGATTTACCAGTTTGTGAGGAAAGGGGCAGGGTTAGCCCAGAAGAAAAAGAGAATGGAAAAGGTTTGCATGCAGTAAGCCGTCAGGCTAGATGTACTAAGGGACGTGCCTTGTGCCTCTCTTCTCAGCCTCCTGAGTCTCTGGGGAGGAGGCCTTCAAGCTGGAGGGCCTGGGTGGATGGCTGGGAGGTGGAGGAGCTGGGACTTCACTGAGCATTTGTCCCACTTCTGCACCGTATCCCTGCCAAAATCAGCATTTGGTTTGCTTGACAGCCTTTCTGTGACATTACATGCTGCAAGAAAAGGGTAGCACCAGCTGATCTTCAGTGCCTACTGGAAAACTTGGTGCAGCCCTATGAACAGATGGGTGCTGGGGCTGAGCACAGCAGCTTTAGCCACTTATGTAGATGCACCAGCCACCCAGGCTGCTGGTACCCAACAAGAAATGAACTTCCCCTTGGACAAAGCAGAGGAGGATGCATAACAAAATCCATTTAAGAGCGACTGGGGCTACCGTAGATTTGTCTCAAGTCTTGTACCTAAACAGTCAGCTGTTATTGGCACCTTCATAGGACAAAGAGGCAAGTCTTCAGCATTAGTAGGATAGGATATAATTTTCTTCAGAAAAAAAAAAAAAAAGAACATTGTAGTTGTTTGAGGCAGCAACTGTGCCTTAGCTCAAGTTTATCATGTTGTCTACTACAGAAACCCCCTTAGGAACAGGGGCCATCTTGCAAAACAAGGAAGAAAGTTTATAAATACAAATTAATTATACTGTTGGATGTGATAAGGTTCAGAAGTAATAAATGTATGTTGATTAAAACATAACCCTAAAGAAACTTCAAATTTGTATAGCCTATATGTATTTGTGTCAGCCAGGCAATCTAAAAAATGTTCATGTCAAGTGTTATTTTTTGAAAGAATAGTGTACTGACAATCCAGATTTAAATTCAAACGTGGTGCTAGGTTCATACCTGTAATGTCCATTTATGATTAACTTGGGAGAATATTGCATTAATGACAGCAGTTTATACACTGCTGGAATAAATGATATGCCACAGATGGAGACATCATGGAGGGATCAGCTTGAAATGCGTACATTTTTCTGATACATTAAGCCAAGGGACTGACTACAGTGCAGTTTCTCATGCTGAGGTATTTTTGGCATCTTTTTCCTTAGGTTTGCTTGTAAAGACAGAATAAATTGTCCTTGACATTCGTAAACATATTTTTTATGTCAGTGCCCCTTCCCTCTCTATTTAATACCTCACGGAGGGACTGCAGGGGGGGAAGCCATGCTTAGTATTCTGCAGAGAGCCAAAAGCCAGAGAGCTCTGACAGGGGAAGCTCTCTCTTCCAGCAAATTACCGCAGGGAAAAATAGATCATGCTCACTTTCAGACTTCAAATATTTGCCTTTGTGAAGTGTAATGCAGTTTGGGAAAACAATGCTGGTAGCATTTTCGTATGAATCTAGATTTCTTATATTATTGTGCAGTAGAGAAAGAAGAAGTACTGAACCACCCAGATTATTCTAGGTAATAAAATATTCACCTGACTGCATTTGTTTGCATACATATATGTGTTTCTTGGTACATGTATGCGTGTGTACATTATATAGCTTATTGCCATCAAGAAGCAAAGATCCTACTCCAGCAACTAATGCTGCTATCTGTAGTCTAGTCTTCCCCCTTTTCCCATACTCCCTTTACTTAAAAAGCTCTTTTTTTTTTTTTTTAGAGAGATTTTGTAAAGACCTAATGCTGGTCCTTCGCAAGTGTAAATCCATTTCAAAAGTTTGACGATGTTAATCTGTCACACAGGTCTTTCCTGCAAAATTCCCTGTCAAATTCTCTTTTCCGATCCTGCTTAAAAAGCACTTAAATGTTTAGGCTGGTGGTACTCTAAGATCCCTGCCTGTCAAGCTGACAAATATGGTTGTGGTGTTTCTTAGGATTTCTTTGCCTTTCTATATTAGCCTGCTGTCTCTAGTCTTCTGCTTCTATCTCATGGTGGTTTTGTTGTTGTTGCTGTTTTGTTTTGTTTGGTGATTTGTAAAGCCCTTAGGACAAAGGGATGTTGGTCCTGGTGCATTAAGGTAATGAAAATATATAATAAAAAATGAAAACTGAACTCAGTAATAATGCCTTCAAACAAGAGGAAAAATGAACAATAAAGCCTAAAGGAACTGAACTAAAATCAGATAGACAAAGAGGGAAAGATACTCCCTTTTTTTTTCTTTTTTTTTTTTTTTTTTTTTTCTCCAAGATAAAGAATGTAATTTGTTTTCTATTTGAAGAGTAATGGGATTTTCACAAGGTCCCTGTTGGCTAACTTAGACACATTAAGGTACCAGAATTCTATTATATTTCTCTTCTTTCAAGGTAATGACTATGGCAACAACTAGGAGATTCCTAAGCAGCTGCCTATAGTGATGGTTTCATGTATTCATGCTTTCTGCACCTGGAGAAACTTTGGAATCCAAATGAAATTAGAGCCCTTACAGAACACAAGCAGCATCAAATGCCCAGGCAGACATTCTTTGCTCACAAAAACTATTGTGCTAAAATACCACATACATAGCTGAGCTGGTCTGTGCTCTGTGATCCAGCTTGCAATGTCACATTGCAGCTAAAAAGGCTGAAACACTTACCCTGCCTTTTGGTCCTCCCTTTCCCTCTTACCTCCATTGCTGGAGAGGCAGTACACAATGGGCAGCCTGCGGTTCAGCACGCCTTAGTTTTGAAATCACTAAAAATAACCTCATTGATAAAAAGGCAAGCAGAAGCTGCAGCTGGCGCTCTGCAGCAAGCACGGGTGGGGCAGAGCCCGTGGGAAGCGCGGGGGCACGACTTGGTGGGAGCTGCTCACAGGGGTACCCAGCCTCCCGAGGAAGAAGGCTGTCACAACATGGGGACTGGCACTGCGTATTTGCAGTATGCCATCAGTTTAGACTGTGTGGAAAGTGGGACCCAAACTCTGCTCCACTTAGCCCAAAGCACTGCATATGAGATGCCTCTGCAAGCTCTGTTTCCATGGAAATAAGCGTTAGCGTTAGCTTCCCCCAGCAAAGTGAATCTATCAGACAGACTTCAACAAAACAGGTATTTTATCCCATTTCAGTTGGGGAAAAGATAAGGATTAGATGGAAATCTGCACGTGGCATTATAAGAGCGTGATTTGATTATTCCTTCGGGGCTTTATAAGACTGGGAACTACTAGGCTTTATTACATAGGTAGAACAATACCCTTTTATGCTGAAGCTGACTCAGAGGCACAACTCTGCCAAAGCCTGAAAAATCTTACACCTGAAGGAGGACAAAATAAATCTGAACATATTTGCCCTTAAATTAGACTTTATTACTGACATGATCTTCCAAAAATGGAATGATTCTGATTTGAAGAAACAAAGGAGGTGTTTCAGTTGCTCTAAAGATTTTTTAAAGTATTGGATTTATTTCCTGCAAATTAACTCTCTTCCTTACCATAACATTAAATTATTAAGTCATCTAAATCAAGTGAAGAGCAGACCTTTTAGAATCGGTAATGATACTAAATAATAAATTAACTCTATCTGAAATGTGGGAATATATTGTGGAGGAAATGTGGGGTTTATATGGTTATGTTCACTGTGTACATTACCAGAAACAATGCCTGACAGGCATTGCTCTTCAAGGTTCTTCTTCAAAGAAATGGCAAATTCCAAGGAATATTCTGGAAAAGAAAAGTTTTTCAATAAACCAAAAGAGGATTCAAAGCTATTTTCAAACCATGGTGGATCACTTAAATTTGATGGTATAGGTACAGTATTTACTCGGTTTTAATTTGATAATCGTATTTAAAGTGGTCTGTAAAACAGGTAATGCAAAAATACAGAGCAATTTTTCTCATTAAACCCATTCCCTTTTTACACCTGGAGAACCAGTATATCTGTGAGACAAGGAGAGACGTATCCTGGCCCATGTGTCATTAATATAATTAGTAATTAGAAACCAAGCTGTAGAATTATTAGGTTCTTTCCTTCTGTGAGAGAAACGTAGGAAGTCTTCAGATCCCAGGCTGGTTTATGGAATTTGGTTTACAGTTAAAGAAAAAAATACTAGCAAAACCATAGAAAATTTGGTCCCTGAGACAGAAAAACAATGAATCTCTTATCTAATTTTAAGTGCGTTATAGGTCCTTTTGAGGTAAAATCTTGATATAAAATAAGAGGAGACTGAATACGTCCTATTATGCTGATAGATGTCAGTTTGACTCCCGGAGTCTAGGATACGGTTTTGTAGAAAATAAAGTTAGCAGAAGCAAGGATGCCTCCACTGAAGTGAATCCAGTGAATTCAGGAACACCTGACCTCCCCTCCCTCGAAGTGTTGTGGGGCAGGGGGTGCTCACCATCTCATCCACATTATTGGCATCTTACAGAACAGAGTCTCTGACAAGTCATGCTGTCCCAGAGGGGAATTGTAACAGATTCTGATAACATTATAGATGATTGAAATCTTTTTCTTTATAAAGCTGAGGAAATTTACCCACTAGCTCCAAATTTCCTAGAGATCTTCCATGTAACACCCATATCTGTAGAGTTTTCAAGTAACAGTGTCTTAGTTTAATGCATCTAATTCTATTGGGGCATAACCTGACCTCCTGCCCTGCAACAGTATACTGTTTATAACCTGTTCTTTTAAATCAGTTCCTGATCAAATACATCCACAGTTCGTTAAAAATTATTCTACAAGAGTAGCTAATAAAAGAACTAATTGGGACACAGGCCAACACCTTCAATTTTTTGATAGAGTCCTGACATTATAGTAATTTTAATTAAGTGTATGTGCTGGTGTTATAATGGGAAAAAAATGTTCAGTGAAGATATGGAATACATTTCAGAACTCTTTTTGGGGAGGGGACAGATTTTTAATTTGGTTTTGGAACAGATGGACAAGACCTCTTAAAGTTCTGTTCTTGAACAAATGCACCGAATTTTGGAAGCTTCTCTCATCATCTTCGCCTTGTAATCCTGCAAAATCTTCATGCTATTTCTCAAGTTTTCTAGATTTTGATGTCTGTAACAGAACAGTGAGATAATTTCTTTCTTTTTTATTTCATGTGACATATTCTGGACAGAGATGTGAAAATGAGAACAAGTTCTCCAAAAACTGAATTTTTGTTTCCAAGATCACTTCATTTTTTAATTTTGCCTCTTTTTCAGCCCAGCATTTTAGAGATGCAAAGCTTATTCTCCTTATAACACTTGCTGAAACCTTTGTTCCCATTGCCATTTAGGTCAATGGAAGTTCTGCAACTGACTTTTGTACAAGCAAACTCAGCTTGGACCACAGACATGTGCAGGCAATGGGACAGATCACGTACAGAAAAGAAGAGGGGACTAACGTCACTAGGGACAGAATCTTTCTCTCCACTTCAATATGTGTAGAGATCTCATTCATGTCCCTTCTATCCACAGACACAAAATTCTTGCTTGGTTTTCCAGTGCTTCTTCCAACTGAGGCTGGTACAGTTTGAGGTTGGACTAAAACTAGTATAACGAATTCACCTGGGCTAGTAAACTTCATAACAAGGACAGATGTGCAATGCCATTTAAAGTCTGTCAGGCAGCCCATACTTTCCCACTCTTCACCTCATAAATTCCCCAAAGAAACAGCTTTCTGTAACTCAACAGAAAGGAAGCACCAAACAGGCCAAGGCAACATGAAGACTTGTGCCACACGCTGCAAGGAATCCTTGGTTCCGCCACTGTGGAGAGTGAGGGAAAGCAGGGGCATAGACATCTGATGTGGCTCCGCAGCGTTGTTCTGTGTGCCCAGGTGTGATCCAAGGAGCAGGTTCCCCTTTCGAGCTAATTTTCAGTAAACTTACAGCTTGAAGGCCATTGTCAAGTAAAAACTATTTGTAGAAATTGATCAACAGAGTAAGTGACTTCAATGGATATCCTGGTACATTTATTTTGACCCTAAAGCCATCAGAAGTGTTTCCTTTTGTTTTACCCTCTCAGCTGAGAAGCCAATGACTGGGTAGATAATGAACAACTCCATTTCACCCTCATAGACTGGTTCTCTCTCTGCCCCCTTGCCTCTATATACTGTGTACTCAAAGTTGAAAAAAAGTTGGAAGAACAATGTGGAAATTTGGTTTTGTGTCTGTATATGTCTATTTCAACACCAAAAAATAAAATAAAAATAATAATAATAAACATTTCATGTCCAACATTGTCTGCAGCATACTTTTTATAAGCATTCAAGCTAACAACAAGAGGTTCAGTAACATTTAAAACAGAGCTGGATACTTCACATATCATTTTTAACCATTTTGAAGTGTTTGTATTTTGAACAAGGATAACTTATTGTAATTATTATATCTCAGCTTGTAATGGAACAATTAAAGGCAGAAATATAAATTATGGATCTGAGATATGTTTATCTCTTGACAGTTAAGGAAACTACCATGCTAAAAATCCTAAACAACAGCAACAAAATTTAGACTAAAGAAGATGATAAAGAGATTAGCATCTGATCAGGCATCTATAAACAAGTAATGCAAAAAAAGCTTTTTGCACAAAAAGCCTAATTACTTTGGGAGAAAATCCTTCTTTGTGCACAGAAGGACAGATCATGTGCTAGTTCTAATTTATGCTGATCCTTATATATTGTACAGTAGCGATCTGCTTTACCCCTTGGCTGTCTCTACGTGACATGCGATTTTTCACAGTACTTCCCAGTGATTTTCAGAATCCAGGAGCAATTCAGCATGGCGAACAATGGCAAGCAAGACACGGTGAGTTGTGTCTGCTCATGGCAATGTAATTACGTTATCTTCCAGTAATATGAAAAGAGATTGCATATTATCATGACTATCACTTGCTCTTGTAACAGCTGTAAAGTGGAAATGAATTTTTACCTTGTCTTTCGCTATCTAGACATGTCTCCCTTCTAAAGTAATTTCCATCTTTTTCTTCCATAATTTATTCTGTATAAATATCTTAATTCATTAAGGTGATGAAGCCATGTAACTCCACATAAGACAGCTAGCAGACTAACTGTATCAAATGCAAAACATTTCTTCATTGTAACTTTTATGTTTATGACCTCTCTGAAAGCACTGCAAAATCCTTGGGTGATATTCCTGAAACAGTAAGCATGGCTATTTTAGGTATATGTTCACATTTCAAAATTAGCAGGGGATTATTTTTTTTAATACAGCAGTTACTATAGTGACAGTGACAATTTCAGAGAGGAAAGATGATATTGTGATAAAGATATTGTACTGGGATTCAGATCAAATTGTCAGGAACTCTTCAGAGAGGGTCACTTACATCTTTTTATTTTCCAGTATTGTTTATTGTCATGGCAGCGCTCTGGTGAACAAGTCATTGACCTGAATTGCAGGAGTAGAGCTGGCTGAGTGTTGTTTTTTCATTCTGCAAAACAGTTCCTCATTTATATATATATATATATGTTTTTATTCTGCATTAAAACAAACAAAATCCTCTTGGAAGCTATTTTGTGCAAGAAAGATAAACCATCCCAGCAAAGCCCAATGGTGAATATCTGTACTCCGTGCAGAAGAATAACTTGAACCCAGGCTGCCAACCTATTCCAATAAGGCCTGTTTTGTTATAGCCTTCAGGAAGCTCTATGGTTTTCCTCATTTTGAAAGAGAATTTCAAACTGGATTTGAAAAGACTGCCTAGCAAGATTTTTTTTTGTAAGTGGCATACTCCTATGACAGTTTTAGCTTACAGTAATTTAGTATTTTTCCAAATATATATATATATATTTTTAAAGCTGCTGTAGCTGGACCAGCTATGCTGGTCAGTTTGCATATACCTAAATAAAAGACATTAAATAAATGATCTGTATGGATTTCCTGAAGTCTTTGTATATGTAATTCTATAGTTTATGAGTCTGAACTTTAATTCCAGCTCAGACAGAACCTACCTGTTTACATGTCAGCTTTTCATCCATAACTAGCAAGATGAAGAAAGCATAGTCACAGCCAAATATTTTCCTCATTCCTGCCCAAGAAACATAGACGGAGCTCTGTAATCTTAAACACCCACCGTGTAAGGGGGCTGACAGCTCACTGCAATGGCAATGACCATGGTAATTATCAGAATAACCATGGTAATACTGGTGATGGCCCAGGTTGTCCTCTAATGCCAGACATGCACTTGTTTTAAAGTGTGTCAGGCCCTAAATTTACTGTACATAGGGAATCATTCATGGCTGTTGGCAGCTGAAATATTCATGGCTAAAGTCCTGGTGACAGCTGAGACAAAGTTCAGGCTGTTGATCTTTAGTCTGTTTCAGCAGCTGATTGCCAACTAAGAGCTGGTAATTAGCTACATGAACCATTGATGTCTATGGCCTGCAAACATAAACTATCAGTGGAGAACAGCCAAGCAGAGGAGAGCAGGATGCTGGTCACCAGCCTCAGCTAGGGAGCACCAGAATTCATTGATTTTTCAGCTGACTCCAAAAGGAGACTAGCATCCAACTGGGTGAGCTGGCAGTGATGTTTTAAGAGCAGAATTGTTCCCACTTACAGCTGAGAGACCCGTAAAGGAGCTTTTTTTTTATATCTTTACCTCCTAGCTACCTGTGAGTACTCCAGGGAAAGTCAACCAGCTAAACTTACACCCACATGGCGCCACTGAACTTCCATTCCCTGTGCACCCACCCAGGATGAACAACTAGTTGCAAGGCATAGTAAAACTACATGGCAATCTTGTAATACTGCAATATTCAGAAATATCAGGATTTCGCATGACAGGGGTGTTTGGTGACACAAAAAGCTCATTTCCTTTTTTTTTTTCCCCACATGTGGCTTTGGCAACCCTGCATCCAGCAAGAGAATGATAGAGTCTTACACTGCAGGATAAAGATACCCGATTTCCTCACAGCCACATAGATAAGTCATAGTGTTATTGGCATGGTGTGATGACAATACCAATATTTCTTAATTTCTTATTTGGAGATGTTTTGGCTCTTGTGGAGAGCATTGGCATTGTTGGCATTTGGCATGGAATCAAAAGCCCTAAGAAGCTGATTATGCTAAAGTGTTTGAAGCAGGGATTCAGGATGAAGTCCTGAGAGTATTATAATCCTGCTCAAGCACAACGTGACTTAAAAGCCCACTGTTCCATTTCATTTTTTCTGCCCTATGCCTGGAAATCTTCTCTTTCCTTCAGACCAAAGGGTACTTCTTGTTTTGAATAAGGTGATATGAAGTCTGAAAGAAATATTATTGTTACCTAAGCTTACTCTACAAATTAGATTTTCAAAGGGCTACAGAATCAGAGCAAGTCTCTGTTGGTTCTGCTGGCAAGAAGTAAAAGGACTACTATTTAGGTCTTGAGAATATAATTCCTTCTGAGCTGGTTCTTCAGCCGGATCTGTAATGTTTAGTAAGATGGGTTCAAATGGGTCACATTACCTTGGGTGAGCTGGTTCACAGTGGGGCCCTGTTCTGTGTATAAGCTCTGCAATACATCAGCTGAGGAAGATGAATGCTCAAGAAGGTCAACTATTTTATAACAGACTTTGATCTGTCATAAGGGGGAGGTGAGGGTCACAGTGGGAACAAAATGGTAAAGACGATTTATGATGTAATAGTTTTTAGAGACCTATATCATCTCCAAGGCCTTAGAGCAGTGGGCATGGTAAAACATACATGCAGATACTGTCTTGCCATGAAGAACATGTCTGTTTTAAGTCCTTTAATTTAAAGTTAAGGGTGTAAGGTAAATACCCTTAAGCACAAGCTTCACTGTACATCACTGAAAGCACCGTCTTACTGTCATTAGAACTCCAGACTGCTCCCTTGGGGAAGCTGGTGGACTTAGTGTTGCTCTTTGATCAGCCACCTCCTCGCACCGCTACATATGGGCTGTGGGAGATGTTCAAAGGCAGAACTGAGCCTGAAGCTCCAGCTGTTGATTTCCTTAGGACTTTGTTTTCATCGCATTGCCTTATGTTATATTAGTACCTTTTAGATGATTTCTGGTTGTGGACCATTTCAGGTTACCTCAGAGGCAATCATGTATCATAGTGTGCATCTGGGTTGTATTTCTTTTCTGAAAGGCTCCAGGACCTTGCTTCAAGCAAAACCCTTACCCAGTTCCTCTGTTATCCTAAATGATCTTTTCAAAAATTCCTGCTTTGCCACGTACACCAGGCCATGGCACAGGATGAGGAGAAAGTCAGGGCTGTCACATCAGCAGTGCTATCGCCTCTCTTCAGTTGCAGTGCCTGTGTGCTTCCAGGGCCAGGCCTGGAGGAAAGAGGGGAAGAAAAGATGTAGGGTGGAGTGGGAGATGACTCAGGGAAATTCAGCTGTGAAAGATTTACCACCCAGTAGCAGAGTGGGTGCTTCCCAGATTACTGATTTGGTTTGTATGCCAAAAACATACTTGACTAACAGGGTCAGAAAGCACCTGACATCCATGCTTCACAAACTTGTTATTATTAGAGCTATTTTCAGACCAGCTGCTGGACAAAAAGTGAGTCCTTAATGTAAAAGAATAGCAAGAAAAATGATGTATATAAATTCTACTTTAATTTTACAAAGTCTGTAATAAATGTCATAGATTTGTTCTTTTTGATACCTCCCAGCTATGTAAAGGGGATCTGAGAGAGCTTTTGTTTATGATTTTAGACACAAGGTCTACCTGTTCTGATCCAGCCCCCAGTTGTCTGCATTTCCAGCAGTGACTCTCAAGTAGAAAAATGAATAGTGGAAACTATTCAGGTTGAGGAACACGTAGAATAGAGCTCTCTCCAGACCAAATATTTATCCTAGCAGGCTGAGTGATTGCTGCCTCCTATCCTCTAATTTATTTCTATTTTGGCATGCATTCTCACAAGAGATCAGAGAAGAGCCTGTTCAGTCACAGCCTGTGCCCATGGTTCCCTATAGGTTAGTCCTTGGCATCTCCCTCCACAACATTTAAGATCACTCAATGTTGCAAGTTCCTCATCATCCTACAGAGTTAGGAGAAAAAGCTAAAGATGCCATCTGAGGTACCTCTCTGTTTGTTGCACCAAAGTGTCTTTTAATCATTTCAACATCTGAATTAGAAGGCGAGTGTTGGCTTTGTCTCACCCACGTTAGGCCATCTGGAAGGTGGATGTTTGGTCCTGACTAATCTTTTCAGCTCTGTGTGCAGTGATAGCATATAGGTGCCTCTAGGGATCAGTTCTTATCTATCTCAGATAGCTACTTTAGTGTGATCTCAGTCTTCCTCTGGAATAGACTTTCTCTCTGCTGTGAGATTTTAGATACAGTCTGAATTGCATCATTAATTCACATTGGATCTCCACTTTTAGGTGGGTTGTGGTAGGTGAGATATCATTCCTTTCTACATTGCTCCTTCACAGAATGGTCCATTGTAGTGTGTGATCCACAGTGGACAATATTCAATGCCTACCACCTACCAGATTGGTGATGTAGGCAGAAAACGTACACAAAACAGCTGATAATCATTTAGAGGAGTTTTCAGTTAAAAATTCACCAACATCAATCCCATATACATATCGGACAATAAAGTACTGAGCCCTGCCAGCATGTTTGTATTCAAATCAGATGGGAGTTGAAAGGAAACTGAGAAAATGGTGGTCCGGAATCTACACATTAGCACACGCAGCACAACAGGCAGGCTCTCCCAAAGGAGGAATGTTGTGTTTGTAGCTTCTGCACTGTTTGAAGTTTAAAAGAGGGTATTTTACAACACTTTCCAGATATAACTATGTGTCTATACATATGTAGGGCACTGAGAGAATGTAGTGATTTACTCAAGGGCAAAATGATATCCCACTTGCATAAGCTGTTCATCCCTTAGGCACCATAAGATTATGCTGTCTTTTCCACTGAAGCCTTGCTTGTGGCATGTAACCAGACCTAATACGTTTGCTGTTAGACAAACACTGGGAGTTACAGTACCATAAATATGCAAAGGATGCTGCTGAAAACTGAGGGATCTTACCATATCAGGAACAGTTCCGTATCAGGAACAGTTGTATTAACTGCAGTATAGCTCTGCAGATAGTATTTAATATCATTAACAGATATTTTTTCATAGCTTTAAAGGATATACAAAAGTACTTTAAAATTGAATGTTTAATGTCTGGGGGGAAGGTGCATGCAGCTTGTGTAGAAACTTTAGTTTTCATATGTCTCTGTAACTATAAAACAACAATTTAAAGAATTCTGATGTTTATCAAAAGTTTATGTATTAACCAGCTTGATTATCTCAGAATAGGATCTAATGGCCCAAATCCTCTTTTGGTACCTGAAAGGAAAAAGTATAATTCAGGACCAGACTGCATTGGTGGCTGTAAGTCATGTCAGTGCCTCTTGGTCTTAGACCAGCTGTGTGATGATCTACTTTCCAGTTTCAACACAGTAGCCTCAGGGCTGTTCTTCCTTGCACCAGTTTTCCAAATCTATGGCATTGCTGCTGTGATTGCCCAGAGCAGAGGGAGACACGTGGGAGCTATGAGGTGAAGGTGCCCTCACCAGAAGAGTCCACATTCTGAAGCATTACTCCAAGACCTGTGCTAAGTAGCAAAATCACCTATTGAATTAGACTGGTAGGAGTCACTTAGATTTTACAGGTGTTTCATGTTGCCTTTGGAGTGCCTTTTAGAGGCTCTTTATATGAATTTTTTTTTTTTTTTTTGGTAACACTGTCATGTTTTGTATGTTTTTGTATGCAGTGAGGTTGCTGTAACTGTTATCGATCATAGTGTTTTCATATTGCATTCCATTTTGATGGGGAAGCCAGGATAGAAATATTTTTCAATCATTATATGGATATCTTACATATGAGTTACTTTTACAAAATTGCTTTGATGTCATTAAAAAAAACCAACAACAACAGAAAAAAAACACCAACAAAAACATAGAAATTAAAGTTTTGTTTTCCTTCTCTAAACCCTTCCTTTTTTTCTCTGACAGTCATCAATTAATTCAGTTCCCTGCATTTTGCAACAAGAGGTGAAATAACTGTTCAGTCTTGCAAGAGGACAGGCACTGCAAAATCTTCATGCTTCTGGGCAAGTATCACTGATGTTAGTGCAGGTCTTGGAACAGGGCATGCAAGTTACGTATGTTTGGGAGTTGTTTAGTGCAGTGTAAAGGAATTTCTTTATCTCTTTTGGTAGAATCTATGAAGCAAATTTGTATTAGAAACTGGCTGGGATATTTCTGAGTAAGTGAGATTTTCTCAAATGTGAACTTTTTGTGAAGATGTATCAACACAATTTTAAAAGAGAAAGAGAGAGATAAAAAGAAGGATTTTTAGAAATACCATCAGCAAAGTAGTGGCTCTAGAAGACAGGAAGTGCCTAGCCAAGGCCTTTTATTCACTTCAAGATTATCTGAGTTAAAGAACTTTTGGTCACTGCTTGCAGATCTAATTTTGAATCTTTGTCCCACAGCTATATCCTAACAATTTAAACATGCAACTTCTTACTGGTATTAAGTCAATATTTTAACTCACTTATATTTTAATGAATCCCTTTGAAAGGCTTCAGTTTCATCCTACTGTGTAGTGGAACAAAGCCACAAAACCTCAGTAAATGCCACAAAACAGAATTATCTTTGAGTTGATTCTGTTTAGAGTCAATGTAGCTGGGTCTACCCATGGGAATAATTTCAAGACTTTTTCACTGTGTCATTCCAAAGATGCATACCTCTAAATGTAAATCATATCTGCTTATATTGCAACCTTAGTAAACATGAGATTCAAGAATATAGGCACAGATACTTTAGTTTATTTCTGGCATTATTTAATAAGTACTCTTTCCAGAACATACACTTTTGCCTACAAATTCACATAAAAAATATATGGAGCAAACAATGATCTTAGTGACAGATTTTCTATACATAAAATTATACGAGGTTTTCCATGAAAAGAATATGATATACCATTCTAGGCCCAGAAATAGGAGATTTATCCTTTTGAGAAATTTGTAGCCTATGAATGGACCTCATAGCTAGTTATCTGCCTAGGTCTCAAAATAAAGTATTTGGAATGCAAAAGGTTCAGATAATCTAGATTCAGGTAATCTTGAACACAGCTTCAGCATCTCCTGCAGAGCTTTTATAGATAAATAATCTCAATTTATAAGGAGAAGGATATTAAAAGTAGCTCCAATAAGAATTCCATAAAATAGTTTTATTTTTCTCCCCCTGTAGCATATGTGACATCTCCCAACATAGAAGCATACACAGAAACAGAATGGTTTGTGTTGGAAGGGACCCTTGGATCATCTAGTCCAACTCCTAACATCATAAATTCTGTAGGGGCATGAGAACTTTTCAGACATAAGTTTTGAATGAATTACATCACTTATTTGTGGCTTGCCGCCTACACGTAAATAACTATCCCAAATTCTGCTGATATTATTTCTACAATAATGTATTTTTTTATTATTTATTATTTCAGATAGCTTTATATTGAACTACAATGCTGTTAACAAATTATTCAAAAAAAAACCAAAAAACAACAACAAAAAAAACCCACTGTCATATATGTGCATGTTTATTCTCTGTTTAAGGCTTTAATTTTTTTCATGCATGTCCTTTGACAGCCCTTGTATAAACATCTATCAGTAAGACTTTTGCTCCAGATCACATAGAACACAACATGGGAAGCTTCTGCAATGGAATTGAGCAATTTGTATGAAGATTAATACTTGTGTCTAAATCTTGACAGTAGCCTTTTAATCATGTCTGGAACAAAATCATCTAAAGGAAGAGAAAAAGGGTTAATGACACATTTTCCCTGAAAAAAAAAAAAAAAAAAAAACTGGAAAAACATGGTTCACTATATAATTTCATTTTTAAAAGCCAGATTTATAGATTACATCTCACTGAATCAATTATTCCTGTAAATATAGAGAAAATAACTATCTTTCCAACTAGAAACAGCTGTGTTTTTCCAATACTATTAAAAATTGAATTAATACTAAAAGGAAAAAAATGAAGGGAGTAAGTGGATTATAGGTGTTACTTGTTCCAAATGACATAATTCCACCACAGGCTCCACACTAAGTATTTATGGCAAAATGATACTTCAGCATTCAACTATTATTGCTGAGCTCTTATTCGTATTTACTGTAAACTCTTCTCTATGGAATCGGTAATCACTCTCACGAACAAAAGAAAGAAGCAAAACTCAACATAAGAAGCTTGTAGTTTAAAAATGTGATTAACTAAATCTCAGCTCTGCTTTTCACAGATTTCTTTCATGGAGGTGATGTCCAGTAGGGACCAGTATAATCAGCTGATGTGACCTTCTTGTGTCTGCAGACTTTACCTGAAATGCTGGATTAAAGCACATTTTATGGAAAATCACTTCTCAAAGACTGGACGTTGTGATGAGCTTACAGCCTCTGATAAACTGATACAATGTTTAATTACCTTCACAGCTAGGAAATTATATGCTATTTTAAGAAACAAAGCTGTTTTTTTCCCTTTTATCTTCAGTTTCCAGTTGTTGGATATTCCAGTGTTTTTGCCTGCACGATTGAAAAACCCACCTCTATGTGAGCAAACACTTTGTTTATGGATCAGATCTTTAAAACACTCAGTCTCCACATTGAAAATTGTATCCTGCATGACTTGAATTATTCACATGCCTCTTTGGATGCTCTACAGCATGCCGGTGGCATGGCCAGAGTCAAAAACAAGCTTCTAGCAGTGTTGCTGGTCCTGGCAATACTAGCTCAAAGCACCTTCACAGCTTATTGCAGCATTACCCTATGTGCCTATTTGAGTGTTGTATTCAATGGCTTGACCACAACATTGGAGCAGGTCAATGAAAAACCTCTCCTTTTTTTCTAGTTACTGCTTTGACAAGTCTCTCACACTGTAAGCACAGCTGGTGTTCTTTGCCCCCAAACACAGCACATACCACTTGTCCCTATTAGAATACTTTTTGCTGGACTGTGATCGGTCATCCTAGCAATTCTATCCATCTGTAGCAGTAACTTGTCCCTAATCTCATTAGAAGTCACACATCTTGGTGACAACTTTATTCTGTGGTTATGATAATAAACTTTGATTTATGTTTATGTGCGAAAAGTATCAAATAACTTCAGAACAAAAACTCCTAGGAGGTTTCAGAAAACACTGTGAGTGCTGGATCCAGGACTAATTATGAGATGAAACTATTACATTACTATTTTAATACACAATTCTGAATGGAGATAAGTTTTTTAGCCTCTCCATCAACTCCCACTACAGTTTCAGGGGTCTCTGTTCCTGTTCGAACTTACAGATTATTTTTTGAAACAAATCTTAGCTTCCTGTGGGTTTATCTTCATAAAGGAGTCATATAGGTTGAGTCTTTGACTTTAACTTAAAAATTATTTAGATATTTTCAGGCAATGACAGGCTTAATTGTTTAAATCCTTAGATGAATGTGAGTTTCAGCAACAAAATTTTTGCTCATGGATGAAAATGTGTGCAAAAGTCCAGGGAACGGTATCATAATCCAATTACCATTATATCTTTCAAATAATCGCCCAATACTATCATAGAATCATATAATAATCTGAGTTGTAAGAGACCTGCAAGGATCATCGAGTCCAACTACTGGGTCTGCACAGTACCACCTGAAAACAAAACCATGTCTGAGAGTGTTAAGCACTTTGTGAACTCCAGCAGCTCGGTGCTGTGACCACTGCCCTGGGGAGCCTGTCCCAGTGCCTGAGCACCCTCTGGGTGCAGAACCTTTCCTAACCCCCAGCCTGACCCTCCCCTGTCCCAGCCCCATGCCGTTCCCTCGGGTCCTGTCGCTGTCCCCAGAGAGCAGAGCTCAGCGCCTGCCCCTCCGCTCCCCTCGTGAGGGAGCTGCAGGCCGCCATGAGGCCTCCCCTCAGCCTGCTCTGGGCTGAGCAAACCAAGGGACCTCAGCTGATCCTCATACCTCTTCCCCTCTGGACCCTTCACCATCTTTGTGGCCCTCCTTTGGACACTATCTGATAGTTTTATGTCCTTCTTACATTGAGGTGCCCAGAACTGCACACAGTGCTCGAGGTGAGGCCGCACAGCACAGGGCAGAGCAGGACAATCCCTTCCCTCACCCAGCAGTGCTGGGCCTGATGCACCCCAGGGTACGGCTGGCCCTCCTGGCTGCAGGGCACACTGATGGCTCATGCTCAGCCTGCTGGCAACCAGAACCCCCAGATCCCTTTCCACGGGGCTGCTCTCCAGCCTCTCATCATCCAGTATGTGCATACATCCAGGGTTGCCCTGTCCAGGCTGCAGAATCTGGAACTTGCTCTTTTTGAACTTCATGCATCTGGTGTTTGCCCAGCCCTCTAATTTGTCAGGATCTCTCTGCAATGGCTTCCTGTCCTCGAGGGAGTCAGCAGCTTCTCCCAATTTAGTGTCATCTGCACATTTCGTGTACCTTCAAGTCCTGCATCCAAGTCATTTATGAAAACTTTAAAGAGAACTGGCCCTAAAATGGAATCCTGGGGAAACTGGCCACCAGCCTGATGTAACCCCATTTATTACAACCTTTTGAGCCTGACCCACCAGCCAATTATTCACCTGTCTTATTATGCATTTATCTAGCCATAAGCCATAAGCCATATCTAGCCATCCTTGTCCAGAAGGATTCCATGAAAAACAGTATCAAAAGCTTTGCTGAAATCCAAAAAGCTTACATCAGCTGGCTTCCCTTGGTCGACTAGGTGGATGACCTTGGTATAAAAGAAAATTAAGTTTGTTAAACAAGACTTTCCCCTTGTGAATCCATGTTGGCTGTGACCAATGACTGCATGGTCTTTAAGGTGTTTTTTGATAACTCCCAGAATAATGTTCTCCATATCAGAGAACATCTCTCTCTATTAGAGACACAACCAAACATTTTCACACTGTATTTACAATTATATTTTTTTAAAATCTGCTGACACCTTCTATACTGTGAGCCCTGTGGTAGATTTAAGATGAAACCTGGGAGGAGAGCCCTGGGAGAGCACCAGGATGAGAAGGAAGAATGATAGAAGAAGCACCTTCTAAAAGCAATAGTGGCTAAACTTCTCCAGAGTGCAAAAGTTCATGGAATACCAGAAGTGCTATTTTTTTTTTTTTTTTGTACATTAGTAATGAAATTCAGACCCTTGCTAAGTCAAGATGCATATTTCACAGATAGAAGCAGTGCATTCTCCTGCAATGATTGATCAGATTTAGAATAAAGACATTCCCTCTGTAGCATGGCAGTTCTCCAAGCTGTGGCTCTTACAGGCAAAAATCAGGCAAAATCTCTCATGAGGTGAGGACTACAGACTATTGATGTGAAAGAGTGCACTGACTTAACAAACAGCCAAAACAGTTACATGGCAAGTGCTGAGAAAAAGAATGTGAGCAAGGATTTAATATAATATGAAAGTCTGTTGGAATACCTCTGCTACCTCTTTCATTAATGTATTTTAAGCTAATATTCATGTACACTAGCTACATGGGGTAAAACCTCCCTCTCTTTCTAATGCTTCACAGATTGACCAAAGGGCAGGATTTAGATGTATTGTTGTCCTTGAGACAGTGATTTTGTAGCCATAAACGCAGGAGGGAGATTCTCATCCCCTTTAAAATAACACATTTACTACCAACACAGAAGGCTGTGATGTATTTTTCCCCTCTACCTCTAATGACACAGATGCCAAAATTTCTTAGCCTGAAAACCTGAATTTACCTTTTTTTTTTTTTTTTTTTTTTTTCCCTCCTCTCCATGTGGGATGAATGATTCATTTTGTTCTCTGAAGCTGTTTCCAGCTGAAAGACTGCTACATAATGGCATTCAGGCCTTCCGCTTTTAATTCAGCTTTGGGAATTTCCTATGCTTGCCACCAAGGCCTTGGTAGAATGAATGTCAGGGTGATTTTGAATCATTTGTAAGCAACGCACACAGGGTATATTTTTTACAGTTATGTTATGTTTCCTTAAGAAATAGTGTACCTTCTCATATTTAACAGTCATCCAACTTCAGAATTTAATGTTTAAGCTAAATATTGCCCTACCTTATCCATGAAAAAAAAATCTCATTTCTTATCAATATGAATTTTCCTCATCCCCAGTACAAGACGACAGTCCTGTTCAGGATGGAAGTCAGGCGTCTGTCAATCACAAGACCATCAATTGGAAGAATGTACACCGCTTTAATGAGTCAGATAGGAATGGACCACAGTGGGAATAGGTTACTACAGATAACTAGATTTCTAGATTTCTCATTCTTTTTATTGTTTACTCTTAAAAAGAAAAAAGAAGGAAAGAAGAAGAACAAGAGAGAGAGAAGGAGAGAGAGAGGAGAGAGAGAGAAGGAGAGAGAGAGAAGGAGAGAGAGAGAGGAAATTATTATTATTGGGAAATATTATTAATATGCTTTTTATAAAATCAAACAAGTATTTCAGCACACTGTAATCACTTACTGAAACAGATTAAAGACACTCGCCACAGCATTCTAGATATTGTACTCTTCTCTGTCAATGTGTTATTAAATAGCATTTTATATATGATAAATGTGTTCTCTAAGCACTGAAATGCTTTGTTTTGTTTGTGGGGGAGGAGGGGACATGCAGCAAAGCAGCACTATTGGGCCATATTTTTAGCTTCTGTAAATTAACGTAGCTCCACTGGGAGTAATGCCAGGAATTTAAAACAAATGTTGAACTTCTTACAGTAGAATTGGCTACTGTGGTACTTCAACGGTACAGAGGGCTGGAGTGTAGCAAACATTTGAAAAAAAGCATAATAAATTATCTCAGGATAAGCTTTGCTTCAGTGCCAGGTGAATAGAATACATTATATCAAGCTGCAAAACATTCAGTGCCTGTAATGTGTTTCAGTACTGGCCTTATAAATGCCCTATAGGGGCAAAGCTGGTGCACAGAAGGAAACCATACCTCCTTAACAGAGTAGAATTCCCTGTGTGCAGACTCTGAAGTAACGGCTGAAAACCCCATTGTTTATAATCAGTATGGGGATTCGCACGTTCTCAAATGAAATCGCTGTTAAAGAAGCCATATGGTCATTATATTACGGCTGGTAGCAAGAGGAAAAAGTGTTATTGTGAATCAAAAATCAGATAGCAGGCATAAAATAAGAGAGTTAATGAATTACCTTATTCAAATAGCAAAATGAGATAGCAAAACTTGTATTATAAAATTAGTTACTACTAGGAAAAACAATGTGAAACCATAATACTCCTAAAAAGGCTAAGAAGTGAAACGCAATAAACATTGATCGAGGATGCTTAACTAATCATACCGCTCCACTAAATATTAAATTAATCTTTTCAGCTCTGAAGAAAGCAATTGGCACCATGGAGGACAGCTCTGTGAAGGCATTGCTGTCCAACATGAGGTCTTAAAAGCAGACAAAGTCAGAATATTGAAGGAACAGTGTAGAAAATACAACTGGAAGTAATCTAATATTGTGCAAATCAATCTTTCCTGGAATGCTGTGTTCAGTTCTGCTCCTCTTGTCTCAACAGATATATAAACAGGAAGAAGAAGAGTTCAAAACTGGGTCACTCACACCACAGTCACTAAAGGAACTCAGCACCACAAGATACAATTAAAATCAAGATTAATCTTATAGCAAGTGAATGATGAAAATATCAACACTTACAGAAACATGGCACTATCATAACTCTGTCAGAGATTTGCAGGGGAAAAACAAGTAAGAAATTACCATGGCCAACAAGAGTTATTTTCAAAGGTCATATGTAATTTGCCCCAGCTGCTTTCAGCTCTCTGAATGCCACATCATCTGGCTAGCCAAGGCCCATCTTGGTAAACCAAGTACAGGAATTGAATCCTTGGTACCAATAATCAGCTCTGGGTGTAAATCTCAAAATACTCAAAGAAAATCATTACAAAAAGGGAAACTGATGTACTGAAGTAATTCCTTGCTTTGTAAGGGGGAGGATTCTTAGTATAAAGGCATGTGGAGGGCATGATGCCAGTGAAATAGTTTAGAACTAAACAAAAGCAAAATAAAATTGTAATCCTGAAAGAAGAACCAAAGCCTGTAGATCACTATCTGGTTCAACCACTGCCAGATCAGTGTGCAAAATCCACTCCAACATGAATTCATCTCCTGCATTGCTGGGAGCTGGAACCCAGTAACTAAACACAAAGGTTTTTCAATCATCTCCCCTCCCCTCTCCACCCCACCCTCCACCCAATATATATATATATATAACAATTATGTCCACGCCTTAGGGTTCTGGATTTAGCCCTCTAGAGAGCAGAATTGAAATGAGGCATTTCCCTCATTTAAGATGTAGCATGAATGTGCAGCCTTTCCTGGTTTCTTTTAACATGTAATTATTTCTTCCTTGATAAGATTCAATTGATTGGTGAGATAATGAAGCAGTTATTCCCCAGGAATTATTATGTAACTTCTCTTATTATGTATCTTCTCTTAATACAATGAGAGATATTAAAGTTAGCAGCCTTTTGTTTCTTTGCTGTTTTGGCTCTTTTGCAAGTTCATATTTTATACCAAATGATCATTTTACACACTAAGTATTCAGTATTATAAAAGAAGTTCTCCTAAACCTCAGGCAAGTGGTGTTTTAACAGCACATCACTTCACTGATTTGCTCAGTGAATATTTGTTTTGCTCTTATTAATTACAAATATGCATGTAATGACAGGCTTGATTTCATTATGTTACACAGGCTTTCTAAAGCTGTTGCCTAAGGAGTATAATACAAGCTGCTGAGCCCTGGGCAGAGTGATTTACAGACTGTTCTACATTAACCTGTAGTTCACGCATCACTGAGCGTTTTCCTCCCCTAATTAAGACTAGCCAATTGCACTATTTATGATTACTTAATATGATGAGAATTTATTTAGAGAGAGATTAAATAAAGAGAGATTTAACAAAAACACCAAGCACAGACTAAACATTTAATTAGCAGAGCAGTAACTTTCAGGGCACTAGTATCATCAAAATGTGCTTTTTATTAGTTTGCTCTTTTGTTATCTGAGCCTGCTTTCTCCAGGTGGAAAACACATTGGCATAGTCACAAAAAATCCCAGAGTCTTATGTAGAAAACACTGACACAAAAATCTTCTTGTGATTTGAATAAATGTGTTGATGCAGATAACAGTATTTCAAGCTCTGCCTCTTAAGAAGGAGTAATTATTCCATATTCAAAGCCATCACTAAATTCTGTTACAGTACTGGAATATTGAGGGGGGGAGGCATAACTCCCTCTTCAGATTTCCCTGCATCAGTTTCTGTGAGGGTAGCTCCATTATTTATTCATATGGAAATTTGAAAAAACAAACAAACAAAAAAAAAAACCACTGCAAAAAGCAGTCTTAGCAGTAGATCAGAAGTTCTTCTGCTACTTCCCTATGGAGCAAAACTATTTCTAACCCAGTCCAGATCAGAGCTGAGCAATTCAGCTTTCTCAGCTTTTTTATCTTCTTTCCTCCAACAAAATTCCTATTACAGGTGCTAGAGCAACTCACGTTATCTCAATAAACCCAGTTGCTTGAGTGATTCTTTCCATAACAAGATTGGATGAAAGAGTTAATAATCCCTGATACGGTTATGCAAGTAGTTGCTTGCTCCCTTGATCTCTGATGCAGTCCATCTGGAAGATCCAGGTAAATAAAAAAAAAAAAAAAAGTGCTTAAATACAGTGTTTCCCCTAACCCAAGTTGTTCTGACTGAACCAGCTTAGGGTGCAATTGTCTGTGAAGTTATGCCAGCAAAGCAGAGAGAAGCATCTGTGAGTGTGTGAGGGGAGAAGGGACACGCTGAGCAGCTGCAGTCAGCCCAGAGAAAACCGTACCAAAGCAAATGTCCTAGTGAAGGAGAAGGTTTCTTTTCTCTGGTTTTAAAAATATTTCTAACTTCTCTGGGCTCATTGTATCTGCAAAATAAATCAGATGATAAAAACTGTTTTCTATAAAATGTGATCTGAAAGTGTCTTGGGAGAGACATAAGATTTGAATTCAATGGCAGAAATATAATGTATAAATAAAACTATGAAATTTTAAATCCTAGCAAAAGCGAGAAGAGGAAGGAAAGTTTTTTGGCAGAGCCAAGATAACAAAGCAACAGTACATTTCCAAAGTGAGAAACAAAAAGCTCTGAAACTTTTGGAAACAGCTAAGAAATAAAGAGCTCATTCTTTGCCAGCATCTTTTTGGAGTGCTTTCAAACACACTAACATTGGTCAATCCCTAACATTTACACAAATAAAAATATACGGCCATGAAATTAAGGGCTGAAATCTCTTGTGTGTTGTGGCTAACCCGTGCTACCACTTCCAGAGGTGAGAGACAGAAGGAAACGTGGGCAAGCATGGTTAGGATAATTTTGCAAAGGAGACAGGAGAGCACCACGATGAGCTGTGTGGCCCTGTTGTGGTTCCCAACCTCAGAGTGCCAGGCACGCTCAGGAGAACTGAAGCTGAGTGACTCCAGATCCTCGTGGCCTCCATCCCCATTGTGATTCCCTGGGGTCCCACATGGCCTTCAGGAGCCTGCTGCTCGCTGAGCCACCAGCACACGTTGCGTGGGGTTACGTCTTGATCACCCAGGGTAAAGGAGCAGCAGAGAAGGCCTGTCTACAGCAAAGGCATGGATAATCTACACGTACGCTTTTAGCTATGAAGTACGCGTTAAGCGTATGTGCAATATTTACTTTTGAAAAATGTGCGTATAGGTTTCTGAAGAGATGAAACTTTATCAGTGGTGGGCAGTCTGTGGCTTTGTGTGGACAGCTTGTACCCTTCAGTTTTGTCAGAAAGAGGAAGGTATGGCACTGTCCTTCATTTGGAGGAGAGGAGAATGACTGAGAAATGGCACAGTGCATTTAATTAGCAACAGTGTCACCTGCCCACAAGCGATTGAGAAGTGGGTATATGCATAGTTGCAGTTTATAAAAAGATAGGGCTGCATGTTTAGTTTCAGTGAGAAAGTCTGATCAGCAGGTTTTTCACTATAATTTCTTTCAAACCTTTTTACACACATTCAGTTAGCAAAATGTACAAAATCAGCAGTGAGTTGCTACCGATGCTGTTGTGTTACAGAGCAAAATTCTGGGACAAAGCCAAATTGGCTGGATTACGTCAGTCCTGTGAGCTGACAGGGGACAGACTTGCGAGCTGTTGAAAGGACACACCATGGGGAGACAGTGAGGGAAGCTTAAGCACAGGCTGCTGACTTCCAGAGGTCTCTAAAGGTGTGGCTGATCTGAAGGGAATGTCTGGCACCAGCTAGGACAGGAAGCAGTCCTGGTGTTCACTGAAGTGTGCTTTCAAATTAAGACTTGTATTTGTGAGATTCAGAATGATGTTGCAGTGACAAAACATCAAGAAAAGAAACAAAAGCTCAGAGTTCTGCTTTATACCACAGTTCCTCTCTGATACATCAGCTGATATGAATGCTGTGAATTCGTTTTGTCATACTTTATCTCTTTATCTACCTATTTATCTATCTCTAATATATAGGTAAATAACTATTTTATGGATACTCTGAAGGACTGATGAAATGTTATATAAAGGAAAACTGCTAATTTTATATACTGTTGTAGAAGGCATGCCAAAGATGTTGGGCTAATCACTACTCCCATTTTTATATTATATGTCTAAAATCTCTGATGTTTCACAAAGGTAACCAAGCTCAATATAAATTTTCTTTGCTTCATGCAGAATGAAATCCTTGTTATAGAAAGCTAATGATTTATTTCATTTATTACTAATATCACAGTGATAAATATTGCCTTTGACACAAAGGATTTTCCTAAATAAAAGATTACATGTTTGGTGAGTTGTCACCCAAACTGGTCACTTGTAAAATCTTGTGTACCTTCCTGAATGTGTTGAGAAAGTTCACACCTGATATTCCATGTCTGTTATCCTGAATAGCAAGTCTAATTTATGAAAAGAGCATTTCTTTTTTAGAAGATAAATAATGGCAGGATAATATTACACTAGAGGTAAAGTAAGGTCAAAGCTGTTCAGAGCCATCAAATAATCTGTCCTGGAAAAAGAATATGGGCAGGCTGAGCTAATCGAACAGTCCGGGTGACCGAGCACTGGCTAACACACTGTAGCACCCTATTGACTTTCCAGAACACGCCAGTCCTTCCAACTGCACATGCATTCATGTCAGCATGAAAGATCAGCATATGTCCCAAGCTCTGCTACAGTTCTAACTGCAAGCAAGGCAAATGTTTCTGTAATACTTCTTTGTATCTTTTAAACCTTCACACTTCTTCAAGCTGACAAAAAAAAAAAATCTAGGAAACCACTTGAAAAAAAATTTCTCTTTGATTTCCTAAAGAATCTCTGGAAAGTCATGTGTTTTTGACGTGCCTGTGAAATAACATCTGTTCTAAAAAATCCTCTGTTTTTTTTTTTCTCTTTCTTAATCCTTCCAGTTGTGAAGTCTTGGTTATATGTTTGCACAAAAGAGAACAGCACTTGCAGTTTAGGTTATATGTAATTTATTCAGCTATGTGTTTTCCAAAACAGAAGTGCCTATCTGTTATCAGAGATCATTATTACTGTACTCTATTGCTCCCCTGGTGGTTTACAAACATGAACTTAGATCTCAGCTAGTGTTTCTCCTTTACCTCCAAAGACCTCCACTTGCTAGCAGTCCCTGGCTGCCACAAGACTTTCTCCTGTTCTTTCAAATGAAGACCTTGTGCCTTTGCTTTCTTCTCTTCCCTTGAGCTGCAGTCAGCTCAAGCTTTTACGCAGTCTCTTCTATTTAATGAAATAACACAATGTCAAGTGCTGTACTGCTTATGAAGGAATTAAAATATGCTAGAAAGGGATCATTATAGTCAATAGCAGGAATGAGGAAAGAAATAACAAACCATATTCAATTAGAGACAGAACGAACTCCCTAAAAGCTCCTGAACTCTCAGAGAAACCAGATGGTTCAAGGCTTACGTGGTGTGTGTAGCTGTCCTGCTATGCTGAAAACTAGAGAATTTATAGAGCTGTTGGGCCAAATCCTGCACTCACCAGAGCATAAATCTATAATATTTCCATTAGCCTTCATGGATTTATGTCACTGTAAGGGAAATCAGAATGTGACTTTTTTTTTTTTTTTTTTTTTTCCCACTGCTTTATGTGATGAATAATGTGGTCATCATAAACAGTTTATCAGGAAAATCAAAGTACTGCAATTTAGAGATTAGAATAAATGTCCTTTGAAGTGACTGGGCAGCAATTAAGACAGATAGATGTTCCTGGTGAATACACACCCAAAAGCCTAGCTCTCACTCTTAACTTCTTTCCAACTTGACTTTAATCAGAACAGAAATATACCCCTTTGTCAGTCTACTTTTCTAAGGGCTTTGCCCAAGAAAATAGAATAGAATCACAGAATCATAGAATCATTAAGGTTGGAAAAGACTCCAAGATCATTGAGTCCAACTATTCACCTAGCACTGCCAAGTCTACCACTAAACCATGTCCCTAAGCACTACATCTACACGTCTTTGGATACCTGCAGGGATGCCTCACAACGCTTTCAGTGAGGAAATTTTTACTGATATCCAACCTAAACTTCCCCTGGTGCAACTTGAGGCCATTTCTTCTTGTTCTATCACTTCTTGCTTGAGAGAAGAGACAGACCCTCACGCCACTAAAGCCTTCTTTGAGGCAGTAGAAGAGGGTGATAAAGTCTCCCCTGAGCTTTCTTTTCTCTAGGTTAAAAGTTCCCTAAAGACAGTTCCCTGTCTTGAAATGACAACTTAGAGAGTACAGAGAGAATTAAAGAATATGTAATCACATATTTAAACTTTCTTTAAGCTAGATTTCAGAATTTTACAGAATTAAAATATTGTAGGCTGAAGGTCCAACTTCAGGTGTTTTAGTTTTATACAAAAGGCAAAGACATAATAATAAGTGGGACATTATGTTGACCCATTCATCTTTGCCATAACTCTGGATTTTAAGTGTTTTTTTGAGGTAAAGAAATGGAGTGTCATATATGTATATGGATTTTGAATGCCTTTTGACACTGAATACAAATCAGCTGTGTACTAGACAGTGCTCATAAGAGAAGGCCAGGGTTAGTCACCTGTGCTTTGGCCATTTGAAGGCTGAAGGTCACCAGGATGGCCTTCAAGCAAAGAGTGGCTTGATGCAGTGAAATTTGGGAAAGGAACTGTGAAAAGATTCAGCAACAGAAGTAGTGGTGGTAGGGCATCAGGCCTGAGTTCATATCTGGGCTAATTGCTCTTATAGATCTCCAGTTTCTGAATAGTCCTGTCCTGGAGACAAAGTAGGTGATCCCCAGACTGCATTTGCTGAAAACACTACTTCAGCTCAACACCTGGAAGCAGGGCACTGACAGCCATATGCTCTGTTCGGTCTCACTGTACTGCTGCTGGGGATCTGTGGCCTGATTCAGGGAGGAGAAGGGATGTTAGGAGCGATGCACTTACTGCATATTTTTAAATGGAAGTAGCACGTCATAAAACATTTAAAGACCGTCATTGTCACCAGATTAGTCTGATCTCTGGCTTTGTGTCTGAATGTGTAGTGTTGTGAATCATCAGAAATCAGTTCATAAGCTGCTGTAACTTCTTGTTTACCTAACAGGCAATTATTCCTATTAATCACTTATGATAAACACATTTAGGGCTAATGACATATTTCCATAAATAACATTCCCAGCAGCCATTATGAAGCAAGCAACCATTGATGATAATAGGCATCCTGAAATATCACTGATAATATCTACCATCAGCCAGGCATGGATTTACTGGGCAAATGCAGACTTACAGCCCTGTGTTGGCACCACATGATGTGCCACATGCTCTGACACACTGAGGAAGAGGCAGATCTAGGCCTGCCATCCACTTTAGAAAACTCAGGAAACAAGCATGTGATACGTTGCAGGTAAAGGTGGTCTGCTAAAAGATGACAGCTTGTGCCAAACAGTGTTCTGAAAGGCAGACCTCTGCTGCCAGCAAGTCTGGGGAGGGGGATGCCCAGCACCTAAAGGAGGAAAAAATGTCTTCAGGTTCATGCTGCGCTGACCTCATGAGAAAGTGGCTGGAGGTTCCTGTTCCTGGACAGAACAGCCTGGGGGTCGATGCAGTAGATGATGGACTCCAAGGAAAATCTTTTGGAGGCTCTAATCTAAGACATGTTTTTAGAAGCATTTGCTGTTACAGTCAGCCCTTTCTATTGATGTCAAGTTTGGCAGCAGTGTCAAGGGTTTGGACCACTGTCCTAATATATCTTTCTGCATGGTAGTATTAAATGACTAAGTGAGATACTAAGTGATACCCAGTGTCATGGCTGAAGTGAAACTAGAGTCATATAGTTGGTAGCATGCATAAAGTTTCAATTTAGTCACTGGAAGATACCTGCACATTTCTTTATGAAAAAAAGAAGCCTCATATTTTTACAGAATTCATTTAAAGAGAGAGAGAAGTAATAAAAGCAGTTAAAATCTGAATGGCACAAAATTCATACCCCAACATTCAAAAGTGCTATGGACTTCTTGCTTTTATTAATATCTGTGCATTTATTGTGCTGATTTATGTTTGAGAACATCTGCAACTCCAATGACATAACAGGAAACATGAATTTCAAAGTGCCTGATCTTAATTATTTTAATACTCTACCAGAAGACTTTTAAAAAGGCACCACCTTTGTCTAATTGCAAGGAGTTTGTATGGGCATGAGCTGCAGAAAACAGACACAGTGAGTGGTGTCCCAGTCATAGAGTGCATGGAATCAATATTAGCAGAAAACCGTTTATCTCATATAAAAGTTATTTCTTTATTTTCTCTTTTTTCTGAATTTACTTGAAATATTTCTAGACTTGACAGAAATACAAAATAAAATTATGAGTCAAAAATAGATGTTTATGAAGCAAAAAGTAACAGAAAGAATCTTATTTTCAGACTGATTCTAGCTGTTACCTTATATATTAAAACTGGTGTTTTCACATGTCAAAAATCTACAGGTACTATATATCTTTTGAGCAGCTATGTTTCCATTTATGATGTACTGAATTTCCAAGGGGAAAATCTTCCCTAACCTTTAGAAAAGAAATATAGTACAGAGATGTAAGTATATACACAAGAGCATTAGAAAGCAGATAAGCTTGTTTTGAACAGTTCAAGGTTCTCACATTTCATGTACTTTTTTTTTTCCTTAGCAAATTATAGAAGCCCATTCTATTTGCTGCATCCATTTTATACGATTCAGAAAATACTCTTTAGAAAAATTGCCTGTATTAAATGTAAGGTCTCAGCAAACCTGAACATGGTTTCTTTATTAGCAGCTTGTATGTCTTCTCTGACATAGCACTAATGATCACTGGTTTAGAGAAAATGTCCCTCAGTCACTCCAAGAAATAAGCTGTCAGAAAGGTGATCAGCTTGGCTATTGGAGTTACACTGAAAAAGAGAGTGTCATTTTGCATCTATGTACAGAAAGCTTGAATTCTGCTCTGCTGCACACTTTTGTAATAAAGGGTTCTAAAGTGAATTGGGATGATGGAGCTGCAAAAAGGATTCAGCTTCTATAGGAACACCGGTCTGAAATGACAACCTAGGTCAACAAATTCATTTCCCTTTCCTGTTTTCCAGGCAGCTATTGCTAACATTGCTAATATTATTGCTAATATTGTAGGTTTCTGCACAGCAGGAATTTAACATATTCACCGAGGATCTAGGACAAAGACTGTGTACCTCCATATAGAGGGACAACAAAACAAACAAACAGAACACCCTAGCCATTCCACTTAGCTTAAGGAAAAAAAATCTTCCTGATCCTAAATCTGGCTACCAGTTTAATTATAAACTCAGTTAAAGTGGCACCAGGAGCAGTGCAGCACTGTGCTTTTACATCCTGTCTAGACACGTGGCCTATGTCCAGTTGGCTGGTCATTAGAGAAACAGAACAAAATTAAGACCCCAAAAAATCTAGGAGCCAATTTATACATCAAGAGAGAAGAGGAAAAAAATCCTTCTTGGCCCAAAGGCAGCCAGAGAATGCCCTAAAGCACAAGAACTAATACAATATTATATATGTCACAAGCAAGCACTGATCCAATTTCCTTTCAAAACTGCCTGGAGACTTGGACCCAAAGATTCATGTCTGTCCAAGACTGCGTTGGGTATTGAAAAGCATAGCTTTCAAAATATTTGTCTGCAAGTATAACTTCTCTTTCTGAGAATAAAATAAAAATAAAATAAAATAAAATATTTTTTTATCTCTGCAGAACTAAACACTGATCTAAGGAGGCATTTCAAGTCAGCGAAATACTTACCCTGGGTAGCTGGTCATCTGGGATGTGGGACCTGGGGGCAGAGGTGCAGGCAGAGGTGTTGGGAGTGAAGACTTTCTAGCACAGTGCTCTGGAAATCCTTCCCATCGAGGCTCCATGCCTTTCCATCTCCATATCGCATTTTAAAATTAATCACAATGGCTTCCTGTTCCTCATAAAACCAGAACACAAGGAAGTGCACAAAGAGGATGGAGAATTTGACTGGATTTCTAGGAAGTCTCATTTTCATGTTCTAGGCATTACATTTAAATTCTGAGATGAGACATTTTACATCAGCAGAAAGAGATAAAATTGTGGTGGTGGTGGTGATCATAGCAAAAAGTGATGTATATCTATTTGGGGACATGAAAGAATTATTTTATTTCTTAGCATCCTGAGCACTTTTTTTTTTTTTTTTTTTTTTTTTTCTGATGTGTTTACTTTACTTCCATGGTTTATTATTAAGGTTATTCTTTCCTGTCTGTTTACATAGGTTAATGAAATATAGTAACTATAGAAGTTGAAGGTATTACCCTCAGCTGAACTAATGTAATTGTGCATCTGTGTGTATCTGTGTGTGTGCACTTGTGAGCAGGAAAAAATGAAAAAAGAAAAAGAAAAAAAAAAAAAAAGAACTGTTTTTATTTTTTCTAACTTGGGAAGAAAATATCCATTATTTTTATTGGAGTTAATATTCACTTCAAAGGATATTTTTTTCTGTTGTAGCAGTGCCTACTGTTCTAACTGGAGATAAAAGCCCCTACTTGGCATGCACTGTACACATCTACAACAAAAAGCATGCCCTATCCCAAAACCTTACCATCTGCACATTTAATGGGAGATAACAGTAGATACAATAGGCCAGAGCAGATTGAAGAAATGGATGCACAATGAAAGCAGTGTAATAGGCATCAACCTAAAATGAGCCAAAGACTGATCTCGCATTGCTATTCAAGACAAAAGGTGCTGTTATCTTCATATACCCCTGTTCTAGCACTGTGGGGAAAAAAATTCTTTCAGAAATGTCATTCTCTTTTCTGGCCATATTTACAGTGATCTCAACAATAAAAGGAAGAAATATTCCTGCTTTAGCATCTACTTACAACAAAGAAGGGTTTACCCCAACCCTTACTATCATGATATATATATATATATTAAATGGAGTCTTCCTGTATGAAGAATATTTTAAATTTCAAAAGATAGTTACTTGAACTGAATTAGAAAAGCAAAGGTATTCCAAAGAAAGTGGGGTGTACTGGTAGATTTGTTAGAAAATTAATACATGTTCATTTCCACTAGAAAAGACTAGATAGTTCAGGAAAATGGTAATTTCTTTATACATATTTAATACTGTCAGCTGGAATACAGCTTAGATTGGTTATAGCTAAAAGTCTCATTCAGTGTATAAGACGTGTGAGAAATGTTAACTTTATGGTACATTTTTATTCACTTCCTTTTGATGGCAGATATCGTTGCCTCAAACCAATTTCTAGCAGATGGTTTTCACACAACCAAATTCACAATGACAGAGCAGAAGTGGTCCCATAGGTTGTCTTTTCAGGCAGTTTGGCAGTTACCAAACTGTTGTAAGTTACATAAATGAATATATTTTGTGGTTAAAAAAAAAATCTACACAGGAAAGATTAATTCCCCCAGTTCACAACCTAATACACACCTTTAATTTTGAATTTGTTTTATTATTGAAGTGTGAAAAAAATAAACATTTCACTTCTCAAAAATAGATGCCTTCAATTTTTATTAATCAAAAGTATCTTTCTCCAAATATATAGCAAAAAAAGAGATTTTTCCTGTGCATTTAATACATTGCTAGTGACTCATGAATTGTAGCTCTTAAGTACAGAAAAGGATAGTCCACATCCCAAAATAGAGAGGCAAGCCACACGGAGTGAGAAAATGCCTTTCATCTCCTTCTGGACACCCTTTCCCAAGGGCTTCCTGATACATGAGAAGAAAAATATTTCAGAAAATCTATTTTTTTTTTTCCTTCGCAGGACCTGGACGTAGATTTTCATTGAATTTCATTGAATTGGAGAAGCGATAATGAACCCCTTGTTTCTCTGGTAGTACCACAGGAGCTGAGGTTTGGGTACTTCATGCTCCCCTTGTCATCTTCAGGCTGTCCTGTTGCTCAGCCTGCTTCTCCTGAGAGCCCCCACCCATGGAGTGCCATCAGGAATAGATCTCATGGAAATATCCTTGGAGCCATGACGAGGATATAGCAGACTGAACACACTGTCAAATTCAATATTTCTTTTATTTATTGAATGTGGGAAAATATAGCTACATATTGCAGCTATGTATTACAATAAAATATCATCCAAACCTCAGTTTATATGTGGATGGATGGATATGTAGCAAATTCAGAACATCTCATAGTCAGTAATCCAATACTTTGAGCACATAATACCACAGCATGATGCAGGGGCTAATCTAGCTCCAAACGTGGGTAAGGTTTGTCTGAGGACATACACGTGACTGTAGAAAGATGCTGCTTTCTGGCTATTTTTTGAAGCTGAAAACAATCCTTTCCAAAACATATAGTTTTGCATATGTATTGAGGAAAGGAAGACATGTGCCATTCATTTGACAAAAAGATGGGCTAATTATCAGGCAGCCAGATGGCAAAATACAGACTATAATTCACAGGCGAGCATTCAGCACAGATCAACACCTCCCGTATGGCTCCCACACCCCAACAGCAGTAAAAGCACAGAGATACAGAAATGAAATGCTGCAAGGGTCTCAAGAAACCATCTAATCCATCTTCTTGCACTGAGCAAGGAAATTTTTTGTCGGTGCAATACAATTTTATTCCACAGACGGATTGTATGGACAAAAAATTTCAATAACTAAGAATTTCTTCATATGCAAAATGGGCAAAACCAACAATAAGATACAGAGCAAAATCTTGAGAAATTTGTTGAAACCCAAACCACAGAAACCTCAGAAGAGAGAATAACCACAGCACACTGCATCCTGACTGCTGCAGACACATGTGGCTCTTTAATGTGGTTACAAGTAGAGCATGCAATGGGAACCTTTTATTGCACATGGGATCATTCACACACATACAAAGCAAACCAAAAAAAAAAAAAAAAAAAAAACAAAAAAACCCCATCAAACCACATTTCCATAACGTGCAAAAAACTCAGCATTTGACAGAGACTAAAATAAGCTTTGCTGTAAGGGGCTCAGAAAGAAATGTGATGGACAAGTTACAGGAACCTGAATAAAATATGTACAACATTCACCATGAATTGGTGCCAAGAAGAGACAACTGATGAACCTACATGGGTAGGGATGCAGCTGCCATGGGCTGGAGACATGTAAGGGTGATGTAGGTAGCTCGTGTCCTGCTGCAGAAGGTTGAGCATGAACTATGCTGGGCAGTGGCAGCAGGGAAGGGGTACCAAACCCTATGAACACTTGTAATTCTTGAACTCATAGAAGATGATCTGAAACCCCTTTAAAAGGCTATAACGCCTATGTTTGGCCGGGACTCAGACCCCCAGAAGTCAGGGATCTTCCTTGTCTAACTCTAGAATTGCACGGGCACGTCTGAGGAACTCTGCTGAAGCAGTCTGTGATACGGGGACTCGTGTCCGGTTTGTCCACCCTTGCCCCGCAGTACTGAGTACATGCCCACCACCTGCTGACTGCTGGGACAAGTCGGAGAGAATGGCATCGTGTTGTACTTTGTGGCTTTTAATTAATCCCATATTTCTGTACTAGGTTCTATAATGCAGGAGAGGATACAGTGGAAGCCTTCTTACCCGTTCACAACTGCCAGTAGAGTATATATAGGGCTGTCTGCTCTGTGTTTAGAAGAGAAAATAAGGAGTCAGAATATATGTACCTAATTAGTGCAGTTTCTGAACAAAATTCTGAATCAACATACATGGCAGTCTGATTTAAAGAGCTGAGCTGCTGTTGTTTCCATTTGTTACTTTTTTTTTTTTTTTTTTTTTTTCTCCTTAATCTCCTTGAAACAGAGAAAGCAGGGCAGGAATCCTTGGTGTTTTTGCCTCGATTCCTGTTACTCCTGAACACCGACCAGAGCCATTTCTGCACTGGCCCTTTGGTGTGCAGGAGGTCCAGCCTGCCGACAGCACTGGCCCCTTCGGTGCTGCCCTGTGGCTGTTCACCAGGAGCAGCACCACTGAAATACTCCAGCACTTCACCCACATAGCATTTGGGAGCCCTCCCATGTGGACTGTGGGTTGCACCTACTTACATTTTGTGAAGCAAGAGAAAACTTTCTACGTTTAAAATTTAGCCTTCATGCATTTGCACAACTCCTGTGGTTACCAGTGGGTCGTAAGAGTTTTTCTCATGGCTAGTGCTTAGAAATTTAACTTTCTATATGAACTGGAAATGCAATAATTGTTTCTTTACATATGTATGTACAAACTCACCTTTTTGGAGTATTTTGTGTTACAGTGATATAATGAAAAAGCTATTTTTATCAACGAACTGAACATATAAGTGTAGGAAATACATTTGTGAACACATATATAATGTGAACAGAAAATTTAATTGCATTTTCTACAAGAATTACTGAACTGCTGGTAACAGATTTATGTAAAATAACATGGCTACTCGAGATTTAACATTAGAATGCAGTAAGGATGGAAATGTCATTTTCTCAGCTGATGTATAGCTATCTTTCATATTCAAATTCTGGTGGAATACTCATTAGAGATTTGAATTTCAGGGCCTTGTACCCACACACTGGATGCTGAGAGGCACCCCCAGAACAACACCTTTCTTCCCCCTCACTTCCTTCAGCTAAAGACATTCTCTGTCCATGTTCCGCTCTTTCGGCATCAGCACTTCAGATCACACCTGTATGGCCAGAGAAAACCTGCAGTAAGCCAGGAGTTCAAGTGCTATAATGTAAAAAAACGTTTAGGCATCCTGCACAGTGGGTACCCTATGTTTAGTTTCCCTGGATTTTCATTTCACAGGACTCCAGAACAGTGTATTTTGAATGACAGAACAGACGGGCTGGGTTTCAGTGATTGCACAGATTCCCTGCTCAGATGTTCCCCATGGCTCCGCTTTCAAAATGGGAAGGATTTTACTGCTCCCACCATGAACTGTCACTGACTACCTCTATGCGTAAAAAATCTTTTTGAAGATTCATGTATTTTGTCGTAATATTTACATAGTGTTTGACATCTCCAAACTACTTCCATAATCTTAAGAAACATATTCAGACAAACGTATATTTCTAGGCACTTTCTTCCACAAGAAGTCCTGTATAAATCAAAGGGTTTTTTTGTTTGTTTGTTTGTTTTTGTTTGTTTTCAGAATAAGATGTTACCCAACATAGTAACAGCATCAAAATCATGTAGTGCAAATAATCTAAATACTCCAGAATTAGGGTGGTTGTTGCTGGTGTTCAATGCTTACCCTCAAAGGCCTTGATTTACATCTGAGGACGTCACTACATTTGAAGCACAACCTCAAGTTTTCTGCAGTCTTTGTAAATTATTATTGTAGCTATTACAGAAGGTACTTCGAATACTGAAACAAGATGTTTCTCCTTTCTCTGAGTGAGGTTCTCTCCTTCCTGGAAAAGTAAGCCAGAGGACAATGAGTAACATCCCTCTTGCAGCTCACCACTCTGCTGAGAATGAAATAGAAAAATGCATCCCGTAGCGATGTCTTACTGGCATTCAGGGTCTGGCACTAATCTTAGACACAGGAGTAATCACTGTGAAATCATCGCCTCTGTAGGAGCATAAGCAAAAACTGATTTTGTGAAATCTTTTCTATGCATTTAGCCAGGATTAGACGTGATAATCCTGTGTGTTTTCACTGTGAACTTATCTTGACAAAGCAAAGGATCCTAAAAGGTTAATAATACAAACATGATTTGGAGACAGGATATTTTCTGCCCATATCCACATGAATTGTCAGATACAAGTACACACAATTTGTACTACAATCAGAGTTGTGACAACAGTGGGACAAGAGTGGCAGCAGATGGTGACAGATGTGAGGGCCACCACCTCGGGGTGCTCCGCAGGTCCAGGGCAGACTCTGGAAAAAGCATCTGGCAGCTGAGAGGACACAGAGGGCAGTGAGAGAGGGGGAGAGGGGGCTCCAGAGAAAAGAGCACTGGAGGAATAATGCACAGGCGTCTGGTGTACCAGAATGTCCTGCCCTCCTCTGAACACAACGAACAGCTTTGTGTATGGTCCTTCAAGCGCCATGTATAATTAGTGCTTGATTATTTTATCTGATTAAAATAATTATATTTGGGGAGAGAGGAAAATACATGAACTTTTCCTGCATTTGCAATCCACTTGCATGAACAAAACCTTCGGTATTTCTTTACATGTGATTTCACTTAAATCTGTTTTATACTATCATAAGTTTTACACTGTCATTTCAGAAGACATTTTACATTGCAATATCTGAGGTCAGAGTGGGTCCCTTAACTGATTTTAAGATCTTGGGGAGATCTTTCATCCTGTGGGATAAAAAAAATTCCTGGGAAAACTCAGATCATAGCTTTTGTATGCATTTCAAGTGTTGTGCGTAAGGAACTATAAACAGCCTTTGTGGAAATGGAAGTATGGAAGTCTGAAATAACTATGCTGAAGGTTTCAAATGTTTGCTATTTTCCCTGCTCAGATTCATTAGATGTACAATTCCACTAGAAAAAGAATTGTTCTCTGCAAATAATTATTTATCTGTTTTTCCTATTTAAGCATATCCCCTTCACAAAGCATGCGCTACATTTAGTCTTTCATCTAGTGTGTAGGTCAGTAACCCATGGTTTTGACATTTTCTCTTTTAATTTCCCAATCCACAGTGTTTGATATTCTACCAAGATTAGCTTTTGCATATTTCACTGTGGGTTATGATTTTATCAGAATCTTAATTAAGGGCCCCCAAGTTGAAATTTTAAACTCTGACATGTTTAGTTTGTAGCATTCATTGACAAATACAGTGTAAACCATGCATCTTTACAAGGGAACTTCTTTTCCTTAAAATTTTTGCATTAGAAACATTGTACCCTGTTAAAACAAGAAGTCTGCACAAGAAAAAATGAGTTGTGTAACCTCACTTGATCAGTACCACATCCTGCTATTTATTCTTCATCCTTAACTGCATGCTGCAGGGTGGTGGTCATTCTTCTGCTAGTAAATGTCCTTTGTAATGCTCAGATGTTGTTAAAATGTGGGGAGCATCTAAAACCACTGCAGCCAGCTGTAATGAAGTGCAGTCCATTACAAACATTTCCCTTGCACCACACTGCTCGCTGCAGCACATACATTTATTAGACCCCCTAGGCACTGCCTGACATTGTGAGGACATAGTGACTGAAATAACGAGTAGCCACTATGCAGTAACATGCCATTTTACAGCAGGAAACCTTTGTGTGGTAGGCATGGTGCCACGCAAAGATTGATTAGAACCAGATGGTAAAAAATGCATTGCAACTAGCGCCCCAATGAGCTATTTGGAGTGGTTATTAAAATGGTAGAGTGTTCTTTGTGAAGGATATGCACGTTCCTGAAGGCCCTTTCTGGTACAGTCAAAGTTTCAGACATTGGTATTGGAATGGAAACGATTGTAGTCAACCCACTAGATACAATTATGTCTATAGTGTCCAGTACAATGCCACCAAATTCTAACCAAGACAAGAACTTCTACAGTCCATTTTCTGGTCTGGAATTCATAAAATCTACATCTATGCCATATTCTGCCTGTACACTGCCATATTATCTCTGTGGGTAAAGGCCTAATCCAATTGCTGTCACTGGCAAAATTCCCACTGACCTGCACAGAGGAAGATTTTAATACTTAATCTGTATGTTCCTCGTCTAGTAAATAAAGAAGATATTTCTCTTCTCCCAGTACATCTGTTTATTGTTTCTTTATTTATACTGTAATCTCTTCGGACAAAGACTTTATCTAACTTTGGTTCTTCTGTAAAATTAACATCAGTAGTAGCCTGTGTAATCCCCAAGCCAATACCATCAGCACACGACAGCCCAAAGTAACACAGCTTTCTAAATATCAAGCATGTTCACCAATGTGTGGAAAAATACAACTGAACATTTTTCAGAGGCTTACATGATCATGGTGTGGCATGCAAGTGGCCCTGTCTTATGGTCAGCCCTTCAGTGCTTTTCCCACAGCTTCATGGTTGGCACTACACTGGGTGCCCAGCAAGAATAAAGATGTTTTCCTGCATTTCACTGGGAACTTAGAGCAGCTCAGCTGCCCCAAGTGTGTAGGACAATTAGATCATTCTCTGAAACCATTCTCACAAAAGGCTGATGACTGCAGCACAGCTGATATTTTGTAAAGTGGCCATTCTCAATTGAGCTGGATTAATGTGGTTACGAATATTAAACTTACTCTTAGATAATATCTAGTACAAAGGCCCTCAGTCTCAGCTGAGATCTCTCTGGGTTACAGTGATATAAATAATACTTAAATAATTACTGTGGGAATTAACTGATATTTAGCAATTTCAGTTGTATTACAGCACTTGCCCTTTGAAAACTGAAGATGAGGTGATAGGTTCTATAGGAACATGAGATGCTTGTGGAAACACAACTGTAATTAATGAAAACAGCAAGATCTATTGAGAGAAAATGTGATGAAATCTCATAGCATAGTTTACACAAAGAAAAGGATTTGCAACATTAGCACATTTAAAAAGCATTTGTTTTGTTTGTTCTACAGTCTCAGCAAAAGTTTTAAATATGTAAGTATTGAAAGCATTCTTTTTTTTTTTTTTTTTTTTTTGTCCAGAACTGCCAAATTGTATATTATATCTGTAGTTTTCTCTTCAGTGAGACAATCCATTCTACTGGTGAGAGCTTGTATTTCTACAGTCTAGTAATACTGTCTTCCAGTGTGATAGATTTTGTCTTACACTACAGTGCAGAGTGAATAATTTTCCATTACAAGTAGGACTGTATTCTCACTTTCAGCAGGAAGGAAAAAAAAAAAAAAAAAAAAAAAAACCACTTAATTTTCATCCCACCAGTATTTAATTCACTTTGGGTCTATTTTTCATTCTAGCTAGTTGAGTAATTCATGCCCATCTGTTTCTCTGTGAGTCAAGCAATCATTTTTATTTTTGAAATGTGTTCTTCTTTTTCATATATTGCAATAAATAAATTGAATAATATTTTGCTGACCAATTGACTATTTCCACTTGTTACAGAAGACATTTAAAACTGGAGCACTAAAGAGTTGCCTTAGCACCCATGAGACATAGTTCACAGTAAGTGCAAAAATTTTCTTTGGTCACAGCTAAAATGAAAGCAATTATTGTCAGCAGTGCCGGATTTATGCTATGCATTCACAGTCAAAGGCAAACTTGGGTTTCTAAATGCAAACCATTTAAAATAGTCTCTCAGCTCTAGAAGAATGTATAAGAGCAAGGAACAGAAAAATCAGCTTCAATACACATGGCAGCCTTCTCTTCAGATCACGAATAGACAGTAGAAAAATATGTTTTAAAAAAAAAAAAGAAAAAGAAAATAAAAAAAGAAAAAAGAAAAAAAAAGAAAATACAAGATAAAAAAAGAAGATGCAGTTATTCAGTGGTAAAAATAGTGAAATTATTCTTGTGGGTCAACTATAAAGGAAAATTCGTCAGTTTCAGGTGCGTATATGAATAACTGGAGACATTGCTGCCATCATACATTATACTGGTTTGAACCAATCTCTCCTTGTTATTGTCCACTGGGAGAAGTATTCTTTAGAAGTATTGTTTCTGATCTTAGAAGTGCTTCTCAGTTTGGGCTCTGGCTGCTGTGTAAGAGGAAGATCTCCTCGCCTCACTCCTTCCCCACGAGGCAGCATGTTCAGGGAGAGCAGCATGGGAGAGACCCGAGCAGCCCCTAGGTACAGATGTTGGAGATAATTTTCTCTATCCCCTATTCAAGGCGAAGAAGGAGAGCTTTGTGCATCAGAGACCTAACACCCCCAAGGGCTGCTCCTGGAGCAAGCAGGTTGCCCAGCACGCGTTGCTCACAGCTATAGCTGAAGGCACAGCCTCACCTTGGCTTCTTGGCACCCCCCTGGCACTTAGGCTTTCTCTTTTCAAACTTACAAAAGAATGGGTTGCTTTGATGAGACACTTCAAATAATATCACATGCTATCTTGGCAGCAGGCTACCACATCATCATTCTTCCATCCATACCAAAAATAAGAAGGGGGTCTGCTCTCAGCCCTCTCTTTCATTCAGGAATAAGCTACCGGCTCCCTGGATTTGTGTTTTCTACTACAGGGCTCTTGGAGAAAAGCCTAAGAATCATTCCTAAGCAACCTGAACATACAGTAGACTTAGTTTTGTCTGTTTTGAGACATCTGCACTTTGTTTTCTAGCCCATGACATGAAGCTTACAAAATTAAATCCTTTGTTTCTTCTTTTAGCTGGCTGGCAGCCAGTTCCCTGTCTTATTATCTTTGGTATTCCTTGACCAATTTCAGCCCTATATGGCAGATGGTTAGAGATCTCAAATATAACAAGTGTCTAGACTGAAAGCTAGAGGTTGATTAAAGAGGAGAGACCTTACCATTTCTTCCTCTGAAGTAAAGACAGAGAGAATTCAATGTCGTTTGTTCAGCTGCATCTAGCTGGTCAATCAGCAGGCAAGTACTTACAGGTTATGCAGCTAAAAGTAAAAAAACAAAAAAAAACAAAAACAAACAAACAAACAAAAAACTTGGAATCTTAAGAAGCAGCAGTTGAGGGAGAGCTAGGTTAATACCAGCAGGCTGTAGGACTCCTGTGGTGTGAAGAGAAGGTATGGAGGTTTGTGGGAAGGCTGTGCATACTGCAAGGGAAGCTAGGAGGACTGCAGATACCATGAGAGTGGCAAAGGAACACAAGGGTGTGCTGAGTGTACTGTGGTGAGGGTAATGTAAAGAATAAAATGCACTTACCCAGTGTATCTTCACCAGTTCCACTGGCCATGGGTCGACTGCTTTTGCATAGCTTCCTCACCGGGACTTCAGGTGTGACAAAGAGACCCTGGATAGGAGATCCTGACAGAACTTAGGCAACTGAGCTTTCTGTGGGGGCTTTCCTGCAGGTAACCAGGCTAGACCAAGAAAGCCAGACACTATCAGCATCAGCAGCAGACCCAAGCACTCTTCACAGGGCTCTAACATGATTGAGGTTGGCAGGGACCTCTGGAGGCCATCTGGTCAAACACCCCTGCTCAGGCAGGGCCACCCAGAGCTGGTTGCTCAGGACCACATCCAGGTGGCTTTTGAAGATCTAGGAGGGAGAATCCATGACCTCTCTAGGCAAGCTGTGCCAGTGCTCAGACACTCACACAGCAGAGAGGTGCTTTCTGATGTTCGGAGGGAGCCTCCTGTGTTCCAGTCTGAGCCCATTGCCTCTTGTCCTGGCACTGGGCACTGCTGAAAAGAGCATGGCTCTGTGCTTTTTGCACCCCCCCCCCCCTTCAGGTATTTATAGACATTGATAAGATCCCCCTTGACCCTCCTCTTCTCCTGGCCCCTCTTATTCAAGGGGGGGCCAGAAACCTCAGATAAATAAATAAATAAATAAACAAACACTTTTCATTTTCCATGTTCAGACTAGTCAGTCTGGAACTAGACTGTGTACCTTTTAAGTCTGTGTGACTGAATTTTACCTGGCTCATTGCTTCTCCATTTCAATTTCATGGTTTGATTCTCTACTATCTTAATTTGTGTAATTGCATTGCTTCCTAATTTCCATGGATCTGAACTGAGAACATAGAACAGCAGAACAGGAAATGATTTCCCAGTCTAGCAGGATTCTCAGCATTCTCCTATACTGAAGATCTGACTGAAATTAAAGTTTTTAAAAAACATCAGACGAAACAAGACAAAACCTATGCCTTCATTCTGGAACAGTCCCAGGGTAAAGGCATTCACACAGCGTCTGCATCACCTGCAGAGGAGTTAATTTAGTTGGATTCACATACAGGCTGATAGCCTATAAATTCTTCATCTTTAACGTATTGTGTGTGCATGTAAACAAACATGCACAAACACAAAGATACATCTATTGATTATTTATCTGTATGATGTGTGATACTGAAAAGTCTGAAAAATGTGTCCTCCCAACCCTGCTGGTGAAAAGCTTTTTAATTTTTCAGATTTTTTTTTTTTTTTTATTACATGCATGCATGTGTGTACATATATAAATATAGATATGTGCTTATACAAAAATCTGAAAATGTTGCTGTGTTTGCAAACATGATTATGGGATATCTAAGTCAAAATGAGTGCTTTTTTGTACATCCGTCAGTGCAGTGAAGTTGAATGCTTGTTCACTAAGCCATCAGCAAAGCCACAGGACTGGGACAAGTCTAGCCACACACAGTTAAAATGCTTTCCTGTTTGTGGACTATTTTATCTTCCAATGGAGGTAATCTGTCAGGGTAGCTGGAATACAAGATGAGAAGGTGATTTCCTCTCTGAGCAGGTCCAGTGTCCTAGAAGACTGTGACAGGCCCTTGTTGGATTCTTCAGCCAAAAGGGCAAACAGCATAGAACAATTAGAATTATATTCCTGCTGGGTTGTACCGATGGGCAGATAAGCTGCTGTATTATGCACATGTCTAATAGATTAAATAATTAAACAATAGGTGGATGTGTTTTCCTTAGAGTTTAAGATCATTAAGAAAATTTATGTGGAAGCATTCCTAGACTCATGCAATTATTCTTATTAGACTTAATAGTACCACAGGACGATGTGGGCAGTCAGCATCTTTCCGGAAATGGGCTTCATGCTGTGTAATTTGAAGTAAATTCATATTGCTACTTGCCATCATTTTTTTTTTTCGGTGTTGAAATATTCTGCTCTCAGCACTGTGTATACGTGGCATGTTAGTGCTGGGAAGTGTCCGTGTTATCTGCCCTTCAGCAAGCACCCCCTTATTCACCAACAGTTAACTTGACAAGTAAATAGAACCATAAAGTGACAAAGCAGTTGATCAGAGGAGTGTCTCTTACTGACTTCCCATTACTTAGCAATGGTCATCAGTCAAATATACAGGTAAGATTTATCCATAAGGAATAAGAAGAAAGCTACATGTACAGACTGCTCTGTTTACCTTGGAAGAGAACCCAGGCTATAATGAAATAATCACATTTTATCTCCAAAATGACAACATTCTATGCAGTGTCTTAGCAATTGCGCAATATTGTTGTTTCATCAAATTAGGTGTTATAAAGGTTTTTTTTTTTCTCTATCAGTATTCACTTCATGCCTTGCCAGAGCTTGGCTGAGATCCACCTTTATTTCATGATGGATGTGTGATGAGCAGTGCAGTTCAACCTCCAACAATTTGCTCAAAACTTCTGTGATCCTCTGAGTGATTACTGTTGACCACCTAGAAAGCTCTAGCCACATATGAATGCTGCCTGTGAACTGATGCACTCTCCCTTTGAAAAGACCTCGCTCTCATTACATTTGAAACAGATGAGCAGAATGGCGGAGGGGAGGGAAGATATAGATGAAAGCAGAGCTATGGTTCTATCTTATATACCAGTCTATGTACTAACGAGGCTTTTTGCACAGTAAGTGGTGATGGTGCTTTCACTGACTCTGATATAACTAACCAACCCTCACAGTAAAGAATTTCTTCCGAATATCTAATCTAAACCTACCTCTTCCAGTTTAAAGCCATTATGCCTAGCCCTATTCCTACACCCCCTGACAAAGAGCCCCTCCCCAGCTTTCCTGTAGGCCCCCTTTAGGTACTACTGGAAGGCCGCTGTAAGGTCTGCCCAGAGCCTTCTCTTCTCCAGGCTGAACAACCCCAACTCTCTCAGCCTGTCTTTGTAGGAGAGGTCCTCCAGCCTCTGATCATCTTTGTGGCCTTCCTCTGGACTCATTCTAACACTTCAGTGACCTTGTGCTGGGGCCCCCAGATCTGAATGCAGTGCTCAAGGTGGGGTCTCATGAGAGCAGAGCAGAGGGGGAGAATAATCTCCCTCAGCCTGCTAGCTATACCTCTTTTGATGCAGCCAAGAATACAATTGGCTTTTCAGGCTTTGAGTACACATTGCTGAGTCATGTTGAGTTTCTTGTCAACCAATATCCCCATCTCCTCAGGGCTGCTCTCAATCCATTCTCTGCCCATCCTGTATTTGTGCGTGGGATTGCCCCAGCCCAGATGCAGGACTTTGCACTTGGCCTTATTGAACCTCATGAGGTTTGCACTTGCACACCTCTCAAGCCTCTCCAAGTCCCTCTGGATGGCATCCTTTCCCTCCAGCATGGTGACAGCACCACACAGCTTGGTGTCATCAGCAAATCTGTGAAGGGTGCACTCAGTCTCACTGTCCATGTCATTGACAAAGATGTTAACAGCTCCAGTCCCAATTTCAACCCCTGAGGAACCCCCCTTGTCACTGGTCTCTGTTTGAACATTGAGCTGTTCACTGCAACTCTCTAAGTGTGATTATCTACCCAATTCCTTATCCAGTGAGAGGTCCATTTGTCAAATCCATGTCTCTCAAATTTAGACACGAGGATGTTGTGAAGGACAGTGTCAAATGCTTTGCAAAAGTCCATGTAGATGACATCAGTTGCTCTTTTCTTATCCACCAGTGCTGTAATCCCATCACAGAAGGCCACCAGATTTGTCAGGCACAATTTGCCCTTAGTTAAACCATGGTGGCTGTCACCAATCACCTCCTTATTTTCCATGTGTCTTAGCATAGTTTCCAGGAAGATCTGCTCCAGGATCTTGCCATGCACAGAGGTGAGAATGACTGGCTTGTAGTTCCCCAGATCTTCCTTTTTCCCTTTTAAAAAAGAGTATTATATTTCCTCTCTTCCAGTCAGTGGGAACTTCACCAGAATTTGTCTTCTGTGACTTGGACAGTGTGGCTAAAGTACTTGCCAGTGAATCCTGAGGGTCTTCTCTATATACAAGGTGACCAGGTCTCACGCTTCCTTCCAGACAGGACTCACAATTTCCCTAGTCTTTCTTTTATCACTGATGCACCTATAGAAGCCTTTTTGTTGCTGTAGACATCCCTGGCCAGATTTAATCCCATCAGGGCTTTAGCTTTCCTGACTTGATTCCCTGGCTGCTTGGATGATTTATCCGTATTCCCGTCAGGCTACCTGTCCATTTTTCCACCCTCTGTAGGCTTCCTTTTTGTGATTGAATCTGGCCAGGAGCTCCTTGTTCTTCCATGCAGGCCTCCTGGCATTTTTGCCTGACTTCCTCTTTGTTGGGATGCATTGCTCCTGAGTTTAGAGGAGGTGAACCAGCTTTCTTGGGCTCCTCTTCTCTCCAGGGCTTTATCCCACGGTACTCTACCAAGAAGATCCCTGAAGAGGGCAAATTTGCTCTCCTGAAGTCCAGGATAGCAAACTTGCTGTGTGCTCTCTTTGCTGCCCTAAGGATCTTGCACTCCACTATTTCATGGTCACTGCAGCCAAGGCTGCCCTTGAGCTTCACATTCCCTGCCAACCTCTCCTTGTTGGTAATATCCATATCCATTCTGTGGTAATCACAGAACTCCAGAGACCTCATATTTTTATCTTCATATAAAATACAAGATTTTGCCCATTGACTCATGTGACAGGGAAGCACAAGAGGCTGAGAAGTTCCATGCTCAAAGTGGAGCCTGTAGTTTAATACCGATAAACACGGGGGAACTGCAGAAAGTTCTCCAAATGATCACATGTAGTTTACAATATCTGGTTTGTGACAACAGAGCTAAAACAAATATAGAAAAGTGAGTGGCTGCAATTCCAACATGAAAAGTTTTATCTCCTTCAGCTTCACCCATCACGGAGTAATGGGAGCCATGAACATTGGTATGGCATTTTAAGTGGCAAGATTCCTTACTGTCTTATCAGTAGAGGCACTGGTAGCTATTTTCCTTCTCCTCTCTTGCACTCACAGACTTTGTGCCTCTCTTCAGTTGATTAGCATTTTGAATTTTGCCACAAGATCATTCTGTTTCTATAGCGATCTTGGCACTAATAGTATAGGCTCATTTCCTATCAGTCATGGTTTACTTACGTCAATGAACACATTATTTTCAACTGTGTTTCTTTCATTCCTGCATCATGTAGGTCATTATATTTATATGCAGCCAATGAGACCAAGTTTCTAAAATTGCCAGAATATTTAGAACAGTCTGACAAACTGTACTATGTTCCTGCCTATTAATGCGCTATTATGTTGGTAAAACAGAGCATAAGTAAAAATTAATGAGGAAAATAGGTAAATAACAACAACAACAATTGTAGTACATCACTCAGAAACAAAAAATCTACAGATATACAAGTTAAAAAGTCAGAGCGTGATAGTTCTTCAGAGGCAGAAGTGCATGGACTCACACTGCCTTAGTAAGAATAAAACAAAAATCTATGACAGTCTACAGAAAAATCCATTCCTGGCTATTATGCATCATAACATGCTTAGGGCAGATCTCTTATACTGATCTATCTTTTGAGAAGGCATCTGTAAATCAGATAAATGAGCTTTTCTAATTCTATGTCCTGAAAACACTTCACAATTGTTTACACCAATCTGTCTTTTTAGCTTTCAGTAACTACTATAATGATTTTTTGTTCTCTTGGATTATGAGTGTGTATGATGAAGGAGGCCTCTGTTTCCAAACAAGGACGGAATTCAAGAAGAATTTGTCACTGAATGGGACACCTAACAGATAAAGACAAAACTCTCCCTAGAAATGATCTGTTGTTCTTCTAGTACAAGTAATCTAAAATATACTGATGTAGCTTAGCTACGACTGAAGATGAAAACAGGGATGTTGTTTCGACAGTTTATTTAAATATGTTTGAATTTCTCTGTTCTTAAATCACATTTTCCATAAAAGTATCAGAATTCTAGGTTATCCTGAAATAAAGCTGTGTAACAGAGATTGAAGCAAATAGCAAATATTTACATTTAAATGGAAGAGAACTACAAAAATATGAAGTTTTGTAGAGAGGATGGGTAGAGTTGAATGCAAGTATTCTTTATTGATCACTATGTGCTACTGTTCAGCAACATGCATGGCTGGGAAAAAAAAAAAAAAAAAAGCTTATGAAAATGAGTTTGCAGAAAGAGAAATTGAGGTACAGGCACCAAATATAACATTTATATCATTTCAGTTAATACAAATATGTGAAATCAGCCTGAATGCCCAGAGAAAGTTATATGACTTTGAACTTAAGTTCATCTCTAGCCCAGCCACAAATTTATTAAAGATATATCCACTAAACTTAAGGACTTTACAAAGCCTCTTCTTTTAGCATTTTAAGGCTAGAGACCAGTTATCATTTATATTTGTGCTTCTCTAAGCTCTTGGAACAAGTGATATCTTTCCAGTCATAATCTTGCTGATTAAACTCTCTGCAAGAATGGTTCTTTTTGCTAAATAGTAGGATAACCTTCAGCAAAGCTATTAGAAAAAGTGAACAGGGGGGGACAATGGATTAAGCTGTTATTATCCAGCACTGTAGAACACTAACTTGGAAATTTTTAATAACCTTTTTTTCATTATTATGATTATTTAAAAAAAAAAGTAATTAAAAAATGTACTGGGCTTAATTGCAAGTTGGAGTCAGCTCTGCAACGGATGTGCATTGTCACCATTTTGTTCTTTTGGCTGTTCGTTTTCTACAACAGCCAAGAATGTTATCTCCAATAAATACAAAATTTACTATGCTAGTTCTGACAAAGTTCAAGGATGCAAAAGAAGGTAAATCACTCTACACCTGGAACTACTACTACTTGTGTTTATATTCTCTAAAATCTAGATCCACAAAGTAGGACTGGGTCTTCAGAACTTTAAAAAGTCCTGAAAAAACATCCTGCTGCTGCCTCTTCTCCAAAATAACCAGTTTTCTAAGTGTAAATTCCTAACCCAAGGCCATTTTCTTGTCGTATTCAGGCACCTCCAAAACTAACAACAAGCTTGCTGGGCAAGGTGGTACCCAGGTCTCATTGAGGATCTGGGCCTGAGTGAAATCACTGCTGATGACAACTGGGTTAAAAGTAACAATATCACAGAGAGACACTGTAACAAAAATGAGATGAAGGTTTTGGTTAGTCTGTAACAATAGCTGATTGAGGAAATTTTCTGATCAAAGAACCATAAAACAAGTCTTAGCTATTTCTGATGAGAAAAAATGAAAGAAGAAAATGTACTATAGCCAATAAATAAATCTTGACCTGAGGCCCAGAGTTCATGGTGTCAGATCACTAGGAGTTCTACAGGATGATTCGAAGTAATATAGCTACACCCCCAAATGTAAGAAAAATAGAGAACATTAATACACAGTACATTTCCATCTTTATCTAATGCTTTCAAAACACACAAGTGAGAAAAAATACAAATGTTGATCAAACAAGTATAAGGAAAAGATGAGGTTTTAATGAAGATTCATAAGATTGCATCAGGTAGTCAAAAATCAGTGTTGCAAGTAAAGCAGGATGTGAGTCACACTTATTTGTAGGATGTTGTGTGAGTTCTGTCATGTAAACAAGTTATATTGGTCAGGCTCTACTACAGAAACACATACTGAACCAGCCTGAAATTTATGGTTGCCAGCATGCAGTACATCCTGGCTCCTCAGAACTAGATAGTGACAGAAGATCCACCTGCTTTGGAATTATTACCAAAGGAAAATCTCTGCTAGCTAGTAGAAATATATTCCATATGACAAATGATTCAGCAATAAGATGTTATTGACATACGCACTCTCATTCACTGCAAAATTTCAACATTTCTTTTTCAAGAAAACTAATTAAATTTCTAACTTTCTCTGCCTGTAACACATCTTTGTGGAACAATCTTTTTATTTATTTATTTTTAATAAATCATTTCCATAATAATCAGTTCATTAGAAGGTTTATATATCATTGGTCAGGTGTTGTCCTTGAAAAAACACAGTCAAAAATAATGTTTTTGTAGCTTGCATGGAAAAACACTTTTCCCTACGAAAAACAAAGGACAGTAACTTTGCCATTTGTGTGTCCATCAAAATGGTGAATGAAACAGCTGTTCCTCATACCTTTCCTGTTAGAAGTAGTGGGAAAAAAAATAACAAAAACAACCAAGAACCAGTGGAATCAACCAATCAACCATTGGGTTGATATTTTTGAGCCACATTTTTGAGTTGAGAACTGCTATGGAGACAAAGAGCTGTAAAACATTCATGCCTCCTGCCCCCATTTGATTGAAATGGAATGTCCTGTCCAGACTCTTCACCACCTACTGGAAGAAGACAGGTTCATACTTTTTCTGATTTTATCGTGCTTGTTGCCTACCTGATAATTTTGCTTGCTAGCATGCTTTGTGGGCATTCAAAGCTGTACAGTATCAGTCTGACTAATGTTTCAGTTCTTGGAGCATCCCAAGACAGTTCATCAGACATCAATACTCATTACAGTTTTCTGCCACATATCTATCCAATGTGAGAGGACTCAGAGAACAGAGGGGGAGCGTTACTCTCTAACATGTGCCTTGTTTGCAGGCAGGCCAAGCCAGAGTGCTTCCCATTGACCTTTGTTGCATTGCACGCTCCCTCTGCACAAATGTTAATGTATTCAAGACGTGGGAGAAGGCATCCTTGTGTGTACAAAGACTTGTGTGTACAAAGTCTCTCCCATCCAGAGTCTCAACTTCTTTCTTCAACCAGAAAATAATTATCACGCTCACTTTCTGTAATTGATAAACACCAAATAATTTCTTTCTCTGATTTTCTTATTACTCAGTTCATGTGCTGAGAAACTAATTTATTTGCTTTGCTGTTGGTTACATTTCGTCATTGTCACTTTGCAGGAGTTTCCAATATGCTGCTGCTAGGTTTTCACCTGCAATAGTAACTTTACTGCTTTACTGTGAATGCTGGTTTTCTTTGCGATTACTGGAGTCTCTTCTTGGCTGCCCATTATGATTCAGTGGGTATAAGCTGTCTCATATAATGAGTAAATATCTCAATAAGACTGAAAGGGTTTTAGTATCTATCCCATTATGCCAGTGATGCCCTAGTGAGCATTGTAAGTGAATGACATGATAGTGACAGGATTAGAGGGAATGGCCTGAATTTGAAGGTTCAGGCTCGAAATGAGGAGACATTTCTTCTCAGAAAGAGCAGTCAGGCATTGGAACAGGTTGCCCAGGGAAGTGGTGGAGTCACTGTCCCTGGGGGTGTTCAAGGAAAGGTTGGACGTGGTGCTTAGGGACATGGGTTAGTGGGTGGCACTGGTGGTAGGAGGATGGCTGGACCAGATGATCTTGGAGGGCTTTTCCAACCTTAATGATTCTATGATTCTGTGATTCTGTGTTGTAATGTGTTGTTATTGAATATTTTTATTGCAGAGCTTTCATATTCATACTCTGAAGCTTTCCCTTTTGTGTTCAGCTGCAGACCAGAGCTACTCAAAATAAGGTACTGGTAAGGATCAGTTCAGGGCTAGGCACTTTAATCAGGGCAACAAATGAAGCAATATTATATTCTAGCTCAGAACCTTGAAACAGCTTACTGTAACCATGTCGTTGCTGAAATTCCCTAGCTGCAATTACAAGAAAACTAGCACGATAAAAAGCAAATATTAGGCTTGGCATAGTCAGACACCTTTGAACAATTTGTCAAATTCTGAATTTCTGCGGATTAATAAAGCTTGTCCATCAGAATGCAAAATGCCTTACCCTGTGACGTGCCTAATTGCATATTTTCAGGATCCTCCACAGAAGAGGCCCATGGCAATAATTAATACCTAATGCTGTAAAAACCATTGCTTTGGGTGTTGCTTGGCAACCAGCATCCCGTAGGCTTCTGCAGGGGCTTCGCATAAAGGCAAGAGAGGGAGCATTTCTCACTGCCAGGGCCGGAGCAGCTTTGGGCTAGCCTGGCTGCTCCTTTCGGGCTGTTTCTGGAGTGATCTCCATAAAACAAATCTCTCTTAAGAGGTTACACGCCTGAAAAGCCTTTTCAATGGCTAGACAGATGCCAAATGCCACATGTAGTGATATTTTTGTACTTTGAAACACCTGTTAGGATGAGAAATACATCGGCTGTCCTCCTGTTATCTTCCAGTAACAAAGCCTTGTTTCCAATGGTTGTGTTTCTGTGGGTTCATTTCTACTTCTAACTGCAACAGTTTGCCTTCTCCGAAAGGGCTGATTTATTTACTTATTTATTTATTTTTACAATACATATATATTTTTTGGACAAACCATAAATTGAATTTAAAAGAGGAGTTGAGCTGAGAGGGGTTTTTATACAAATACCACTGTATCTCAGTGGTATATGCAGGACAGAGCAGAGCATATTTCCCTGAAATGCAGTCCTTCCCAGCTGTGAAAGCATTTCTTTTTGATAGTACCTTTTTTTTTTTTTTTGAAAAAAAAAAGTACCAGTTCACTTCCAAAGTAATCTCTTTACTTTGGCGCAGGGACATCTAAATCTCATTTAATTCAATGTATGTATTTATTCAGATGGCCACTTTAATAAGAGCAAACCAGTATTCCAGGTTTCCCTTTCTCAGTTACAGTCTCTGAACTGTTTTGTGGTCCTCTGCAAGTCAATCAGCTTTCCTTCATCTTTGTTTTTCCATCAGAATAACTACTCAGATAACTTCTGACTCAGAAAGATACTGTAATGCTTTAATAGCAGCTACTACATTATTTGATAGCCCTTAAGGAAAAAAATACCAGTGTAGGGATGTATTTCATTTTGTTATAAATAATGCATAATTTATCTAGTTTTAAGCTAACACATTCAGCACCAGTTGCGTAGAAAAAAAAACAGCAAAAAAAACTTATTTTAAAATAATAATTTTATTACCAGGACTGTGAGCAATCCTGTCCTGTGTTTCTATGAATCATAGTTGTAATTGCTCTAAAATAACAAAGTTCAAATATTATGTAAATATTCTTTATTGCAAATCCACCAACTTTTTTTTTTTTTTTTTTTACCTTTGTCCTTCAGCAAGATTATTCAGTGCTTTGAGATATTTTGTAAAGTCATTATTTTCATACAGATTTATGGCTGCAGCAGATCTTCTATAGAGCCTTGCTTGTATATTCATGCCCAGTCTTGAAATCTCAGAGAAAATTGTCAAGGCACAAGAGGTAGGAGAGTTCCTAGCATCGATGGAAAGTTGATGAAACTTTGGAGCCTAAGCACTCTTTTTTTATTGTTATTTTGGTTTGTTTGCTTGGTTGGTTCAGTTTTTGTTTGTTTGTTTTTCAACACATTTAGTTCATGCACATTTTTAGAATTTCATTCCTGCCTAATTCCCTATAAAGTAGCCAATTGACACATCGAGGGCCAAAGTTCCATACAACCTATGTGATGTAAAATATCTCAGTCATGAATGATGAGTAAAATCCCAAGAAAAGATTACCTTAACCAGCATTTAAACAGTACAGCTGAGGCAGAATCCACGATCCATCTTACTTCAAGACTTTGGTGAAGTTGTACATTGAAAAATGCTTGGGCTTACCAGGAAAGACTAGAAAGGGTTATCTCTCTTCTGCTCACTGCTTTCCCTCTTTTTACCTCATTTATATTTAAAAAGTGAATTTTACTCACGTACTGAAAGAAATATGAATTTTAATTTCATCTTTTTTACTTGTGATTTCATGATTAGACTTTTTTTTTTTTTCCTCATTAAAACATTGCTCTTGTGCTAGCCATAAATTTGAATCAGGGACTTCATATGAGCTACCTATCTTTATTTCAGGTCACTGTGAGTCTTGGCAATAAGATGATGTTAGTTCAGTTTATGGCACTCACACACTCCCAGATCTCTGTCTTTTGACAGAATTATTTTTCATCTTTGAGAGTATAAGTAAGGAGTTACATTGCAAAGTTGGATTGCATCCATAAGAAAGTACATTGCTTTCCTACAGGCAAGAAATTTTGTTCCTTTATCTAGTGAATGCATGTTTTCCAGGAGAGTGTTAACTCCTCAGCACAATGATTTCTGTTCTGTGTCAGCAGCACAGGAGCTAATTCTCCTGGGTTGTAGTTCTACAACGTATGTGGTGGAGCTAACAACCTATTGAAGCAGTTTTGTTTCATTAGCAAGGGAATTTCTCCCTAGTGGAGCATTTCAATACAAACAACATTTCATTACCAAGTCCCCATATAGAAGTTTAATTCAAGTGCTAAGGTAGCTACCACCTTGCTGGAACTGATCCTTCTTGGCAATTGATCAACCTCCCTCGAGATTTGATTTCCACAATTACAGAGTAAAGCTCCTCTTGAAGCTGTTTCATGCACTGAATGCCCACATACAATGCTGCGCTTGCACAGTGAGCTCTCAGAGCTATAGCTGAGCTCTGGCAGAAAGGGCAGCCTCCACTGTGTGCAATATCATTTCAATTCCAGCCGAGTTTCTTCTTAGATACAGTGGTCCATCTTGGCAGCGTTACAGCTTCATCCCTACAGGGGAGCATTTAGTCATTCAATTTTGTTCCTAGGATGTCAGCAGCATTAGAAAATTTCAAAATTAACCTTTTGCATAATGAAAAGGGAGAAATGCCAAAACAGTAGGGAGAGACTTCAACGGGTTCTTGCTGAAAAAAGAGACATTCTGAAAAAAAGTGATTTAACAATCACTGAAAAAAAAATAATTTCACAGTATGGTGATTTGTGGGCTAAGAGTTAAATTCCAAAATGAGGTAGTGTACGTCCCAGCACTGCAGATCACTGCATAACTCCTGCCAGTGAAGGAACAAACTCTTCCAAGTCTGGCAGTTGCAGCATGAATTCCCCTGCCTGTTGCCACTACAGCCAACGTGATCACAGCAGCATGCATTTTTCCTATGTCCAGAAAAAAATGTGTTTTTTTGCCTGGAAGTGCTGATGCCTGTAAAAGTGCATTAGTCATCAGGTCTGCACAGGGAAACTGGTTCTGATTCCTGCACCTTTATTTCTTCAGATAGCAATCTCTTGCAGATCTGCTTTGTGTTCTTTACTGGTACCCAGTCTTCATGAGAAGATGAGTGAAAATGAGAAGTACTACAGGGGTTTTAGTTTTTCTGAACATTTTAATGCATTTTCCATCTGATAATTTTAACTCTCCCATACCTTTCCAATACTTAAAATGCTGCACCCTCTTTTTAGTCTTAATAGCAAATATGAATAACTCATTTTCCATAGTGAAACAGATGTAAAGCTAAAAAATACCCAACTATTTCAGACATTACAGCATACATTTGAAGCATATTGATAGCCTAATAGAAATGTATAGATTTTAGCTCCAGGGAAATCAGCATGTGATTTTATATGTATAAATCAGCATTTATATGTATAAATCAGCATGTGATTTTATATATATATAATAACTCAGACTGAAAAACTTACTCTAAAATAAATGTTGTTTCAAGTTCATAGACTATACCCATTTTTAGTTTCAGATTCCATTCTGGGCTCAGATTTCTAAGAGCTAGGCATACCAAACTCTTAAAATTTTAGGTTCCAGCTGGATCTAGCTTTCTTTCCACCTGTGTTAAAATGAAGTCTCATTCAGAATTCCCCTGCTCAAGGTAAATTTCTTGAATTGTCAGCTGTAAGTTTTGGACATTCCCAACATGTTATGCTACTGGCAGAATGATGTGACTCAAGGTAGAACCTCAACCATAGCAGTTTTATCTTTCTGTGTAAAATAATATTTTAAAATCTTGTCATTTTGTCCTTTAGTATGATGTGAGGTTTGCAGTAGATACTAAAATTTCAGTTTATGTTTCAAATATTAAAATGTTACTCATAATACTCAAATAACTTCCTGAGATGTCAGTAATGTTGACACACACAACACCATTCTGATAGTTTTGCCTTTTTTGTCCACTTGTGCCTTTCAGCAGGTTACAGCCAGTTTTCAACATTCCAGTCATGTGAATCACATCACTAGCTTATAGTAATATGCAGCACTGTTGAATTTATGCTCATAAATCAACAAATCCAATACTTTTTATTTATTAGCTATGCTCCTTGTGCATAGCCAATTAGAGCTTCTCTTCTGTTGTTCACTGGAGATTCCATTTTGTTCTCAACAGTTTGATTTTTATCTCCTTTTCACCTTCTCTTTTGATGTCAGTTTAAAATCCTCAGAAACAGCCATCATGGCATCTAGAATATCAATTCTCTTTCTATTCAATTTCAACTTGGAGAGTGGAGTGCCATCTTCTAGAGAAAATAACCCTTTCTTCACAAAATCCTAGTTCAGGTTCAACAGTCAGAGTGTTCTGTGTTGCTTGCAGGTCTCCAAGACCAAAGGTCCCTGAAGTGGTAATCAGTGCGACATCTGAACTACGTTGAATTTATATGAATTATGGCTTGAGGAGTCCTAGAGGGTGATGGCACAAATGACTTAAGTTAGCACTGGGGTGATATTTTAAAAGGTTGTGAGGAGAGAATGATTTCTGAGCTACCTGGGGGTTCAACGTTTCCTTCTTGCTTAAATTCAGGCACAGATATATGCATATATATATATATATTTATTTATTTTTTGAAAAGAATGAAAAAAATATCATTTTGCATTTTTCTTGTTGTTGTTGTTGCATGAAATGGTTAGTAGCAAGGTGGTAATGCCTCAGTACGCTGTATGATTTAGGTACATAGCAGTTTGCTTCCCTGCCAACATACAGCCAAGGCATACATTTCCTCTCACAGCAGTTGCGTGCTAATGGAGGGAATGAGCAGTGTTCAGCACAGCAGCTGCATCCTGTGAGTTGTGGACATCCCACCTTTGTGTGCCAGGTCTCTAATCATAGGAAAGGAACACATTTAAAGCTCAGCTGTAAGGCCTGCTCCTAGGCTTGGCCTTTCTTTCTGTCACTCAACACAAGCAAAACTGGAGCAGCAGGAAAAGAGTAAATTACCTCTACTTTGCCAGAGAAAAGCAACTCCTTTGCCCTACTGTAGCAATAAAATTATCTGTAAAAAACACTGGCAATTTCTCCTGCTAGCAAGGCTCTGGCTTGTCTGTGCATTAAGATGTTCTATTCCACATAGTACAGGCAGAGCAATGACAGTGCACTATGGGAGCAGTCACGAAGTCATGCTGTCCCTCTCTCTGAATTTGCATGTTATGTGCGCAGATGCTATGCTACTGAAGGTGTAAAGCCAGTTCTGAGAGAAAAGATGTCGGTAGCACAAACAGCAACCAGAGAGTAAGTGACACCTTGTCCAGTGATGCAGCACTAACAATAAAGAAAAAAACCCACTTCCTAATATAGAGTTGGTCCCAAGTCCAAAGTCGTTCTGCATGCAGCAAAATCTCAAAGGCTTTTGGGCCCCACTGCCATCACTGATGCAGCAATGATTGCTACATTGCATGAGAATCTACTCTCAGTAGCGACTAGTAATATTCAGTATGGATTTTAGTGCTCTCATGCCACCAGTAAGTCTTGTTGCTGTCATTAGGGGAAAGAGTTAAGAAATACAAACATCCAGTAAAGGCTCATACAGTTACAAAAATCAATAATATTTTCAAAATGTTGTGATGATTAATTTAGTGGCATAAAGAAGAAATCTAGATCATTCCTCCTTCAGAAGCATGCCTGTCATCTTTTCGACCACAACAGTAGGTCAAACTACTTCCAACACTTCGATGATGTGCTGGATATTAGTTGTCTGGGGGCGGACTTTTAGTTGAAGTGTTGCTGGTCCATCTATCCTATTAATTTTTGTTGGATGAGATCTGAGTCTTCCACCCCCTTCTCTCTCAGAAATCATTTCTAAATTTATCTTCAGATGAGGAAAGAGAGATCAGTTTTCAAGTCTGAGATGGTAAGCTGTGACTAATCTAATATGCATTGTTATTTTGATAAATGTACACTCAGTAATTGATAAAATATCAGTTAAACCAGAGTTTATGATCTCAGCAGAGCAAGAGATAAATGATGCAGCCTTTGCTACATTACTGCTGTGATGCAGATGGAGTTAAAGAATATAAAACTTACATGGTATGTCGTGTGAATGCTTTGTACCAGCTCAGACAGAAAAACACTTAGGTAACTGTGATGGCGAGCAGATGATTACAACACAAGTTAAACAACAGGGAAATATTGACCATGATAATGGTGGACAGGATCCAATAAAAGATACCCTCAAACCAGTTAAAAAGCTTTGGTGTTTAAAACCATTTTGGAGAGGCATAAATATGATGATATCCATATGAAACAAGTGACTTTTCAACGAGATTCTCAATGGCAAAGTACCACATAATATTAGAACTTTAAATAAATAATTAGTAATGTATGGTACTTTGCTCTCAATAAAGTAAGCAGTGGCAATATACTATGAAACCAATTAAATGCTATTAGAGTTCTGGGAACTGAATAAAATAACTAGGTTTAGGCTCTGTCATCAATGGAGTTTCTCTGCTTCAGCAGTGAAAGTGATGTGAGCACTCACCACAGCTATAGAAAGTGAAAAACTTGAGTAGGAGGAAAGCTGTATGACTTTTAAGGAAAAAAAAAAAAAAGAAAAGAAAAAGAAAAAAAAAAAAAAAAGAGAAAAAAAAACTCCTAAACCCAGGGTGCATCTATTAGACTGGAGAGTTTCTGTGCACTGTAATGGATCCTGTACAATGAATTCTGCACTGTTCAGCCTACATTTGTATCACGGTTGTTCATTCCTCCCGTTGCTCATTGGTTCCCCTTCCAGCTATGTATGTTTTTACACATATCCTCAAGTGAAGCATTCTTAGAAGAACATTTGCTGACTTTGATCAAGGGAAGCCATCAGTCTCTTTCTCCTGGTCATGGTGCCAAAGGAATTGGAAATAAACCTGAAAGTGAGGTGGCCCTATTAAACAAGGAGACCAGCAAGGCTCCTTGGAATTGTTTGTGTTATATTTGGAAGTTATATGAGACTGTAGAATAAACAGGTCCCAAATTTGGCTTGTCATGGATTTGTTTCTTCTAGAGAAGGGTTCATTTAGATTTGGTCTATAGCTAGGCAGGTGGGTTCTCGTTGAGGGGGAAAAGAGCTGAGGCAAGGCTTTGAGGAACATCTCCTGGAGGAAGGCATATGCTCTTGGGGGTGGATGTGCAGATAGCCTATGCGATAGTGGGCTTAACATGATGACCTGAACCTTCCTCTGGAGGGGTTAAAGCAGGCTTTGACTTAGGTACTGGTCTGGAAAGGCAAAAGGCAGCCCCAAGCCAGGATGAGCTCTAGGGCTGGCACAGGGATGCTTTCTTTAACCTGTCCTCAAAGCACTAGGCCTGCACGAAGGTCCACTTCACACAGGCTCTGAAGCCACTCCACCTCGAAAACATGTCTGCAAACAAGGGCTGGTGACAGCCATGAGTGTACCCCCCCCTCCACAGGGGAGGCGGTGGGAGAGGTGCTCTTTCCTGTCAGCACCCCAGAAAGAGAGAGGTGCCCTTCCCTGAAAGACTTCAGCTGGATCTAACCGGCCAGGTGAGCCAAGCCCACCGCACCGGCTCTTCTCTTTCTTTCCCCCCTCTACCCGCTCTTTCCACTCTCCTCCTCCCAGGCCACGGCGGAGGCAGGGAAGGGAAGGGAAGGGAAGGAGGCGAGAGGTGCCTGCGCGGGGCCCGGGCCGCGCCGTGCCAGGGGCACTCCCCCAGCCACCATTGCGGGCGGGCAGCCCGCCGCGGGGTCCCGCTCCCCCCTCCTCCGCCCGATGGCGGGGGGCGGAGGGGAGGAGGGGAAAGCGGAGCTCCCGCTGGCCCAGCTCCGGGATTCGCTCGCCCGGGGCGGCTCGGAGCGGCGGCGGAGGGGTTAAGCTCCCCGCTGCCGGTGGGCTCGGTGCCGGCGGGGAGGGGGTTAAGCGCCTTGGCGGCGGCGGCCGCCACAAGCCTCCGCGCCGCGCTCCGCGCCGGAGCCGTTCCAGCGGGAAGATGGCGACGGAGGGAGCGAGCGGCGAGCCGGGCTCCGGCGCCCGGGACGACTCGGCGGCTACGGCGGCGGTAACGGGCTCGGCAGGCCGCGGGGGGTCACAGCCGGCTCGGCCGGCCGATGGGGTGCTGCGGGGATGGGACGAAGCGGCGCTCGGAGACCTGCCTCCCCCGCTCCGTCCCTCCGCCCTCCTTTTTCCC